>CM038142.1:445605783-445938909 GCA_021437245.1 Aegilops speltoides
AAAGAAGGATGTACACCCGAAATAGTTACAACACGAAGGAACAAGATATCCACAAGGAAGTCATAAATATACCAATAAGATATTTGCTTGGAAGCATAGCACTTGGCTAGATACGGTCTTATTGTATATAAATGAATTCCAATCACACATCCATCAAAGACATCACAACGAGCAACAAGAGATCATCGTTGGGATGCTTTGAGAAAGGAAACAAGTATCACAAGATATGAAATGAATATCATGCCAAGATGCAACCTACACAAGGTTGAATGCAAGAAGGGAAAGCATGAATAGATACTTGTTACTGAGATATCATTGGAAGGAAGTAGTAGATACCAATTGAAGGTAGATAGTAGTTCATTGATCATCCTAGCTTGACTCCAATATGCACATGGTGACAACACCTTCCTTGTGAGTGAGCCGAGCATCCAATGTATCTCCAAATGTTCCTAGAAGAACAACACAAACTAAACGGTACCCAAACTCATCGGGACCAAATAGTTAGAAACACCAATACATAGGACAAACTCCACATAAATATGTGCATATAGGTATGATAATGAATTTCATGCACATCTCATCCAAATTGAGACTAGGTGGAGTTTCCGCTATATATTGAGTCAAAGAAAGAAAGCATGCCAAACGAAATACATGAAGTAAACATGCATGCTCAAGACTTTCAAAACCCGAAACCAAAAGACGACGAAATGCCAAGTGAAAAGGATACCAAATGGAGAAATCATCACTTGGAAGATATCATAAAGATACATCAAGGAATGAGATATCCATTGATACACACTAAACTAAAGATGTCAAACTCCCAAAGAGAGGATGGTTCCAAACAAACCAAGCTCTCGACAAAGTTTCATGATGGCACAAAGTACCAAAAGAAAAAGGCTTGCCTTCCACCAACACACTTGATAAGGATCACAAAAAGAGTGTTCTAAAGAAAATAGAATAGCTCCCCCACGAGTTGTGCATTATACAGGATTTGTATTTGAATACAAGAAGCACAAGGTGGGATCACCGCTTTCACTATATCTAGAAAACACTAGACAAGAACAAGAAATAAACAAGATCCACAAGTGGTATGGAAGACAACGGGAGTTGACACAAACCTTGGCAAGAGAAAAAGCAAGTAAAACAAAAGCCAATGTAAAGATGATCAACAAATTCTACCACACATAAGACTACCAATTGTCAAAGACAAGAAGTATTTGGAAATAATTCCGGTGGTAGATAACAAGGATATCCGACATCATCTTCACACCAACCACAAGCAAATTGCAACTTGTAGAGCTAACATGCCACCTAGGAACAAGATAATCTACAATATCAATTCTAGGTGACAATATCTCAAATGTACACATTTTCTAGGCTTGTAATATGCACTTAGCATATTACTCCCCATAATGTGATACCAATAAGAACTTAACAAGAGGCAATAAGAGGAACAAACAAGAGATAATTAATGGACTATTTAGAATTTGAATTTCTCATGAGAGATATACCACCTAGCGACTAGATAATATTGTAATATCAATAATAGATGGTATTCCTCATGTACACACATTTATAGGATTGTGAGGTGCACAAAGCACATCACTCCCCAAAATGGGATGTTCCATTAATCTCTCACACGAGCCAACTAGGATACAAACAAGAAGCATAAAGGCTCAACATACGACACACACGTACATGATGTGCAAACCAACACACACATACTTGATTGCTCAAGGTAAGCACGTTGGAATCACAACATATACAAACACATGCAAGGAACAAAACCAAAACATGCAAGGGGGCAAGTAACTTTCAAGGTAAACAATTTTAAGTACAAGTTACCGCAAGGAGGCACATTGGATATAAGATAGAAACTTGATAATCCAATTGACTTGGCTTGAGACAAAGAGAATGATGAAGTCCCCTTAATTCTTCATAATTTAGCCAAGTCTCCAATGCCCTCCAACGACACCTATTGATCAAGTTCGAGCTTGTTGGTCCCCAACCAAGTTGGGTCCTAAGAGGTTAGTCACAATAGGTTTGGCTACCCAAATGGTTCTTTTCTTGACACCACTTTGAGTACCAACAAACTTGGCAGACACATTGCCAACCTTATCCTTCCCAAGAGAATAGATATCATCAATAATAATTGGGTTGGATAAGTTACCACTAGTGCATGAAGAAGCGACGTGACCTTTCTCACGACATAAGTAGCAACGTCTACTCTTCACTTTCTTCTCATTTGATTTCTCAAGTTGAGAAGCATTAGCTTGAGTCTTCTTGGGAAGAGGCCTTTCTTCAACTTGAGGTTGAGCATGAGAATGCAATTGTAGCCGCTTCCCTTGTTGCTTGTCACTAATAGCCTTCTTCTTCAATGGGCAAGATCTAACATGATGCCCTTCAATTTTGCACTTGAAGCAAATAATCTTGGCGAATCCTTGACTTGTTTTTGGCCCTTCTTCTTGTTGATCTTGGACTTATTCTTCTTGTTGGAGTTGAATCCAAGTCCACCTTTGTCATTGGGGGATTTTTGCACACTCAAGATATTGTTGAGTGTGGATTTCCCTTGATGACTCTTTTCCAAGTCTTTCTTCAAGGAAGTGACTTGGGCCTTGAGCTCTTTGATTTCCTCTACATGGTTAGTCTCAACACAAGTACTAGAGGAAGTATAAGCTTCATCATTAGAGCAACAAGGCAAGGAAAGCAATTCATCGCAAGATGTACCAACATTGTGAGTAGATGAATTACAAGGACTAGCACATGGCAATATACTATTTTGACTAGAAGTAGTGCTAGTATCCACATGAGGCTCACTAGATGTTACCTTGGCAATCATGGCCTCATGAGCTATGTTTAGCACACTATGGGATACTAGAAGATCATCATGAGAGCTTGAGAGCTTTTCATGACTTTCTTTCAATTTCCCATAATTGCTAGATAGCACCTCAAGTTGAGCCCGTAGCTCAACATTCTCCTTCAAAATGGATGCTTCACAAGTAATAGAGTTAGTAGCACGAGCATCATCATTTAAAACAATAGGAGAGGACAACTTGGCAAGCTCTTTTAAATAAGAAGCTTCAAGTTGGGCATGAGACTCGGTGAGTTTGATGAGCTCACCCTTGATGACCCTTGAGCCATTTTCGAGATGCTCAAAATCCTCAAGGAGTCTAGCATGAGAAACTTCAAGCTTAGCATTTTTAGTTTTGAAATCATTGGCCACCTCAAGAGCTCTATCATGAGATTCCCTCACTCTAGATAATTCTAGAGCAAAAGTCTCCTCAAGAGATTCGGAGGTGGTTTGTTCAAGTTCAAGAGCTTGAGATAGCTCCGCGATCTCATTTGCGTAATCACGCCCATGAGCTTCCATTTTCTCAATCGTGACCTCAAGCTCCTCTAGATGAGATTCCAACTCCTCAATATATTTCTTGCCCTCAATGGCAATGGACATAATTTCCATGAAGTTGGAACGAGCAATTTTATTTTTATGAAGAGCTTTAAAAACCGTTTCCCCCTTAATTTTTAAGGAGGAAACATTATCATTCTCTTCATCATTATCCTCATCATCATTAGCATCAACATCATCATCAAGAGACATATTGGGGTACAAAGTAGGAGATACCTTTGACGCCTTAGCCATAAGGCAAAAAGCAATAGATGATGATGTACGATCCCTTGAGGCACCATTAAACACCACATCTTGTTCCATGGAGTGTTCGGTTTCCTCTACATTGTTAGCACAACAATTCGAGGAAATAGATGCAATTTTATCATGGCAACAAGACATAGCAAGCATATCATCATGAGATCTAGTCACGCCATTTCTACATGATATGCAAGGACTATCAACACAAGCATGTGAAACATTTGGAGTGCTCAAGTGTTAAAGCCCAAAGAGGAGCATTGCAATAAGATAATGATGAAGGATCATCCATAATAAGCATACTATCATCATTGCAATGACCAACACTACTCACCATATCATTACCTTGTGGCAAACCACATGTAGGTGAAGTAGAAGAAGTTGAGAAGACAAAACGACCGGAGGTGGAGGGAGAACAATCATCCCCGCAAATCTTGGACACACCATATTTATCTTGAAACTTTGTCCATAACTCATGAGCATCCCGGAACGGCATGAGTTGAAATATAACTACATTGCTCAAAGCATCGAAAAGCACATTAGAGGCTTGAGCATTGAGATAAGAGTTTTTCTCATCCTCTAAAGATAATCTTTGGGGATCCTTTGGAGGAGAAAAACCCATATCTACAATTCGCTCTAAATTTGGGTCCATGACCCTAAAGAGATTAAGCATGCGAATTACCCAAACATCAAAATTTGTGCCATCGAAACTAAGAGTGTCAGAGAATCCTAATCCTCTAGTCGACATCTTTACTCTCTAGGCGGTTAAGCCCAACAAAGAGAGACGAGGCTCTGATACCAATTGAAAGATCGTGGATGTCGCCTAGAGGGGGGGGTGAATAGGCGTTTTAAAATAATTACGGTAGAGGCTCGAACAAATGCGGAATAAACCTAGCGGTTAATTTGTCAAGCACAAAACCTACAACAACTAGGCTCACCTATGTGCACCAACAACTTATGCTAAGCAAGATAAGCAACAATGTGATAGCAAGATATATGACAAAGAACAATATGGCTAACACAAAGTAAAGTGCATAAGTAAAGGGCTCGGGTAAGAGATAACCGAGGCACGAGGAGACGATGATGTATCCCGAAGTTCACACCCTTGCGGATGCTAATCTCCATTTGGAGCGGTGTGGAGGCACAATGCTCCCCAAGAAGCCACTAGGGCCACCGTAATCTCCTCACGCCCTCGCACAATGCAAGATGCCGTGATTCCACTAAGGGACCCTTGAGGGCGGTCACCGAACCCGTACAAATGGTGACCCTTGGGGGCGGTCACCGAACCCGTACACTTTGGCAACCCTTGGGGCGGTCACGGTACCGTCAAAATGCTCGGGCGATCTCCACAACCTAATTGGAGACCCGACGCTTTCCGGAGCTTTACACCACAATGATTGAGCTCGAACACCACCAACCGACTAGGCGCCCAAGCACCCAAGATGAACAAGCTCAAGGGCACCAAGCACCCAAGAGTAATAAGCTTCTCAACTTGTAACTTCCACGTATCACGTGGAGAACTCAAACCGATGCACCAAATGCAATGGCAAGGGCACACGGAGTGCCAAGTCCTTCTCTCTCAAATCCCACGAAGCAACTAATGCTAGGGAGGAAAATGAGAGGAAGAACAAGAAGGAGAACACCAAGAACTCCAAGCACTAGATCAAGGGGTCCCCTCACATAGAGGAGAAAGTGATTGGTGGAAATGTGGATCTAGATCTCTCTCTCTTTCCCTCAAAACTAGCAAGAATCCATGGAGGATTGAGAGTTAGCAAGCTCGAAGAAGGTCAACAATGGGGGAAGAACACGAGCTCAAAGGATAAGGTTCAATGGGGAAGAAGACCCCCTTTTATAGGTGGGGAAAAATCCAACCGTTATGCTCACAGCCTGCATCGAGCGGTAGTACCGCTTGACATCACGGTACTACCTCTAGGGGTAGCGGTACTACTGCTAAGGGTAGCGGTACTACTGCTTGCGAGCGGTACTAAAAAATTACATCCGTGCCTACCACCGCTGGACTTGTGACGAGATTTTGGTCCCGAGCGGAAGTAGCCACGGAAGTAGCCGCGGTAGTACTGCTCCAAGCGGTAGTACCGCTCCCAAGGGCGGTAGTAAAAAATTACTTCCGCTCCTACCCGCGGTAGTACCGCTGCAGCCTTTTCAGGACACCAAAACTACCACAACTTCTTCATTCGGACTCCGAATTCGACGAAACCAAGTTTGTTGGAAAGATAGCGACAAGGGCTAACACAATTTTGATAGAAATACCAATAATAAGCAAATGATAAAAGGCCCAAAAGAAAATGGTGAGAACCCTTCCTCGGATAAGACCGGTAAAACCTCCAACACCGAAAACATCATAGAAGACGCATGCAAACTCCGTTTTCGATGAACTCAAGCTTGTCATCAAGATGACCATAAGCTCTAAGACTCACAAAGAGAACCAAACAAGAACCAAGAAACATGATGCAAGGATGCAATGGTTTGAGCTCTCGAAGAACGATACGATCAAGCTACTCACTTGAGAGCCCCCCTTGATAGTACGGCTATCGATCCTATAACCCGGTCTCCCAACTACCACCATGAGACTGGTAAAATAGAAAACCTATCAAGGGCAAACCTTTGCCTTGCACATGATCCACTTGAGCTAGATGATGACAATCTTGACTCCCTCAAGTTGGACCACCTTTCTTGATTGCGTTGGCTCGATGAAGACTAGATGATTGCTCCCCCATAGTCCACTATGGGTGAGCCACTCTTCGGCACATCTTCACAAGTCCATTGACACCACAAGGATGGCAAGATCCAAGCACTTGATCTCTTCGTGATGCTCCACTTGAACTTGCACACGGCAATTTTGATGATGATCACCACTTGATGCCTTTCCATGGGTTGTATGATATCTTCCTCTTGACGCAAGCCCATGGACATGTACCTAACCCCACATAGAACTCTCACATAGACCATGGGTTAGTACACAAAGTGCAACGGACAATGCTTACCGTACCATGGGATCACTTGATCCCCCTCGGTACATCTTTTACGCTTTGTGAGTTGATCAACTTGATTCACTCTTAACTTAGTCTTGATCAACCTTGAATCTTTCCAATTCTCTTAGTTTGGATGATGTCTTGAAGGTAGACATGAATGATCACACAATCTTTTTCTTCAAGACATGCTTGCAATAAGCTCAACACTCACATGACCAATCTTGGGATAATTCCTTAATAGCACGGTGGTCATCACAAACTCTCCTTGAAACCAACAAATGGACTCCAAGAAAAGCCTATGGACAAACCCTTCAAATGTAACTCAAGGCAACCATTAGTCCATAAAGATTGTCATCAATTACCAAAACCAAACATGGGGGCACCGCATGTTCTTTCAACTGGGTCCCTAAGGAGGATGGGGAGAGGCAGTTGGAGAGTGATGGTTTTGTCCAGGAAACTCGGCAGAAAACAACGTCAGTGTTTGATCGTATTGAAGAAGGAAATGACACATCGGTGGACCCTGCGAGGCAGGGCCGCCGGACACAATGAGTCTGTTGGCCTGGAACTGTCGAGGACTGGGGTTGGACTCGACAGTTGGCGAGCTTAGAGACCTGGTACGGTCCTACAACCCAGCGGTGGTGTTTTTATCAGAGACAAAAAAATCTGCAAAAGCTATGGAGAGGTTAAAGTGGAGTTTGGGCTTCAATAATGGAGTGGCAGTGAATTGTGTGGGCAAAAGTGGTGGGCTAGCATTGTGGTGGAGGGATTATGTAAGTGTAAGTGTCAGGCCATGGTGTCAGTATTACATAGATGCACAAGTGGAGGTGGAAGGGAAAACCTATAGATTCACTGGAATTTATGGGGAGCCGTGTGTGGAGAAAAGGGCTAAAACATGGGAAGTGTTGAGGTATTTGAGAACACATGATGATTTGCCATGGATATGTGTTGGTGATTACAATGAGGCATTGGTGCAAAAAGAGCAGATTGGTGGTAAGCCTAGGTGTATAAAACAGATGGATGAGTTTAGGGACTGTTTGGCGGATTGTGGACTAGCAGACATGGGATTCTCAGGGTATCCATTCACTTGGGATAACAAGAGACGGGCGGAGGAAATATTCAAGTTACACTCGATTGAGCAACGTGCACGTCGTCATTCATGCAAATGTTCCCGGCTTCGGAAGTGCAACATATTCTAACGAAGGAGTCTGACCACCAGGCGCTCCTAGTGCGGGTTGCGTCGACACTGGTCGGCAACTCAGCGAGAGCGCAGCGGCCTTTCATGTACGAAGCTGCATGGGCCAGGCACGCGGACTACGAAGGCATGATAGCCAATGCATGGGAACAGGCCCATGCGGCCAATCACATGCAGCCGGGCGTGGTGGCGGCATGCAATCAGCTTGGCTTGATGGCCAAGGCAATGCAAAAGTGGAGCAAAGAGGTGTTTGGGTCAATTAAAAAACAAATTGGGCACTTGAAGTGGCAGCTGCGTGACGTGAAGGACAGGGCTCTGCGGACGGGGTATAGGCAGATAAAGGATATTGAGGATCAGTTGCATGAGTTATATGAGCGGGAGGAGATATACTATAAGCAGAGATCGAGAGTGGACTGGCTACAATACGGTGACCAAAATACGCAGTACTTCCAGAACAAAGCCTCGCATAGGAAGAGGAAAAATACGGTTAAGGCGCTACGGAGGGAGGATGGTATGAGATGTACCGATGATGATGGCATGCGTGCAATGGCCGCACACTTCTATGAGCGGTTGTTCACATCTGAGGGGTCAAGGGATGTGGACAAAATTTTGCTCCATATTGAGACGACAGTGACGGATGAGATGAATGCTCGACTGGCAGCACCGGTTACGGACGAGGAGATTGAGCAAGCTTTATTCCAGATGGGACCAACGAAAACTCCGGGCCCGGATGGATTCCCGGTGATGTTTTACCAAAGACACTAGTCGTTGGTGAAAGAGGAGGTGTGTGCAGCTATTCGTGATTTCTTGGCAGGGAGAACAACTCCGGAAGGTTTCAACGATACAATGATCGTGATGATTCCCAAGGTGGTCTCTCCGGAGATGCTTGCTCAGTTCCGACCCATTAGTTTGTGCAATGTCCTGTACAAGATAGCGTCAAAAACCTTGGCCAATAGGCTCAAGGAGGTGTTGCCTATGCTGATTGCGGAGGAGCAAAGTGCGTTTGTCCCAGGAAGGTTAATGACAGATAATGTGTTGGTTGCCTATGAGTGCGTGCATGCAATTAGGAAGAGGAAGAGGAGGAAACCACTTTGTGCGATTAAGCTTGATATGATGAAGGCGTATGACAGGGTGGAGTGGACGTTTCTCGACCGGGCGATGACACAGTATGGCTTCTCTACTCACTGGAGAGAGATGATCATGAGGTGCATCAGGACAACAAGTTTTTCGGTCAAGTTGAATGGGGGTCTTTCACACAGATTTATTCCGAGTAGATGACTGAGGCAGGGAGACCCTCTGTTCCCCTACCTTTTTCTCTTTTGTGTAGAAGGATTCTCAGCTTTGTTGAACCACGCCCAAGAGGAGAAGAGGATCAAGGGTGTCTCGTTTGGGAGCACTGGCCCCACGGTCACTCATTTGCTATTTGCCGATGACAGTATTGTGTTCTTGGAAGGGTCTCATGATAACTTTCTTTGCCTACGTGATATCTTGCAGGACTATGAAGGGGCTTCGGGCAAAAAAGTAAACTTGGATAAATCTGCAATATTCTTTGGCAATGGGTGTGATGAGGAGGATAAGGTGGCCCTCAAACAAACTTTGGGTATATCTTCGGAGGCGCTGAGTGAGCGCTATTTGGGGTTACCGATAGTTGTAGGGAAATCCAAGGATGGAACTTTCCAGTATGTCAAGGAGAGTGCAAAGGGGAAGGTGTCCAGGTGGAAAGGCCAAGGACTATCCAAGATGGCGAGGGAGGTGTTGATCAAGTCAGGACTTCAGTCTACTCCAACTCTTACCATGAGCTGCTTTCAACTCACGAAGAAAATGTGCGGGAACTTGTCTTCTATTTCTTCAAACTTCTGGTGGGGTGAGGCGAATGGTGAGAAGAAAGTACACTGGATTGCTTGGGACAAGATGTGTACAAGGAAGAATGTAGGAGGACTTGGGTTCAGAGATCCGGAATTGTTTAACCAAGCCTTGCTTGCAAAACAAGCTTGGAGGTTGCTTCAAATGCCAAACACGTTGTGTGCCAGAGTATTAAAAGCTAGATATTATCCAGACAACTCCATTCTCAATGCTTCTTGTCCGAGTGGAGGGTCCTTTACATTTATAAGCATAATCCACGGACATGAGCTGCTGCGAGAAGGGCTGATTTGGCGCATTGGGGATGGGTCCAGAATACGGATTCACCACGATAACTGGATCCCGAGGAAGGGCAGCCTGAAGCCACTGGGCCAGGTCTTCATCCCGGGTATAACAACAGTTCGTGACCTGTTGAATGATGCGGGAGTAGAGTGGGATATGGTGAAGCTGCAGCTAATGTTCCCCCCCAGGAGAAGCATGTGATATCAAGCAGATTTCCATTGGGGGGCCGACGGTGGAGGACTTTATCGCCTGGAATTACACAAAGAACGGGGAGTTCACGGTCAGATCAGCTTATCACCTTGGTATGACGCTGAAGAAGGCTAAAACCGGGAGTCCGGGGTCCTCATCATCGATAGCGAGCCACAAGGCATGGATGAGTCTATGGGACACAGTGGCACCGGGCAGGATGAAGATACACACGTGGAGGTTGATCCGTAATGGGTGGCAGTGGGCTCGGAGTTACATAGGCGAAAGATAAAGCCCGGGGTGTTTTGTGCGGTGTGCGGGAGAGAGGAAACAAATATACACAGATTTTGGCGATGCCCACATTCAGCAAAATTCTGGACCTTGGTGTACTCGGAGTGGGGAACACCGGTGGCGATCCCACCGGATGTTGTTCGTTCCCAGGGTGCACTATCACAATGGCTCCAGTCATGGTTTGCTACTGCGACGGAGGACGCCCGAGCGATAATGGTGCAGGGCTTTGCATTATGGATGGCAAGGAATAACACGCGGGAAGGGACGAGGATCGAGGAGGCAGGGGACATGGTAGAGATGATCAAGAGGCTCATGGAGGAGTGGCAGCAACTGCATGGTAAGACTAGCAAAACCCCTCGACTAGTACCAACACAGAGATGGGGAGTTCCTGAACATGGATGGGTCAAGGCCAATGTCGACGGGGCAACAACCAAAGGATGAGAGAAGGGGGGCGGAGGGGTGGTGTTCCGGAATTCAGAAGGAGCGTTCATTGCAGCGGTGTGCCAGAGCTACATCAATGGAGGTGATCCAGCATTGGCGGAGCTCCAAGCATGCAAGAGAGCTGCCCAAATGGCAGGAGAACTTAATCTGGCAAGAGTACACATTGAGATAGACTGCCTAGACGTGGTACGGAAGTTGCAAAGTTCAAACGACGATCTCTCCACATTGGGGCCAATGATCAAGGAGGTTAAAAGTCTCCTTGCAACACGGGAGTGGAAGGTGACATGGGTTCGGAGGACGGCCAATGGTGTTGCGCATCGTCTAGCTAAGGAAGGAGTAGAGAATAATAGTAGTATGATCTGGGTGCATGATCCCCCAGAATGTATTTTGCAGTTTCTTTCGGCTGAAATCCCTGCCTTTTATGACTAAATAAAGGTGATGTGAACGTCAAAAAAAATAGTGGAGAGAGAAATGTGTGCGGTATTGTGCACCTCCATATGTGGTTCGGTGCAACCATAGTTATCAACCTGATTAAAGCATCTCCAGCCGCGCCCCAGAACGGCCTTCCAAGGCGATTTTTTCGCGTCGGCACCGAAAAAATGGCCTAGTCGCGTCGCCCCAGGAGCTCGATTTTCGCCGGCCTGGGCCGAAATCAGCGCATGCGGACCCAGGCCGAACCCGACGCGCTGGGGGACGCCCCGGGGCGCCGGGGCGAGTGGTTTTGAAGCAAAGCAGCCGCGGGCCCGCCGCGTCAGCGAGACGGGCGCTTCGTCGCCCTCATCTCCTCGGTTCCCGCGGGAATCAATGCCAAGGTTGCCGCGCTGTCGCCGCCGGTCAACCTTGCCATTGATTCCTCACGGGCGGCGCGGCGACGCCTCCCCTCCCGCCACGCGTACACACGGGCGCGGCTATATAAGCCGGTGCCCTCCGTCGCCTCAGGCCACACCAGCCCTAGCCGCCGAGCTCTCTCCCTCTGCCGTACACCGCCGCCGCCGAGCCCTCCTTCTCCCTCTCCCGTGCGCCGCCTCCGAGTCCTCCCTCACTCCGACAGCCCCCTAATGGCCGAACGCTTCCCCGGCGACGAGGCGGCGGCCAATGGTTTCGGTCGCCGCTCGCTCCGCGAACAGGAGTCCTGGCTCCTGTCCGAGGCCAACATCCCGGCGCCACCGGACATGCGCGCCGGGCCGTCGGGGTGGCGGCTCAGCAACGGGGGAGTGCCCGTTCCCCGTTGCCCGACGCCGTGGCGCGGACCGCCTACTTCGCCGACGAGGTCGAGCTCGCGCGCGCCTCCCTCACCGATGAGCAGCGCGCCCTCCCCCAGTACACCGCCGACAACCACTCGGCGTGGGTGGCGTACTTCGAGTGCCGATAGGAGCAGAGGCTGGCGTACACCAACGGGGCGCCGGTGGTGGGCGACATGAAGAACAGCGAGGGGCGCCGCGTGTGGTGGGGCATCCCCGGCCGCATGCTCGACAGCGTGCTGGCGCACCTTGAGGGCGGCAACGAGCCGCCACTGGCATACCCTCCCCCGGCGGGCCCGGCCCCGGCCCACCACCGACGTGCCGGGCAATGGCTGCCCAGGAGGTTCGTCTCTTCATCGTCTTCCTCCTCCTCGTCTCGATCCTCTTCCCACTCCTCCGGCTCTCCGGCGCTGCTCGGCGTCAAGGCCGAGCCCGTGGCGGAGACGCCGCTCGGCCGACACACTCGCAGCGCCGACATCGTCATCAACGAAGGCGGCCGGTGCGCCCCCTCATCGGCTCCTCCGCGCTTCATCAAGCTGAAGACGGAGCCGGGCTCGCGCCGGTGAAAACGGAGCCGGGGCTCCCCGCCGTGAAGACGGAGCCCGGCGAGGTGGAGCTTGACGATGTTGCGGCCCTGAAATGGGCGCGCAAGGACTTCCTCAGGATGGAGAGGGAACGCTAGGTCGCCGCACTGCGGCGTTTCGAGCAGCGCCGCCGGGGCCGCGAAGAAGGAGGAGTCGTCGTCCTCGACGACAGCGACGACGATGCGCCGCCGCCGGCGGCACCTGTCCGCCATGGCGACACCGGGCAGGGGTGCAACAGGGACGGTCGCGTCAAGGAGGAGAAGGCCGCCGCCGCCGACGGCGGCGAGGATGGCGGCGACGACGGCGACTACTCCGCGTTCAGCGATTTCTTTTTTTAGTTTTATGTAGTGTGTCGTGAACATGTCTAATATATGCCGAAGTTTGCCGAAATTTAGCCGTGTTTAACCGAACTTCGTCGAACTTTTTTTTTTGAAAAAATTAAACGCGCCTGGGGGCGGCCCTGTGGCCGGCGACTGGGGACCAACTCGCCCCAGGCCTTTTTTGCGCCGGCTCGCCCCCAGGCGGCGATTTTAGGCGCCCCTGGGGGGCCAACGGCTGGAAATGCTCTTAATACATATATATCGCTTTCTATATGAGAATGTATATCATCCATTTCATAGCTCTGGACCAGTAGTATATATGTAGATAAATCTTCGTGAGTGATGATGTTGCAAGCTCAAACTCTGCAGGGTGGGTCACTACTACTCCTTCCGCTCTAAATTATTTGAAGTTTTAGGTTTGTCATAAATTGAATATGTTTAAATATAACCAACTCCAACAAAAGAAACATGATAAGGTCTGCAACATCAAATACTTATAGTATTAGAATGAGAATATATTTTATAGGTAACCTCACAAGAGTTATTATTTCTGATAAGGGGAGGGGGGGGGGGGTATTTCTAAATGTTATAATAAATTGTTGTATAGACTTGGTCAAACTTAAAAAAAAATCAAACTAGAACAAAACTAGAACACCAATTACTTTGGAATGGAGGGAGTCTTCGAGTACATCAGGTATCACATGGGACTTAGGACAAGGTTCATGTACATAAATGTCACAACTTATGGTAGATGTAATAAATATTTGAGATCAACACTAAAGTTGGCATGAAAATCAAAATCAAAAGAAAGAGAAAGAGAGTTTTGTAGAATTAGGTTGGTCACAGTGAAAGTATCATAGGTAGTATCATGTATGTCAACTATTTTTTTTTTCTGAAATGGCACAAAATCAAATGAGAAAAAGAGATGATTAAGTATCATGGTATGATACCGTTTCATATTAAATGAAGCATTAGTATGTGTCATGCATGACATTAAATAAAGTCTCTAAGATACCAAAATATGATACAATGCATTGTGAAGATAGTATCGTACTAATATCATATGCATGATACTAGTACATGATACTCTCTTCGTTTCACAATATAAATAACTTGGAAAATATCTTATACTATTATATTATGGGACAGAGTATTTCTGAGCCTTAGTACCCACCAGATCCGATATACCAGCAGCAGTAGCGCGGTTCTCCCAGCAGACGGCATTCGAGTGGACACTGTTTAAGGGCTTAAACCCCAGCCGCTAATCCCGTTGCTAATCCTGGCGCAAGGCGGTTAAGCACACCGCCCAGGATCAACACGCGTCCCCTCCGCAGTCCCTCCCTACTCTTCCCTCCAAATTTCCGGTCTTCACGCCTTCCTCCCCAACTGCCCGCCCCCCTTCCGTCTCCACTTCCCCTCTCCTCCCCATTGCTTCCGATCCCGTAACCCTAAACCCATCCCCTACAACGCGCCGCTCCTCCGTCTCATGTGCGATAAGTTCTTTGCCTTTCCTTTATTTTTTGCGCTCCAACGAATGCATCGTTTGATTGTGCATTAATCCCATAACCCTAAATCAATCCGTGTCAGAATCAATCTGAATCTTTTCTGTTTCTGTGCGGGGATTTTCGCTGCATTTGTTGAGAGTACCCTGTTTGATTGTGCATCGTGTCTTTGATCGTGCCGTCGTACAGTCTCCGCAGATTGCTTTACTCTTTATCCCCTAATTTTCTTGGGTAATACGTACTAATTTCAACAGATTGTGCGCAACTCATCCCAAATCTGTCCGAATTGTTGGTTTTTTTTTCATTGCGCGCGAATTTCCTTATCAATGCGGTTCACTCTTGGCCGAACCCTAGCTACTGATTCTGATCCGAACTAATTCTGACGAAACCTAACTTTTTTTTTGGCGGATGCAGTGATCGACTCGGAGAGAGGATATATGTACAGGAACCAGTTTAGGCCGGATCGCTTCAACGACAACACAAACGCTGCCCGAAGGACCGGCCGTGGCTGCATTGGTGGCACGCACCATTGGGTGGTGTCCGGTGGCCGCGGCAGCGCGGCTCCGGGCACGCGGCTACGTTCACCGCCCAATCGGAGGTGAAGGACTGAGGCTTATCAAGCGTGTTAATTAGGGCGTTGTTGCATGAGTATGACATGTGGATTGCATTTGCAGCGGAAGGCCTGGGACCGTGCAGCAGTACCGTCCGAGGTCGCCAGCGAGCGTGGTGCCCCAAGGGAATGCAACTAACTACACTCCCGTTGTGAGTGCTGCTGATGAGCACACGGAACCAGTGAATCCAGGTGTGATACACTCAAAGTTCAGTTTTGTGGCTATCTCTTTTTATGTATATGTATATAGATATATGCATGAATGTCGTGCACAAAAGAGGTTAGGCATTGAAACATGTGTTGTAATTTTGTTTTGCTGCGGAAAGTATTGAATTTTTTTATATATATCCCTAGACCCTTGAGCATGAAATTTGTGCTAATTAATGGCCATTATAGGATTGACTGATGATAAAGTGGAGACTGAGATCATGAGACTGTTTTGTGGGCGTGCATGTGTGTGTTAAGTCCAATTCTGTGGCTATCTCTTTCCTTGTGTATATGTAAATGCACAGATGACATGCACAAGAAAGTGGATTGTTGGAACATGTAAAGAATTGCTGCTGAAATTATCGAGTTATTTTGCGTGTGTGGCTCTAGACCTTAAGCATTAAATTTGTACTTTATGATCTGTTCTGGCAAATATTGATGACAGTGAACTGAGATCATTAGACCGTTTTTTTTATGACATGATGAACTGGGGTTTGGTAGTGTTGCTAACACTTATTTTCTTACTGATGATTTCGATTTAGCATCTTTAGGGTCATTGGAGAGTCAGAAATCTTCCAATGCGCCTGATCAAAGTGACGTTGTGAACTTAGAGTCTGCTGAAGGAGCCAGAGCAGAGGATTCTTCGATGCTAACAATACACTCAGAAGGTTAAATTTGTTCTATTTTTGGAGAATAACATCAAGGAAGTTCTCTAGATTTGTGTAACTTTATTGTAACTTTTAATGAGATGGTATATCTTCTTGGGTATATTGACCACAGGGTATTCATCAAGTGCATTTACTCTTCAGTTTGGAACTTTAAGCCCAGGAGTCATCACCAAACAAGTATGCCATATCTTGGATTGTATAACATGTTGCTATTATTTACATTCCAAAGCTCTGCAGTGGTTAACACTTTCCCTTTGCAGTGTATTCCCTGCTCAACCTCCGCTCCTCCAGACCTGAATGAGAAGAAACATGAAAAGGTCCTCTTATTTATCATCTATCATCCTACCGGATGTATTTAGCTGCAATATTCTTTTGTTGCAATGAACTATGTTCCAGCTAACACTATCAAAACATTACTTGCATTATATGTATATATATTTTTCCTTAGTTGAATGGCAGGCTCTCTAATTAAGCAAACCAGGATGCTAAAAACCTTACAATAATGGGTGCTTGAATTGTATGCTTCTTATCGCACATGTGAAATTGAATACAATTCTTCTGTTCATCATACTGTAGCCATACACTTGTGCTGCTGTTGTAAATCACCATTCTTTTGCGAAGCCATCGAATGGTGTGCCTGCATCTTTGGATCATCATGCTTCTCTAATTTGGGTTTGAAGTGTTATGTATAAGCATATATTTGCCTTCCTACTTGCATATAGCACTTACCTTCGTATTTGGCAGTGTCAGGCACACCGTGGACTATTATCTGACGAGCCTAATGTCGTGTCCATGCCATCTGCCGCAGAGCAGCAAAAGCAAGAAACAAAAGATAACTTGATTATCTGTAGTCAAACTGATTCGATCGACACGTATGATAGTGTGCCTGCTATGGTTTCATCTAATTCCTGTGTACTAGCTGATCCTGAATTGCCTCATACACCAGGGCTGTATTATGTTGCTCCAGCCGAAAAAGTTAGTCTCTCTGCCTAGTGTCAACTCGCTTTCAGTTGCTTTCACAATTATATTGGAACATAACAAGACCTTGTGCTTGGTCTACAGGTGTCTACGGATTCATGCAAGGTGTTCCCTCGAAATCCGTCTTTCCCAACGCATCAGCAGTGGCAAAAACAAGACACAAGGAAAGACGCTAGCCAATCTGATACTATGCACAAATATCCTGCTTCGAATCCCAAGATGACCGTGCAGATTCCACCCCCGTATACTCCCAGCATGGCACCACCATCGTTTATGCTTCCAGTAAATGGAAGGCCGCTGCCTGCGGCCTTTCAGCAGAAACAACCTCAAGTGCCTGTTGAATTCAGGGGCCAGGGTGTGCCGATGGGTAATGTGCCTCATGTACCACCATTTTTTGTTCATGGCGCTCAGGCTCGCGCATTGCAACCGCCAGCCTTCGTTCACCAAGGACAGGGTCTGGGATGTGCACCTCCAGCTTGTCCTCACCTTCCTCAACTGGGCAACATGAGGATTACGCAAGAGTTACCCCAGCAGCAAGCGAGAAGTTGTGATGAACAGAAGAGACCTGTCAGGATTACTCACCCAGACACACATGAAGAACTCATGCTGGATAGACGTGGTCATTCCTATATAGATGCTGCTTCTGGAGCGATGCCTCTGCATCAAATGAACCAGCTAGCTCAGCCTGTCACGTCATTTCCGCCCCTTCATGAGGTGTATTACCGGCCGAACATGTACAATACGGGACATATCTATCTTCCTACCACCAATGCTGTTCCTGCTTCAAACAGGCAAATGTGCCCCAGAATGCAGACCCCAAGGCATAGCTTAGACCCCAATATTAACAACCAGACTGTTACTTCTATCAGTCCTCCTATGCAAAACCCATGGCTTGGTGCTAGTTCCAGGCTACCCACCAATTTACGTTCTGCTTCAGAAGTCTCCAGTTCGAAAGGCTTGCTGCCATCTGACGTATCTTTTCCTGGTCAAGGTGCACTAAAGCCACCCACTATCTTCCTTGCTGAAAATAATGAGTTATCATCTCAGACAAGCACACCTACCTGCGCAGCAGAAACTCCCACGATGTTACGGTATTCTGTTGAATCTGCTTTGTCAAGTCAGCAGAGAGTCCACAAGCTTGGGCTGGAAATTTCTCCTCAGCCTGAAAAGTTGGTTTCAGAAGCAAATCTCAAACTTCCAGCTGCAACATCTGGTCTAAGTTGCAGTACGAGTCCTCAGTCAGTTTTAACCCAGCAAGCACAGACCGGTTCAGCTTTAGTAGATCGTGTTACATCAATTGCCGGACCTCAAAATATCTCGGCCTGCAAATTAACCTCGGTATGTGTAGCAAGTGGCACCTCTTCTGTTGAAGCAAAATTGGGATCATCAGCAGTACCATCAGCAACTTCATCATCTGGTGCAAAGGGCCAGCTATATCATACTGTGCCACAATCTGAAATATTTCTGGATACTGAGAGTAAGAATTCCAAATACGATGGCAATAGCATTTTAGGGAAGCCACCGCTGATGTATACACAGGAAACTCTGCCACCAAAGTCCCCAACAACTAGTATATTTACTGAAAGTCATAAGGCCAGAGTTAATCATGTTCCTTTGCCAGAAACTTCTGATGCAAATTGTTCAGCTCCTTTGCAAATGCAAGATATGATGAGAGAAGAACACACGGTAAATGCTGAGGTGACGTGCTCCAAGTCTAAAGCAGAACAAGGTGATATGACCATGCATATGCCAGGTGCTTCTTCTGGATCAGGCAATGGTACTGATGTTAGTAAATTGGTGAATGTTCCTACATGTGCTGAATCGGGTGATTTGCATCTCTCATTACACATTGGCAATGTTTCACCATCAGATAAAAACAACGGATCTTCATCAGATGTTCAAATTGGATCATGTTCTCTGAATGATAGTATACAAGACAATGAGAATATTCCCATGATTATGGCTATTGCATCCAATTCAAGTAGCGCTCGCAAAGAGATTGAACGTGGAAGTATTGATTCAGTGGTGTCGAATCAATGCTCTGTTGCTGCTGCTTCATTGGTGCAAACAAAGAAACCTGTCTTGGAAGCAGCCAAACCCAAAACTACGCATGGAAGAAGAAAAAAGAGAAAGGAAATACTCCCCAAGTCTTCTGATAGTGCAGAAGAGATTGTTCAGAGTTCTTCGACAGTTGATAAGGAGATTTGTACACTAGATGCTGAAATGGGCAGTTCGGCAGGTAGTAATGATAACCAGAACAAAAATGATATTTTTGATTGGGAAGGTGATATGGAAATCTCTAGAGATAATTATGGTTATGGCCAGAAAAGATACTCTAGAGATTTTCTGTTAACATTTGCTCAGAGCTGCGTTACTCTGCCTGAAGGTTTTAAGATTGGGTCTGATATTCATGACGCAATAATGAACGTTGGTAGTGAACATAATCCAAACCGGGAAAGGACAAAAGATCGAGTTTCAACTATTTCTCAAGCTAACCGTCATATGGGCAGCAACAAGCTTAATGACAATAACTGGAGAAAATTGCATCCTCCTTTTTCTGGACGTGATCCACTTTCTGGGCGTGGATCTTCAAGAAATGGCTCACAAAACCAGTTGCCCAACCAGTATAATGGTGAGATCCTCTCCAGAGCTATGAAAGAAGTAGCATGTCAGCGCAGCATGTCACGTGGTTCTGTTGATCAGAGGTGGCAACATAGAACTAATCAGGCTATGTCATCTCCATCTCAGGTATCTATGCCAGTTATGCACAAAGCTGAGAAAAAATATGAAATTGGTAAGGTATCTGATGAGGAAGAGGTAAAGCAAAGGCAGTTGAAAGCAATTCTCAATAAGTTGACCCCACAAAATTTTGAAAAACTTTTCGAGCAGGTCAAAGCTTTGAATATTGATAACATTATTACACTTAGCGGTGTCATTTCTCAGATATTTGACAAGGCCTTGATGGAACCCACTTTTTGTGAGATGTATGCTAGTTTTTGTTTTTCATTGGCTGGTGAACTGCCAAATTTTGTGAAGGATGATGAGAAAATCACCTTTAAGAGACTTCTTTTAAATAAATGCCAAGAAGAATTTGAAAGAGGGGAGCGAGAGCAAGCTGAAGCTGAGAAGGCTGAAGAAGAGGGTGGAATGAAACAATCTGAAAATGAGAGGGAAGAGAAACGACTCCGAGCACGGAGGCGCATGCTAGGGAATATCCGTTTAATTGGGGAACTTTACAAAAAAAAGATGTTGACTGAGAGAATAATGCATGAATGCATAAAAAAGCTACTGGGTGAGTACCAACACCCAGATGAGGAAGATCTAGAGGCATTATGCAAATTGATGAGCACGATAGGGGAGATGATTGACCATATCAGGGCAAAGGTGCATATGGATTTTTATTTTGACATTATATATAAGCTATCTGCAAATTCGAAGTTATCATCCCGTATAAGATTTATGCTGGAAGATGTGATTGATCTTAGAAACAACAAGTGGAGGCAGAGAAGGAAAGTTGAAGGGCCAAAGAAGATTGAGGAGGTTCGAAGGGATGCTGTGAAACAGAAAATGAGTCAATCAACTAGGGTAGGTTCTTCCGCTAACTATAACTCATCTGCTAGCTCCATTAGCTCATCAGCAAGACCAGGGCCTCCACCAGATTATGGTGTTCGAGGATCTTCTGCTTCTCGTGGATCCTCTCAGGTTCGTGTATATGGATCCCAGAATGTTAATCTGGATACAAGATACCAGACTTCAAACAGAGCCATGTCAGTCCCACTTCATCAAAGGCGATCTGATAAATCCATTCGACTTAGTCCTCAAGGTGACTTGGGAAGAGAAATGTCAATTTGTGGGAAGCCACCAGCTTCAAATGACATTTTGCCAGAGGTTCCTTTGAATAGTCATCATGGTCAAACATTAAAAAGCTCGAGACAAAGTTCATTTACAGGATCAACAAGTAACCAAACAAATTATCAAGCCACTGCCGGTGCTCCTAAAATTCAGTCCTGGGGAACTGCAGATCATGCTTTGCCTATACTAGTGAGCACTGCCAGCCCTGTCGGGCAAATGCATACACCCTCCACTGCCATGAATGATATTTGTTATGAAGCAATAATATTACCGGAAGAGATTCTTCAAGAAAAAGCAATATTAACTATAAAAGAGTTCTACAGGCAAGTTTCGGCTTCCGTTTATATTTTTAATTAACTCGTGCTTGTCTTATATCCTTTAGAATGCCTGGTTTTATTGTTTATCTTGTTGCAAAAACGGTGCTGACAGCTACCTGTCTATTCTTAGTACCCAAGTTTTGACACTTCAGCTTTTATTTCCCACGCGCTTGTCAAATTGGTTAATCGGCTAAATATTTCTTAATCCCTGATATTGATTGTAAATGTAGTACGGCAGTAAGCATCAAATCCTTGTGGGCATTAATTATTTTACATGGTATGCAACAATGTTACAGACACAATTTTCACTTGAACTTTTGACATACTCTAATAAGACCTTCGGTTACTCTCTCCTTCAGTTGGGTAAGCATTTCATCTGCTTTTAGAATTTATCGTCAGAGACCGTGGTGTATTTTGTTTGTTCATCTGTGTTTTTTCGTTACTTTTTTTTAGCAAAGTAGTCACAAGTCACAACAATATCCTGTAAATTGAAAACACATAAAATGAGCATTTGGGAAGAATTACATGTTCTACTTTAGTAATAAATCAGGAAAAGATCCCAAATTCAAGCCAAGAGGACTTAAACTTGGGTGGTGGGATCATATACTTCCAACTTTTAATGTTCAATGATCTGAATGCTACAGCTTATTAAGAATGATTACATGGTTTTTCTAAAATTTTGTTACATGGATATATTTTCCTCGATCTACATTTGGTACCTTCGGTTGCGAAAAATATGTTTTACACTAGCATAACTTTTGGTGTTCTTCAGTGCCAAGGACGAGAAGGAGGTGGGCCTGTGCATGAAGGAACTGAACGCCCCCAGCTTTTACCCTTCACTTGTATCGCTCTGGATCAACGACTCGTTTGAAAGGAAAGACCTTGAGAGGGAGCTCCTGGCCAAACTTTTGGTGAACTTGTGCAAGTCCCAGGAGAGCTTGCTGAGCCAGACAGTGCTACTCCAGGGGTATGTATGATCATCTGCTCACTAACCTGGCTTCCCTTCTGTGTCCATTGGTGGTGATGTCTCGGCTGTCGAAGCTGCTAACTAATATAAGTGCCTGCTTCTTGTGCCAGGTTCCAGAATGTTCTTTCAACCTTGGAAGATGCGGTGACGGATGCTCCGAAGGCGACCGAGTTCCTGGGCCGGATATTCGCCAAGGTCATACTGGAGGACGTGTTGTCGCTGACGGAGATCGGCGTGCTGCTGCAGGACGGTGGGGAGGAGCCGGCGTCGGACCAAAGGCTTGCATCCGAGGTTCTAGGGAGCATGCTGGAGTCGATAAGGGTGGAGAGGGGCGACTCCGCCGTGGACGAGATCCGTGCCAGGTCCAACCCGCACCCGGAGAACCTCAGGCAGCCTGGCCTGTGCGCCTGACCAGAACAGCCAAGCAGGCAGAAAATGGGTAGTAGTAGATCCGTAGCGTCTTCTTCCGCTAGTTTGCTGGATCCTAACCTTAGGTGACGAAGCATTTTGTTTGTTGGTTCTCACTTAGCTGCTTTGTTTGGATGTATTATAGACGCACTTCCGATAATATTGCTCTTGGCCTTGTGTTTATCTCGCTAAGGACTTACTCGGTTAACGGGACTTCAAATCTTAGAAATAGGGAAATTAAAGGATTGAAATGTCATGACCACTCTAAGGCCGCGCTTGGTATGGTTGTATTTTAATACAGGTGTATTTAACTTCTGGGTGTAACTTACCGGTGAAGAGCTATTTCCAGCCTGAAAACAAAACGACCGGCTTAGGTCCGTATATTTTACAACTGTATTCAGAAGGAAAACGAAAATCCAAACGGGGCGTAATCCTTGGAAATTTTCCATGAGGGTCTCGCCAAGAATTTTAGAAGTCAGGCCAATATGGACACAATACTCAGGAATCCTCCAAAAATCATCAAAACCAAATTATCCCTGCCTGCTTTATCGTGTGCTGATCTAACAACGGCACTTGCATAGATCGCAAATTTAGTAGTTCTAGTGGCGGGAAACAACCGCGTGCAGAAGCGTAGGCAAAAGATGCGTACATGACCCAAAGTGGTCGGACTCTTCACAAATTGGAGCTACGTTCATCGGACTGCCCGTTTTATTTACTGGCAATGTACTTACAGCAATTGGGGCTCTGAGCAAAACCAACAATAATATTTCACAGATTATCACAGCACATAAAGGCAACTTTCTCTGGGGGTAAACTTTCCATGCAGACTCGGTTACAGGTGAAGAATAAGAATAGCCGGATCGAATGTTTCATTCAGATTACCATTACCATCACATTTTGGCAAAGGAACCTAATGTAAAACAAAATGAAAAATACACAGCAGAGACATAACGCTGTTACGAACTGCCTTCTTTTAACAACTGCCAAACTCAAATATAATGAGTATATAAAGAACAGGATAGGAACCTACTACACTAAACAAACCACAAGCATCAAATCAGAACGTCAGGCGAGAGCGAAAACGCAGGACAAGGGAGCTCAGCCAGGGGTCAGGTCGGTTTCGTGGCTTCACTGGTAACCAACTGAACCAAGTGCTAAACTGCGCCACGCACACAGATGAGCAGCTTGGTAGTGCTGTGTGGTGCGACGAATCAGACAACTCTGCGGTGAACCTTTTGCACCTTCAGTCTTCGAACTTGTTATGGCTTATGAAGTTTGAAGCCAAAAACCTTGGGGACGTACTGCTGTGACGGTTTCTGGGGCTTCAAATGTGGGTACGTCATCAGAAACAAGTGAGGAAACGTTGTCCCGAAGTAAGCTCCGTCAATGTCTACATAAGAGTCAAGAAGTGAACAGAGCTAGGCAACCCTAATTTTTCCAAAGGAGAAATATAACTCCTCGAACATGTGAAAATTTAAAAAGAAGCAGTTTTCTTGTCTATCACCTGAAAAATCATTCTTCAAATCAGTCTAAATGTGACAGTGTTTTTACTATCTTCTGGTTGGGGTTAGTTCCAATAAAAGCAAAAGCATATCAAGATAACTACAGATGTGAGAGAGAATGATAAATATTATTTTGGCTCATGATATGACTAATTATGCAGGGTGTCAATTCAGTGTAATTGATAAGTTCAAAACATTCTAACTGAACGTATTGCTGCAAGCAAAAGCTACAAGATGACTGTAAAGTATGCTGACACTTCAACAGTTTATCTACCAACAGGAGATCAGAATGTAGGCATTCGAGTTCAAAGACACATGCTTATATTGTAAGTAAAAAGGATACTGCTTTGATATTTGGATCTCGGATAGTAGAGATCTTCACACTTTGGGCAGTAAATTTTCACATTACTAGAACGAGGAATGTCCGACTGGCCAACTGGAAGGCATGGCTGGCCGCTGCAGTGCACTCTTGGACATCTGCCAAAGTCATAATTCTTGTATTTATCCAACTGCACAAAAATAAGATGAGCAAATAACCGATTAATTACCGCACTAAAGCTTAACCGTCAGAAGACAACTTATTAGTAATGGAGGGAGAGATCAAAAGCTTCACCATTGCAGCCAACCCTTTACTTGTAAGAATATATCGAACATGAATCAAGCCATAAAGCATCTCAGCAGCTGATTCAATAAGTTCATTCTGCTCTTCTGTGAACATATCACCTGTGCATTACAAAAATCAGTAAATCATATTTGTAAGAGCACTGTACTAGAAAGTAAGCAACATTAAGCAAAAACAGTTGGTAGAAGAAAGCAAGAGAATGCATGATAGCCCCCTTTATAAAGGTGGGAGACGGAAGACCTCCCTAACAATATGAAACCTATCTGGATCAAATCCCCAAGTAAATAGCAATTTATCACTATTTTCCTTACAGTATGATCCTTATTCATATACGGATGGATATCCTTGCTCGGTTGCCCTGTGCGATGCATGCACATGATAGGAATTATAACTACAATGAAGAAGTGGTGGCAAATTTAATGTATTGACCATAACTTGCTTGGTTTGGTTGCAGGCCAATAGTGAGGAAACAAATTTACTAATGCACCATGTAGTTTTTTCAAGAACTCTTCTGGGGGTGCAACGATGGACGCCAACAAGGTCATGACTCCACCTCCCCGGTTTGATTGTCGCTTCTAATTAAGGCATGTCCCCTTTGGGAAAAAATCTACTTTTTCTATGCATATAATATCACTTCTAGATATGGCCATATGCGTTACAGATTCAGGTGTTCTCCTCCATCCAGTGAAATGCATCTTTGCTTAGACACAATCAAGTCAAACAGCCTTGCTCCTCAGCCAAGCCAAGAAAAACAGCTGATCAATCAACTTCTGCTTGCATGCACTCATCCTAGCAGCCTTCTTGGGTCAAGCTTTGTCAAAGCAGGCACAACACACCCAAAAAGCTCAGCTCCAGCTGTTGAGAAACTAGCTAGGGCCAGGACATAGTAAACAGGGCAGTTGTAAACTTGCAATTTACTGTTTAGTAACCAATTGAACAGAGTTTTAACATATTCCAGCTATCTATCTAGGTTATAGACAGCATACAGGTATCATGATTGTTTAATCTTTTCATAACAGTTTTCTCTCCAAATTGAAATATCAAACGGAAAAAACAAGTGAGGTACCATGTGAAGACTCGACATCCAATATCAGATCAAGAGCATATTCATAATATGGAACTTGACCGCTTAGCCCACAGAGATTGAAATCGTCTTGTATGTAATCGTCATCAAC
Source organism: Aegilops speltoides (assembly GCA_021437245.1). NCBI lineage: Eukaryota > Viridiplantae > Streptophyta > Magnoliopsida > Poales > Poaceae > Aegilops > Aegilops speltoides. Next base: position 445,631,622 of record CM038142.1, read on the forward strand.
TTCACAGAAAAACTCATTGCCTCGCAAGCTACAGAACCATGAAATCCACGATGTATCTTCTCCATCAGAACCACTGAGATCTGATTCTTCACTGTCAGTATCTGATTCTCCTGTAAGGCGATCAGCAAACAAAGATTACTACTGAAACAGGAAACACCAAGAACAACCCCCAAGAACATTTATTGCAGCAAACTAAGTCAAAACATGTAGAAAAACATGGTGGCAGAGAATAACTTTAAGCAAATATTAGAAAAACAGATTTTCGTTCCACTGGGTAACAAATATAGATCATATAATTCCAGCACTGGCCAAGGCCAAACTCCATAAAACCCACGGATGCAGTGTAGATTCCGCAACCTCATCTCTAGCTTCATCTACAGTAGGTACCCACAGCTATCAGTGTAAGTGCCCCTATCTCAGTCAGTTAGTGCTACCTCTGCATTGTATCTGCAGGTTATAAAATCTAAACTTTGGCACAGACTTCAGTCGCAAGAGACATCATGAACGATGAGGGCGGCTCTACGGGAGAATAGGGAAGTGATTAAGACTACAAATTACCATATCCATAGCTAATTGTGGCGGTTCTTTATCCATAACGTGGTTAAAGAAACATAACAAAGTTATTCTATAAGAGCAACAGATACGTATTATGATGTCAGAATTTCTAGTAGTCAGCCTGTTCAATTGATATGAGTCAGGCAAAGAAGGTAAGTGATTTGAAACGCTGCAGGATGTATGGGCATTCCCTTTTTATCCACATGAAGTACAGTCATTTTCCTCTTTGGATGACCAACAATAGCTTACAAGCAAACATATGGTGACCCCCTAACCACAAAAACAGTCTTCTAAAAGGTGCTATGATAAGATACCAAGCAAACATGTGGTGTTCATTGACTTGGAGAAGGCCTATGATAAGATGCCGCAGAATGTCATGTGGTGAGCCTTGGAGAAACACAAAGTCCCAGCAAAGTACATTACCCTCATCAAGGACATGTACGATAATGTTGAGACAAGTGTTCAAACAAGTGGTGGCGACACTGATGACTTCCCGATTAAAATAGGACTGCACCAGGGGTCAGATTTGAGTCCTTATCTTTTTGCTTTGGTGATGGACGAGGTCACAAGGGATATACAAGGAGATATTCCATGGTGCATGCTCTTTGCGGATGATGTGGTGCTAGTCGATGATAGTCGGATGGGGGTCAATAGGAAGTTAGAGCTATGGAGACAAACCTTGGAATCGAAAGGTTTTAGACTTATAGTAGAACTAAAACCGAGTACATGAGATGCGGTTTTAGTACTATTAGGCACGAGAAGGAGGAGGTTAGCCTTGATGGGCAGGTGGTGCCTCAGATGGACACCTTTCAATATTTGGGGTCAATGCTACAGAAGGATGGGGATATTGATGAAGATGTGAACCATCGAATTCAAGGCCGGATGGATGAAGTGGCGCCAAAATTTTGGCATTCTCTGTGACAAGAGAGTGCCACAAAAGCTAAAAGTCAAGTTTTATAGGACGGCAGTTCGACCCGCGATGTTGTATGGCGCTGAGTGTTGGCCGACTAAAAGGCGACATGTTCAACAGTTAGGTGTGGCGGAGATGCGAATGCTGAGATGGATGTGTGGCCACACGAGGAAGGATCGAGTCCGAAATGATATACGAGATAGAATTGGGGTAGCACCAATTGAAGAGAAGCTTGTCCATCATCATCTGAGATGGTTTGGGCAAATTCAGCGCAGGTTTTCAGAAGCTCCGGTGCATAGCGGACGGCTAAAGCGTGCTGATAATGTCAAGAGAGGTCGGGGTAGACCGAACTTGACATGGGAGGAGTCCGTAAAGATAGATCTAAAAGACTGGAGTATCACCAAAGAACAAGCCATGGACAGGGGTGCATAGAAGCTTGCTATCAATGTACCAGAACCATGAGTTGGTCGCGAGATCTTATGGGTTTCACCTCTAGCCTACCCCAACTTGTTTGGGACTAAAGGTGTTGTTGTTGCTGCTGCTGCTGCTAGTGCCTTTTAATGGTTATATCAGATTAATAATAGCTATATTTATTAATGAATCATGATACTGATCTCAACATTAGAACATTTTCATGTCGGCACCGCATCCCATGATCACCATGAATTGCAACATCCATGATCACCACAATTGCAACATCCCATGCTTATCTGCTTCGAGGGAACCATAACTAGAAATCTACATCAATCAATAATAGTTGCACCTTCCAGCTACCTAGTAGGCAAGCATAATGATAAGTGCATAAAAACATATGGAAAAGAAAATTTTGGCATTCCTGCTATGAAAGCACAACGATAAGATAGTATGAATGATTTCACAAGAGTGACCTGACAGTTGGACGCACAATTATACCCTTGTTCGTGCACAAATACTAAACACATAAATTCTCCCTTCTACAGGCTAACCCCCACACTCCTCAAGCTACAAAGCGCAATCAGTTACCACGGAAGGGCACGATCTCCCCATTAGGGTCTCATCCAGATGGAGAACACAACTGATCTATGAACGTATTGCACCAACAAAGCCATAGACCCGTAGTACAATAGCAAAATAAGCAGACAACATAAGATAACATGCTGCGGGACAGAGCTCACCATCGGACATCTTGCCCTTGGACATGGCGGTGGATCCGCCGCCGGAGCGGGGCACCTCCGGCTGCTTTCCGGCGGCGATCCGGTCCCTCTCGCGGCCGCCGGAGAACCCCCAGGACGTCGACGGGGAGGACCTGTCCATCGCCTCTCCTATCCGCTTCCTTTCGCCAGCGCCCCCAGCCGCCGCCGAGACGCCTCGGTCCCTCTGCATCTCCTCGCACCCTCGCCCTCCTACTCGTGCCTCGTCCCCCGATCGTGAGGCGGGCTAGGAGCCGGGGTCGCGGTGCCGGGAGGAGGAGGCGGGGAGATCAGGCGTGCGCTCCGGCGCTCCCGTGGAGGCCTCGGGCGGAGGACGCGAACGGTAGGCGAGAGGTGGGGAGGAAGAGTACGGGGGCTGTTTTGTAATTCCGACAAACTTTGGGGAGGACGGTATAGCGCATGCCATGATGTGCTCATTGTGCTGGGCCTTTGTATTGCAGTGCTGCTGGAGGCTTGGAACTTGCCGTCCTGGAAGGCTAGAAAGAATTGGCCTTTGGCAGCACTACCCCTCAATTTTGATTGCGTATGTGAAATTCATCAGTTTTTTCTTTTTCAGTTTTCAGTTCCAGGTTGGGGGCAGAGGCGCAAAGCCACTCACACACGCACACGCTTGGTTCGATATACATTTTATTCTTATTTTTTATTGGCGTTTTACAATGTCGAAGAATTTTCAGCTAACATGTGCAATTTGGGGCTGAGTTGAACAATGAACACTTAAATGATCGGTCCAACTAATGCATGGGCACACATTCGATTTTGATACGCGTGCACCCCATCCATCCATCATCCATGAAATATATGGTTATCCACCCCCTCGCATTAGGGTTTACTACTCCCGCCGCACCTCTGTGACGTTGAGAACCTCTACCCCCCCCCCTTCTCTTTGTCATCAACTCCACTCGAGCCGATCAAGGGGCGTCCTCTGCGACGTCGTCGCCCGACCTTGGTGGGTGTACGAGTGGGTTGTAGGCGGTTGGGGGTTTCACCTACTCGTCTTCGGCATGCTATGGTTTTTGTTTGATCTTGGTCATGGCGTCCGGGTCAGGTTCTGTTGTTGATCAGGAAAAGGCTGAGCTAGATGAGATGAAGAAGAATTAGGATTGTCAAATGAGGATTTGGACGATGTTATCTTTGTGAAGGAGGAACAACGTCGGTGGAGGCAACCCGTTGGCTGACCATCATCAGGCTACACATCAACAAAAGAGTATGATGCATTTTGGATTTACATGAACATGAGAGGGATCTTGCTTGTGAGGTTAAGTTCAGATCTTTGGGGGACACTTTATTTATTGCCCAATTCACATGTCAGGGCAATTGGGACAACGTGATGGAAGGAGGCCTGGGGTCTTCCGTAGTTGTCGGGTGATCCTTGCCCCTCATGATGGAATTACCAAACCGTCGTTGATTTATTTGTTCAAATTTAAGATTTGGGTTCAGATTCATGATTTGGCAGATGGATATACTTCGATGGTCAAGTATTTGGCTTCTAAAGTGGGCGAGTTTGAGCTAGCATAAACTATCCCAAACTTCTTCTCGGCAAACTTTCATCGGGCTAGAGTCTCGATTGATGTTCGCATAACTCTGAATATTCATGTATCCCTGGTTAAATATTTGAAGTGGCAGATATTTTTTGTCAAGTACGAGCGCCTTACTGACTGGTGCTCGCATATTGTTTTATAGGGCATCTTCACACCAAACACGAAGATGGAATCCATCCCCCATCTTCTCCTGTTTTCAAGGAGCTTCGGCCGTCGTGGAGTATGTGTACTAGTGGTGGTCGTGGTCGTGGATCAAGCCGTTGACATGAGCGTACCTCAAAATGGAGTCGCTCATAGGACGACTTGTCTGTTGGCAAGGATATGGACCATGATAGAAAGGATGACCTTGGCTTCCTAGTTGAGCTTGATGAGGAGGAACTATTGCGCAAGTTAGAGGTAGTCAAACATAGGAGCTTGTTGTTGCAAGTGTTGTATCGCCAAGAATTGAGAAGGCACCCAGGCGCATATTTCAAATGATCTGAATATGACAGAAGTGGAGCAAAAACGAAAAAGAGAACTCCTGGTGTTACCTGCGTCGGTAGTAGTTGACATTGTTGCAACATTGGATGGTGCAACTAAAGGTATCAAGCAACATGTTCGAAGTTCTTCTGCCCAAAATTCTTTGAATCCAAAAAGGTAAAAAAAAAGGAGAATTGAGTATTAAGGACACTAGAAAGGATAAACTAACTGGCTCCACGTTAAAGGCCCGCTGGAGACAATGAATCTCCTTAGTTGGAACTGTCGAGGGCGGGACTCCCGGACAATTTGTGATTTGGCGACATTGGTTTTACAACTATAACTTTTTATTAGTTTTTGATACGTCTCAAATGTATCCATAACTTGTTATTGTTTCATGCTATTATAATGCCACTTTTAGACACTTTTTATAGCAATTTATATTATTTTTCTGGACTAACCTATCTACTATATCTAAATAGGAGCCTCCTACTACCAATTTCTCTCGACATGCAGCCTATTCACATCAGCAATCAACATGCATCCATCCACCTCAGCAAAAAAATCCACAAAACAAACCATGTGATTTAATCTTTTTAGTACACATCTATTCCTCTTTGGGAAATTGTGCGGAAGCAAGGAAGGCACCGGAAGAACCAAGGTGTTGGTTTTGAATGAAAGTTCAATGCCAATGGACTTGAATGGGAAGAAGATCAATACCCCAAGACAAAGTTTGTTCCTCAACAAGAGAAGTATGACCATACTTCTTTTGAGGGAACACAAGCTCAATATGACCTTCCACCACAAGACCACAAGCTAAAAGGCAAGGACAAGCTTCAAGAAGAGATTGACTCATTTGAAGATCCAGCTCAAGCTTTGGTCAAACGGGTTCCCAAGACTTCATCAAGCTCTACTTCATCAAGTACTACTAGAACTCCAAGGATTCCCATCAAGTTGATGTGGGTCCCAAAGAAGAAGAACTAGACAGTTCTTGAGGGTGACTCCGCCAACAAACTTCACTCATAATCATTCATGGCAAGGACTTGTGCAACCAACTCTAACATCTTGCACTAGTTCATGGAGTCACAAACCCTCTTGTTGGTAAGACAAGGGACAAGGTATTCAATGCATTCATGGACATTATCTTGTGTGCATTTCACTCTATGTCTATGGATATCCTTGTTTGTTCCTTGTGGGACTAACCCACGTAGGTATTGAAAGTGCAAAATTCAAAGGATTGCTCCCAACTCTTGACGGTCTACATCAACATTGAGCCTCCACATTCACAACATCTACATGAAGTCATCATCGACAAAACCCAAGGTTAGTTCATCCCTCTTTGGGACGGATATCACATCAAGGGGGGCACTTTACTCTAAGAATTGAGTTAAAGCAACTCTAATGATGTGAGCACATTAATGCTTTGTGTAAAAGTGGCAACCCCACTTGTGCTTAAATGATGAGTATGACCTATGATCAAATGTTCTCATTTGGCTCTAAGTCAACTACTCATATATAGATGACTATGTCATCGTGTATTGATTGATAGTTACTAGTGTTGGATGTGCATGTTTGACACATATTCTATTTGCTATCTTATTGTGTGAGCATGTTGCTATGCATATTTCTCATTCGAGGGCATCCAATTGTAGTTTGATTGGTTTGGTTTTATTTGGTCAATTGGATGTGCAAGAATGCCTAAGCACCTTCTCTAGCTATCTATATCATCTTGTATCAAATTCTATTCATGCTATATAAAAAAAATCGAACAAGTTCAGTTTCGGACCCTCCGGGTGAGGAGCACTCGGAGCCACTGATCTGATTAGGGCTGACCTCCAGAACCCTCTAAGTGTTTTTCAGACAAACCAATTCATTCAAATTCAATTCCATCGATAGCACTTAGATTGATCCATATTTCTACCTCGGTACGACTGATATAAAAAACCCGGCTTCATCGAAGCTCACTGTCTCTGGTAGTTATGCATCTCGGTGAGACCGATTTGTTTTGATCGGTTCTACTGACAGCACATGGGTATTGATGTAGGGTGAAACCCTAGTGGCCGATCTTTCACGAATTGGAGGGGGGGTCCTCAAAGAACATGGGGAAGAATAGGGAGAAATCACAAGAGGAACACTCAAGAACAAGTCCAATCACACACCCACTAGACTAACAAACACATGGATCCACAAGGTACATGAACAATCAAATGGAAAGATACACGGTAGAGTTCATCCCAAATCCAAAGAAGATGGGGTCTTGGTATGATCTACGTAGATCCTTCCCACAAAGGGGGTCTTGAATCCCTCGGGGAGAAATCTTCTCCCATGCTCACATGGAAGTCTTGAACTCCATGCACTACAAAAAAGACATATCTGTGACATTATGACCTGAACACAAAAAATTGTCATGGTTATGACACTTCTATGACAATAATTGTGACAAACCCACGTATCATCGTAGATGTGGTGGGCTCCTACTTATATGACAAAAAATCATGATAGAAAATGGGTTTTTCATCCTGGGCGGGCCGGGGACGCACCTGCATGACATTCTTTGGGCCGTCCATGACGGAAAAAATCGTAGTAGAAGCGAGGGCGAGGAAAATTTCGGCGAGTTCCCGGTTACGGTGGGTGGTCGGGGCCGAGCGATGCATGGAGGTTTGCTCATTTCTCTCGTATAGGTATGCACGCATGTGTGCGAGGCGTTGGGCTCTAACTGAACCCGAGTGAGGTGTTCGCTTACTGAACCTGAGCGATTGAACTAGCTACCTACTGAACCCAAGCAATCAGTCCATTGGCTGTTAACTGAACCTGAGTGATTCCTTCGCTGCTGACTGAACCCGAGCGATTCCTTCGCTACTGCTGCTAACTGAAGCCAATCGAACCTACCTCTTGATGAACAGTGACCGTTGTTGGGGGTTGGATGAACAGTTCTCAGTGGGGGTTGGATAAACAGGACCCCGCATGGTAGTAGGCTGTTGCCGCTGGATGAACAGGACCCTGAGGAGGCCGCCACACCCGAGCCGGTTGGGGTGGATGAACAGGACCCCGTGGAGGGCTGGTTGAACAGTACCCGGTGGAGGCTGGATGAACAGTAGCCCATGGATGAACAGTGTCCTGTGGATGAACAGTAGTTGGTGGAGGCAGGATTAAGGTGTGGTGGATGAACAGTAGCAGGTGGAGGCTAGAGGAAGTCGATGGTGGATGAACAGTAGCCCCGTGGAGGCTGGAGCGAGGTAGTAGAGGGTGGATGAACAGTAGCCCATGGAGTCCCGTTTTGCGGCACACCACACCCCTCCCGATGAACAGGACCCCGTTTTGACCGTAGGCGCTCCAAAAGAAGTCCATTTCCTTCGTTTTGCAGCACGCCACACCCCTATCGATCAATAGGACCCCATTTCGACCGTAGGCGGTCGAACAGAAGTTTGTTTCCTCTGTTTTGCGGTATGCCAGACCCCTCCCGGTGAACAGGATCCCGTTTCGACCGTAAGCGGTCGAACAGAAGGCCGTTTCCTCCATTCTGCGGTACGTCATGCCCCATTTCGGCTGCTCCATCCAAGCTGGTTGGCTCCCGATGAACACGACGCGTTCCGTTGCCTCCCGATGAACACGACACAGTTTCTTCGTTCAAACCCAGCCAGTTGGATGCCGATGAACAGGACGTCGTTGCTGCCATCTGCTGCATCTCCATGTACATGAGCCCTAGTCGTACGTATGCGCGAGTAGGCATTCGAGACTCCGCCCGTATGTACGTACGTGGCCGTATTTTTTGGCATGTGGCTGTACGTACATGTACATGGTTTAGAAGGGACTCTTGAACTGCTACGTTGGGGGCTCTACTACTACACGTGCCGCTGCTTGCTCGGCCATTGTTCATCGTTGCACAGAGACTATCGGTGTACACAAACAAAGGTGTTTGTTTCCCCCTGACCCATGCACAGACCTGCAAGGCCTTCAGGCTAACCACCCTCTTTGTAGAAGCATATCAAGAAGGGCAAGTATCAGAAAGATATCACCTTGGGAGGGCCTCCCTTGCCGGGCAAGAGAGCCTGGTCAGGTCAAGGCCACACCCATGGACAAGCCAGTGCTCGCCCCGGCAGGCTTGCCGGGGTCGCCAAGATCAAACCCCCAGCAAGCTTCTTTGAAGGATCGTTGCCAAAGATGCCACCGCTCCACCTCATCGCACCCAAGTCACCTATCAGTGCGGTGTCAAGGTACTAAACAACTAGGTGGATCCTATCAGGCACAATGCAACACCAGAGAGAAGGGATTAGCTTTATTGACACCCCCGTCCAGGAGGTATGTCAAGCTAATGAGAAGAGGTGGATAAGCGGCGCAACAAGCTTGCCGGGATTCGCCCTCGATGCGACACCTAGCAGTGCCTTTAATGCACTTTATCCTAACCGCCAGAGTTAGGTATGATAGCACTGTTAGCTATCTAATCACACTCAAATGACTGTTTTGTCACTGTGGTCACTCCTTTAACCTATGAAAGGAGGCCCGAGGCAACCTAGCAAAGGGTTGGAACACTTTGACCCCCACTGTTTGTAAGCTCACGTTGCTTTCCCCAAGGCGCCCTTGCCGGGCCAAAGCACGTCGAGCCTTCTTCCACCTCCAGATCAATCCACCAAAGCAGGAGTAGGGTTTTATGCTGCAAAGCGGCCCGAACCTGGGTAAAAAGAGAGTGAGTCCATTGTCGTGTTGTCCCTCACTGCCTCTGCTCTTTGTGCAACGCGGCCATCCCCATGCCGAACCACAAAGGGGCACCCCTGCCCTGTAGGTGATCGTGCTTCCACGCCGACATATCTAGCGTGCCAGGTAGGGGGGAGTCACTTGTATGAGCCTGAAGCAGTGACCAGCGCATCGATCTTCGTCATCCTCAGGCAGCACTCGCCGTTCATGAAACAAGGAGAGGAGCAGCGAAACCGTTCCGTGCTCCGTCAGTTCCTCTGTCTAAGGATGCAAGCGCCACAGACATCGCGGCCACGACGGATAGGATGGGTGCCGTGAATGGCATGGCAAGCCACAAGCGACATTGTTGTTGCCCTCGTCATCGCCTCCTTCGAGCGGAGGGGGGTGATGACAGCGGCGCGGGGGCGGATGACCCGATCGCTGACGAGCCAAGTCCGACGGCAAGGGCGTTCTCCTTGCAAGGATGAACGGTCCGGTGAGCCATGGGCTAGGGCCAATTCATCGGATCTCCACCCCAGCCCGCAAGGCAGCCTTACCATGGGCAGAGATCATGGTGGGGCGTGTTTCCACCCAACCCCGGCAAGCCTCTCCACATGTGGCGATGCCTCGCCACCGCATCACATACGGCTGAGTGCAGCTTTCTGTGTGCGGGACTGCCATGGGAGAGGACGATTTGCACCTTCGCGGCAACACAAAAAAAGAGATAAGTTGTGAAACTTCGTTCAGTTTCAAGGCTTTTCCATATGATCGCCACAACTCCTGCAGTTTAAGCCCTTGCACTTGCATGAGAAATCCAAAACACAAAAAGACTCTTCCGTTGTCGCTTGCGTCCTCGTCTGTTTTGAGTCCGCTCAACAGTCCAGGAAGCCGTATCGACAATGTCGAAGGGAAACTTGCCAGTGGCGCACATGCTTGCAAAATGCTAGGGACCCGTCCCCGCAGCGGCACAGCTAGTGTCCGCCCCGGCAAGCTCCTAGTATGCACAGGATTTATAATCATACAAGAGCAGGGGGCAACTTAAACTTGAAGGACAATACCAGTTCATACAACTACTTAAGAGTACTATTACAAACCATAAGATAGCAAAGCCTGACACAAGGCTGAATTATGTCTTTTTTGACAGCAACAAAGCAAGGGAAGTCAGTCCTGGTGGCCTCCTTGGACCTGGGGCACTCGGAGAACCTTGTCGGCCAAGGGCTCGATAATTTGGGCAGCAGCAGAAGTATCCATCCTGGCAGGCAACCTTTTGAAAGCATCAGACATGTCGACATCGGGATGGCGATGCACGTAATCGACGAGAAGAGTGAAGATGGCGTCCCAGGTAAATTTTCAGGACTCATTGGCGAAGCAGGCGACTCTGTCCTCCTCATACGTCTTCAACCCCTCAATGAGGCCCTCGAAAAAGTGCGTCGGCATGACACTGGGGGCTTCGTGCTCACTGACAGTGAAGGCCCAGCTCTTCATGTTCATCTTGGCGATCTGGCAGGAGATGGGCTCGGATATGTTGACCATGTTCTGCAACTAGACATCGTACAACTCAGCCTGGTCCTTGAGCTTGGTCTCTGCATCCTTTCGGAGAGCTCCCATGGTGTTAACAACCCTTTCTCGGGTCTTGGCCTGCTCGAGATCCTTCTCAAGGGTGTCCAGCTTGGCGTTCATGCCCTTAATGGTGCCGGAGGCAGTGTTCAGTTCCTGGTCCTTGGATGAGAGCTGAGATTGCAGCTCCCCCAGCGTGGAGGCTATTTTCCGGAGGACCTCGATCTCCTTCTTGCTGCCGGCAAGCTCTTCCTCCAGATTTTCCATTCACGTCTACAACTCTGTTTTGGCACGGGAAGCTGCGTCAAGGGTATCAGTCACCTCCTTGAGTTTTGCTACCACGTCTAGGGCTTGTGAGTCAATGACCTTCTTATGGCTATCCTCCAGGTCCTTGACACATTGCTAAACAAGATCTTCCAGCTCATCGTCCTTGTTGCGCAGAGTGTCAGACAGAGCCTATTTGCATGCTGCAAGATCCTTGGCCTTGGCATTGAGCTCTGCTTCACGCTCTATAAACCTGACATCATGAGCCTTTGCTCTCTCTGCGGCAGCCGCCATCTTCTCCTCTTGGTCCCTAAGCTCGCGGGATCTTTTGTTATACCAAGAACACAATTCTTCTGCCTTATCCTTCAGTTGCTGGGTGGTGGAGTCATAGGCTTTATGATCATCCTGGGGCGCTTGCCGCTTCTAGTTGTACCTCTCCTATACTTCATTAAGCCCAGTAGCCACTGTTTCCAGGAAGGCCAAGTCTCTGGAGCCATCCTCAGGGTCACTTGCTTCCTTGATCCTTTGGGTCAAGAGGGCCAATATGCGACAGATTTCTTCATCAAAGTTCATCCCAGCATGGCTGGCGAGCTGGGGGCTGTCGAGGCTGGGTGAGCTATAACCATCGCTAAGCTGCTTATGGGGGGCTATTTTCAAGTGCGATGCGTTGCTCTGAAGAGGTGCCCTCTCCTCAACTTCCATAATGGGGCCAGTCATGCTTACAGGGTTTTCCTCTTCTCCTTCCGGGGTCACTTGGGTATCCTTGTGGGCTTCGACGCGGCCCTCCTTGGTGGCTATTCTAAGGGCCTCCACAGCAGCATCCTTCCCTATGCCGGCCACTTCTTCCTGAAGTTCTTTCTCTTCAGGAATGGGGGCTGCAGGGGAGTAAGGGCAAGGATGATACTGGAACCAATAATTTGAATCAAGAGTTGAGAAATGTAGAATCTTTTGACAAAGATTACAAGGATGGATAATTTACCTGCTCGCGGCTGGTGGGAAGATACCTCTCCTACCTCGATGATGCTTGTTGCCAATAGGCAATCAACATTCACTCCCTCCACAGGGGCACGGGCAGACCCGACAAAAGGAGCCCTTGCCAGGGATTCCCTCTCCTGAGCATTGCTCATAGTGGGGGCTGAAGTGGTTGTTGTCGTCTGTAGGGCTTCTTCTTGAAAGTTCTCTCCAGTTCCCTTGGCGAGAGGCAGAAGAATTTCAACATGGCCATTGGCAGACGTAGTCTGACCCATGCCTTCTTGCCGAGGGCTGGCCCGGGGGCTCAGTGCCAGATCACCCTTGACAACCCTTATCGGCTTAGTGCCTGACATTGACCCCGGATCCTTCGCCGTCTTAGCTTGTTTGGCCCGTTCGGCCAAGGTCTCTTCATCCCTGTCAAGGGTAGCAAACATGAGATCAATCAAGGATCAAAGGAAAGCATCATGATTTATGGAACTATGAGAGTCTTCCTTGCTCTGAATCGTCAAACATGGCGTTCATCTTGTACACCGGTGGCGGGGGGATTCCCTGCCTCTTTTGAGTGGCGGCGGAGCTCACCACGGGGCTCGATTATGGCGTGGGATCAAGACCCTTCACAGTCCATTGCCGGGGAGGTGGTGATGGGGCTAGGGCATGGTGACCCGAATGGCGAGAGGTGTCCTCCTTGGTGCTCTTGGCAGTTGTCTTCTTCACTTTGGGCGCGGCCCAAGACAAAGACCCAGCCACCTGCTCCTGGTTGCCTCCCTTGCGGAGCCGATGCTTTTGATCCGGAGCCTGAGGGCCCTCCTCGAGCCCCTCCTCTTCCTCCTCAGGCACCGCAACAGCGCCTGTCCCGATAGCCTCAGCTCGATAGTTTCTATCCCGGCAGCCGCAGCATCTAGTGCGGTAGTGCCTCAACCTCAACAATATCTTCGTCAACATGCTCCTCCTCTGAAGGGTTCCATTCATCATCATCACCAGTAGCCGCGGCAACCTTAAGCCTTCAGGCTTCTTCAAGCCTACTACAGATATACTTCTGCTCCTCTTCAGTCGTGCCTTTGGTGAAGTATGTCTCCTTTCTGGTGGCCTTCTCCTCCAAACTCGAGGACCATCTCATCTCTTCCTGCAAGCTGGGCAGTGGCTAGTCTGCTTTGACCCCATTGGCGTTGCAGTCTAGCATCCACTTGAGGATCTGATCTCTAGCGGAGTTGATATGCAGCAGGACAATCCTTGCCGGCAGATGGAAGGTGCCAGACTTGTGGAACAATTGTTCGCACAACCAGGCATGGTTCATGACTGTCAAATTGTTGGGAAGGCCAGGATACAGGCACATCCAGTCTGCAGCATTCTGATACTCCCAGGCGAAACAATCCCTTTGCTGCAGCGACAGTGATGTGACGTCAGAGGAAGTCGGTGCCTACATGAATGGTGAGCCCGACAGCTTTGAGGCGAGCAATCCTATTCAACGTTGGGCAAAGCTCCTCATCTGTTTCGCCCAGATCGCTCCAGTCCTTGCCGCACACTACACACTTAGTTCACGGCAAGCAGAAAGAAGGGGCTTCCGGGTCCTGGATCCAGCACCAGTCACCCCTCCACTCTTCCCACTTGCCGTGTAGTTGCCCTCCAAGGTAAGCCCAATCTTCTCGCCTCACCCACGGAATCCATGATATATTTCCTAAAAGGGATTTATCTTCGATGCGGGGGATGTAGAAGTGACGGAACAGATCCACGTTGGGGGTAACTCTAGTGAAGTTCTCGCAGAAGTGAGCAAACACCGCCATGCATGTCATTGCATTTGGCGTGAAATCTAGCAAACGAAACCCGAAGCAATACATGATCGCACTGAAAAAGTCGGAGAATGGAGGAGAAAGCCCGCAGTAGAAGTAAGCGCAGAAGAATGGGTATGAGTCATTCGGAAACTTGGATCCTTCAGGGAGGACGAAATGCTCTCCATGCCCTTTGGTTTTTCTCCCCCACATGAAGGCATACCTCTAGATCAAGGCGTTCTTATCCAGGTTCGATGGTGAGAAAACTACATTCCTCTGCCATCGCAGAGACAACTCCTTCGCCTCTCTTCTTCTCTTCCGCCTTTTGGTCTTCAGGATTGGCCACCTATTTTCCCTTCACGGTGCTCTTCTTCCATCCCATTTCCTTAGGCAATGGGGAGGGAGAGATCCGGTGCGGCAGAAGAGGGAAGTGGTGGCAGCGGAGGTAGTTTTGGCTTGAGGAAAAAGGTGAAGCGAAAGGGGCAAAAGATGTGAATGAACCATGCTCCTTCGTGCCCTCCCTGTTTTATTGGGACTGCATGAAGGGGCTAGCTCAACACTATTCCCCCTGCAAAACCGCCTTTTTCAGGCGCATTCCCCCAGTAACCGCTGCAAAAACCATGACCGCACGACTTTGGGTAATTGTGCGGAACGGTCGTGTGATTGACAAGGTAGTAAAATCATTCCATGTGGACAGGAGGTTTCTGCCGCGTGTCTGTGCACTGCTTGGGGCCCTAACCCAACGCACTCGCAGCATGTTTGGCTCAGGCCCGGGGGCTACTATCAGTGTACACAAACAGGGGATTTTGTTTCCCCCTGACCCGTGCACATACCAGCACACTACTAGGGAAAACCCTAGCAGTAGCGCGTGTTTTGTGCCTACTAGTAGCGCGGGATGCCGCGCTACTAATAAGGCGCTACAGCTATTGCTTAGCGAGAACGCTGTGCCATCACGCGCCATCGCTAGTACAAATAACTGCAGCGCTTGTTCAAGAGCGCCATCGCTAAGTTATCTACTTGCAGCGTGTTTCCTTTCCATCGCTACTAGTATTTTTTTAATATATTTTTTATTCTTAGTGTATTTATGCGCCATCATACAAATATTGGTACAATACCAGCTGTTATGAGGTTTACATCATTATGTCCATAACAGTGTTTTGAATGAAGGTGGATTAGGTTCAAGTGGAGGCAATATGTGGTGCATGTCAAAAGTATACTACTAATCCAAACTTGATCTACTTTGGATTAGTAGTACTTTCGATGTGCACCACATGTTGCCTCCACTTGAATCTAATTCGCCAGCACAAGATATTTAATCATCATCATGGTCATTAGCACCAACATTATTTATTTAATCACCACTAACACTAGCTAATAATAATCATCATAGTCATTACCACCAACACTAGCTATTTTATCATCATAGTAATAGTGTAGCACATCATCATCCTGGAAATTCATTTCTAGCCACTACTCACTCCTGCTACTCACTCCTGCTGCTCTCTCTTAGGTAAAAGAACATAAAACATGTGTAGCTCTCCTCCTTGATCAAGTTGGAGCATGCAGATGAACCTGTCTCCTAATCGTGGAAGGCGCCTCTGGTTGCTGCTCCCTAGTACTTCTCTGCGCTCCCCCAACACATATTTGGTCCAGTCTTGCACTATTAAGCATCCGTCGCTAATCTTGAATGCACTAAAGTAAGCTGTAGGATATCTTGGCCGTAAGTTGATAATACTCATGATACCTTTAGTCTCGATCCCATAAGGCACAACATTCATCGGGAGTCCCTGTTGAAGAACATCGATTGTAACATACTTAGCAATGAAGTTTAGCTTCAAAAATAATGTATGGAAAAGATGCAATGAGGATAAAAAGTAAAAATCTTACCATCCTTCCTAAATGGATGTGACCGTAGTTCATTACGAACACTATTGGTCACATTTTCGATACTAAGATTTCTAAATGAAGGAAGAAAATTTGTCTTGACAGTATCAAGATCCTCAAGCCATGAAACATAATGGTGAGCTCCTCGCAGCTTGAGTTCAGCCCCCAGACGATATACGGTCCTGTCTACCAAGCTATTGGACATGTTTGCTTGCACGGAAATAAGTCGACAAATACAAATTAGTTGTCAACTATTTTGAATAAACAATATCAAAGACATAAATATGGTTGAGAAACTTACATAATGGTATAATGGAGGCATTTGCACATTGACCCAGATGTCGGTATTACCTTCAATATCATCTTCGGACGAATATCAAAGGTGATAACCATATCGGGCTCAAATGCATAAGTCTTGCATAGTGCTCGCCATGTTTTGCATCCAAAATAGGTGTAGTCGTCTGAATTGTATAACCGCATGGAAAATATAACCATGCTCGGTCTTCAAGTAAACTTTCTTTTCCTCCATACTATGACTGAAACCTATCTTATCCAATACAAAAACTCTTGCATGGCAAGCGATACGCTAGTAGAATAGTAAAAATATAAGTTGAAGCAAATGAAGCAGATGTCATGCTTAATTATGAAAAAGACTTGTCGTTGTGACTTCATGTATCCACTTGAAGTTCTCGTCCAGCTTGATCTTCAAGCGCCTATCATCATCTAGGAAGATTCCGTCAAGACAAAGCCGCGCTCGTCTTCGCAGTATTTGCAAATACGAAATCCTTCTCGTCGTCGACATTTCCTATGTTCATAGTTAAAACATTAATTGAAAATTGATCAAGACAACTACCAAGATACTCAACACACAAATCCGGGGCACTCGATATTTCCTACATATTCTAGCACAAGTCATGCCAAAATTCACGGAAAAATCCGGCATGACCTTTGCTAAATAGGACATATCGGCGCTGAAATTTGCCGAACGGAAATGAATCAACACTCCGGCAAAACATAGGCCACTCAAGGTATAACCTGCAAACATGACCGCCACTTGGATATTGAGCAACACAAGATATACATTTCAAAATATCTTATAGGACTCAAATTAGCATGCATTCAATAAGCAAAAGTAGATCATCTCATGCGTTAGTACATCGTGAATATTATCACTAATACATCACGAATAGTGTCATACATATAACATCACTAATACAACTAAAACTCTAGCACACGATGGGTATCGGGCGCGGGCGGTGGACACCACAGAGAAGGCACCATCACGGGATCATAGCTCGGTGAGATCCCGGAGAACCCTGCCAGTATTGGAGAACGGCCTGTGCTCCAACGCAAACAAGTAGCAACGGACGTGCGCGTCCTCCTCACTGACACGGTGACGCACCACCTCCGCGGAGTCCTCGAGCCTCTGGATCGTCACTGGCCCACGCGACTGCCACCAAACAGGGTTCGGGTCAATGACAGGCTGGCTCCTCACCAACTTGCGCCCCCCGGTAGGTAGCACCTCCCAGTACCACCCCGGTGGAGCCCAGTCCCGGACATGGCCGATCTGGTCAAGCAGGTGTCGTCCTCCGCCGACTCGACGACGAGGATGCGGGATAGGCATCGTCCACGTCGAGGCGGGAAAAATTGCTTTAACTAAAAAATAGAAACAAGTTCTTACTAACTAGTTCTATTAATTCAACTAGTTCTTACTAAAAATAATACTATAAATAAAAATATTCTAGTACCTAATTAGTACCTAATTCTTACTAACTAATTAGTACCTAGGAACTACTGCCCTAATTACCATCTAAGTAATTAACTAACTAGCACTAAAAATAGCCTAGGGTTCATACTAACTAGCACTAAATACCTAGGGTTCATACTAAGAGAAGAGGGATCGAGAAGGGAGAGAGGGATCGAAGGGAGAGTGCTTACAGAGGGGGGAGAGAGATGGGGTCGGGGGAGACGGCGGCACCGAGGCGCGGGCGAGGCGGCAGGTCGGGGAGACGGCGGCAGGCGGGTCGGGGAGACGGGGAGGCGGGTCGGGGAGAGGGGGGCAGGCGGGTCGGGGAGACGGCAGCAGGCAGTGGTCGGGGAGACGGCGGGCAGGCGGGTCGGGAGACGGCGGCGAGGCGGGTCGGGGAGACGGTGGCAGGCGGGTCGGGGAGACGGCAGACCGAGGCGCGTGTGAGGCGGGTCGGGGAGACGGGCGGCAGGCGGGTCGGGGAGGCGGTGGCGAGGCGGGTCGGGAATTGGGGAGGAAGCGGAGGAGAGGGAATCAGCCGCGGGGTTAGGTGAAAATAGCTTTAAGCATGGCGTGGGAAGGAAAAACGCGTTGCTAAAATCCATAGTAGTAGCGCTGTCCGTAGAAGGGTGCTACTACTATACCTAGCACGCCGGGAACGGTGTGGCAATTATAGTAGTAGCGCTTTCTGCATGGACAGCGCTACTGCTAATCTGCTAACTGTAGCGTGGTTCTGCCAAACGCGCTACTGCAAAGTAGCAGTAGCGCCTCATTTTAACAAGCGCTACTGGTAACATTCTATGTATAAGGTTTTCCCTAGTAGTGGCAAGGCCTTCAGGCTAACCACTTTTTTGTCGAAGCACATGAAGAAGGGCAAGCATAAAAAAGATATCACCTTGGGAGGACCTCCCTTGCTAGGCAGGAGGGCCTGATCAGGTCAGGCCACACCCAGGGACAAGCTTGTGCTCGCCTCGGCAAGCTTTCCAAGGCTGCCAAGATTAAACCCCCCGCCAAGCTCCTTTGAAGGATCATCACCAAAGACGCCACCGCTCCACCTCATTGCACCCAAGTCACCTATTAGTGCGGTGTCAAGGTACTAAACAACAAGGTGGATCCTATCGGGCATGTGGTGACACCAGAGAGAAGGGATTAGCATTATTGACACCCGTCCAGGAGGCATGTCAAGCTGATGAGAAGAGGCGGATAAGCGGCGTAGCAAGCTTGTCGGGATTCTGAAAGCACAAGTGCTCCCTGGGTGATTTTGGTAATTAATGTCAACATATCTCTTGTTGGACTAGTGCTTCTATCTAGTGTGTAAGGGCATATTTATCCCTAAGTGGTTTTGGTGATTGGTGACAGTACTCTTGCGGACTAATCGTGTGCATTGAGCGTTTTAGATATTTCATATCTAGGCACAAGACGATTCGGTGCCCCTCAGAGCCTATTGAAGACGACTATTCTCTACGGTTCCTTTTGGTGGATTTGAGTCGTAGGAAAGTCATACTATTAAGAGAGGGTCCGCTTCAGAAAGGTTAGGGTGGAATCAACACATACACATATGTTCCTTTGCACCACCTTTCCTTCGCATCAATGGAGCACCGTCCATTTATCTTGTCTCTGCGAAATGAAGGCTTTCAAATACTAAAGTGTCTATGGATTGCGGTAGTACTACTCGAGGGAGCAGTAGTACCGCAGGTGGTTGCGGTAGTACCGCTCATGGCAGCGGTAGTACCACAGGGCCCAACGGTAGTACTGCTCCTGGTGAGCGATAGTACCGCTGCCTCCAGTCCTGACACTGAAGCATGCGGAAGTAATTTTTTACTTCCACTCCTAGCAGTAGTACCACTCCCTGCGAGCGGTAGTACCATGCCGGATTTTTGCACAACCCCGATCTCAACGGAAGTATTTACGAATGTAATTTATTTATTCCGTGTATTTCCAACTCCAGTTGAGCCCTGCCTTACGGTAGTACCGTAGGGGCGCGCAGTAGTACCGCTCCGACAGTTCTGCCGCTCGTTGCCTTGTGCAACAGGGCCTCGGCTAGTCTCTACCGTTCAAGCGGTAGTACCGCACCAAGTAGTGGTAGTACGGCAACCCTCTGCGGTAGTACCGCGGCTGTATGCGGTAGTACCGCACTGCGCGAGCTAAGTGGGGGGATGATGGTTGGATCTTTCCCCCCACTATATAAAGGGGGTCTTCTTCCCCAAGAAGACCACCTCTTCCCTCCCCATGCTCCATTGTTGCTCAAACCTCCATTTTCGCCCGATCTCTCTCCCTATCCAATCAAAGTTGTTGATTTTCTAGGGATTGGTTGAGAAGGCCCCGATCTACACTTCCACCAAGAGAAATTTGATTCCTCCCACTAATCCTTCACGGATCTTGTTACTCTTGGGTGTTTGAGCACCCTACACGGTTGAGGTCACCTTGAAGCCATATTCCATTGTGGTGAAGCTTCGTGGTGTCGTTGGGAGCCTCCAATTAAGTTGTGGAGATTGCCCCAACCTTGTTTGTAAAGGTTCGATCGCCGCCTTCAAGGGCACCAATAGTGGAATCATGGCATCTCGCATTGTGTGAGGGCGTGAGGAGAATATAGTGGCCCTAGTGGCTTCTTGGGGAGGATTGTGCCTCCACACCGCTCCAACAGAGTACGTACTTCCTCTCAAAGGAAGGAACTTCGGTAACACATCCTCGTCTCCACCGGCTCTACTCTTGGTTATCTCTTACCTTTACTTGTGCAAGCTTTCATTGTGTTGTATCCCATGCTTGCTTGTGTGCTTGTTGTTGTTGCATAATATAGGTTGCTCACCTAGTTGCACATCTAGACAACCTACTTTGATGATAAGTTTAATTTGGTCAAGAAAAGCTAAAAATTGTTAGTTGCCTATTCACCCCCTCTAGTCAACCATATTGATCCTTTCAATTGGTATCAGAGTCTCGTCTCTTTATTAAGGACTTTACCGTCTGAAGAGTATGGTTGGCATCGGAGACGAGGGGGAGGAACACCCCGGTGTGAATCCTTGCTCGTCTACGGCCGAGGGGGGATCCTCGGTCTCTTGTGAGGAGTTAAATGCGGCTTGGACATATTGAAAACCTCCATGACGGCTGTTGGGGATATAACTATTGGATTGACCCGCCCAGGAGGGGCCGGGTCATACCACTGGCAGTTCATAATGAGAAGGCCCAAGAAGATGTTGAAGATGGAGGTTCATGAAGCAAGCTTACTAAAGCCCTGTCAGATTTCGGGATCAGCAACCCTTGAGAGTTTCAAACTCTGGGGTGCGTGCGGAGATCTCAACCTACCTAGCCTGCCTACTCGCGATCCTCCTAGGCCTAGCGCGTCGAGCTCAAAGAGACACAAAGACACAAAGATTTATACTGGTTCGGGCCACCGTTGTGGTGTAATACCCTAATCCAGTGTGGTGTGGTGGATTGCCTCGAAGGGCTATGGATGAACTGGTACAGTGGATGAACAAGCCTCAGGAGGTGAGGTGTTCTTGAGCTGGTGTATGCTAGTTCTACTTGTCTTGATCTCGTCCCCGTCCTATGGCGGTGGTTAGTCCTATTTATAGTGGCCTTGGTCCTCTTCCCAAATATGAGCGGGAAGGGATCCCACAAATGGGGACAAGTAGTATAGTTTATCCTGACAAAAGTAGTCTTCACCTGCGAAAAGCCTCTAGTCGTGACGCTGTGGTGGGCTCGTCGATGACCTCTGTCCTGCCGTCCTGGTGGTCTTGGTCTTGTTGCACTAGAATGGAAACATTTGGTTGATTCCTCGGGACTCCGCGCCAACGCCTTGCCTCCCTTGCACCAAAGAGGAAACCTGCGCTCTGCGCCCGCCTGGCCTTGGTTGTCATGGCTCACGTCAGCTGAGCCTCGTGAGGTAGCTTGCATAGAACTCTCCGCCCCTCAGGAGCCCTCCTGAGGAGGCCGATTCCTTCGGGGGTCTTGGTGTTGTCCACCTCGCGAGGGTCTCGCAGTGTTGGTGTTGAAGCTGGGCCGTACCAGGCCGTCGATGGAGCCATGTGGTGGGCTGCAGGCAGGCAGGGCTGGATACCCCCATATATAGGATGGCGACAGTAGCCCCCGGGCCCAAGGCGCGCTCGGACTTGGCTTCTAGGCGAAGCCAAAGAGCAAGTGCGAAGCGCCGCAGGCCTTAACAGTCTGCGACCCTGAAGACACGTTGCGGTTGATGGGACGTGGGCGCCTCCACTTCCCCACGCCGCCTTGATATCCGGCAGACCCAGCAGCCGCTTGTTTGTCAGTACAGCTCGCCCTTCGCAAAGTGTCGCGCTCGGCTCTTATTTCTTCCTTCCAAATCTTGCCGCCGCGTCCATAGATTCGGTGCATGCGCTTATCCCTCCTTGGTATTCGCCATGGCACCCAAGACGAGGAAGAAGAAGGGGAAGCCGCTCGCTTCGGCTGGTCCCCCGCCGGCCTTGCAGCCAGCCCTTGAGCGGTCGACGGTGATCAACGAGGAGGGGCTGGACAAGGTTTGCCATGCGCTCGCCACCAATTCCAATGAGGGGAGGGCGACGGCTGTCCGCCCTGCATCTTGGTGAACTAGAGAGATGAGTGCCACCGAGATCCCCATCCATCTCCATGCTCTTCTGGCCGGGCTGATTCCTCCTTTTGCCCCTTTCTTCAACACTGTGATGTCGCATTACCAAATCCATCTGCTGCATCTGGATCGCCGCTCTATCATCCTTCTTGCCGTCTTCGCCTTCCTCTGCGAGGCCATGGTAGGCATCACTCCCTTCGTGGCCTTGTTTCACCATTTCTTCTTGCTTCGGTTGGTTGATGCTCGCCAACGCTCTGGGTGCGTGACCTTCGAAGCCGTGGCCGCAACCGCTGGTTTGGGGATTGGCTTCGAGCTCTCGCCTATCGCGGAGGGATTCCGGAAGCAGTGGCTCCTGATGGACACCCGCACGTTCAGCCCCCTGCTCTTGATTCCCGAGTCTCCGGCCTCACCTAGCTCTGGCTGGTGTCCCCTCCAGCGCCATTCTCGCCCGATGTGGGATTTCACAGGCGTCGGAGATCCGATGAGGCTGCAGAGGCCGTCGCTTGCTGCTGATACCTTGGGCATGGTGCTCAAGCTTCTGATCGGCGAGTCCGAGCCTGCTGACCTTCCGGGTGGGGGGGGGGGGGTGGCCGCCTTCTCTATCTGTGCTCAAACAAGGCGGCCTTTGCAGGGCAGATGCCTCTGTTTGACGAGTGGGGGTTGCTTCCAGAGGGCATTGAGGGGCCTCGCGAGAACCCCGTCTTCGTGGCTCCTCTCCTGATTGATCCTACCGCGTGAGCCCCGAGTGTGGAGGCAGGGGGCGCGCACCTCCATCAGCTGTCGAGAGCTTCTCCGGAGGCCCGGCCTCGCTAGAGGCTCGGGAGGCCGAGGCTTCTAGGGCCCTGGAAGGGGCTGCCACGGAACTGATGCAGCCCCAAGCTCCGGAGGCAGGGACTTCTGACGCCCGGGATGGTGGCTCCAGAGTGGCTGCTAACGGCGAGGAGCCCACCAACGGCCCCGGAGCCGTGAGCCAGAAGGTCTCGCCGGGTGCCCCTACCCTTGGGACCCCCGCTCCAGACTCCATGTTGAGCGCTCCCCCTCCTGAGAGATCGCCCTTCGGGGTTTGGTCGGTGTCGCCTTTGCCTCGAGTCGCTCCTGAAGAGGAAGAGGTCCCCATGCCGCGACGATGGTACCCGCCGGCTGCTGAAGCCAAGGAGATACGTGGCTGTTGATGAGTAAGTGCCTTTGCTCTTGGTTCCCTTGCGCGCCGCATTTTCTCATGGCTGAGGTCTTGTAGGGTTTCCACGAAGGAGAAACCTCCGGAGGCAAGCGTTCCCAAGGACTCCACCTTGACGCCCGCGCACTGCCCCCAGTGCCCTGATCCTATGCAGGGCGTGGGGCCGACTCCTACTGTCGTGACGCCGCGAGGGTGACCTGGCACCGGGCTCCCTGCTCCCCCTCCTCGCGACTCAGCCTATGAGGCGGGGGACGCATCGAGGATCCTTTCTGTCATCATCACTGGCAGGGGGATGCCCCCTGGTTGGCCTTCGTCTTCAAGTTACGGGACTGCACCGGCCAGCCCCCGACCGGTGGCTGGCGGGACGCCCAACGCTTCTCGGGTGACATCTGGGGCTGCCGAAGGTCTCGGTGACGATCTTGAGCTTGCTCGCGGGCACAGTGCCGTGCGCTTTGAGCTTTTTGGTGAAGTGATGCGCGTGATGATCCATCTCGGCGGGGAGCTTGCCAATGTCGACACCAGGCTCGAGGAGGAGAACCGCCGCTTGGAGCATGAGTGGCAGCGGCTGAAGGTTGCCATCAACCTTGGGAAACTTCAGTGTGACGAAGCCGCAGCATGCACAACAGCCTCGCTCGTGACTTCTCGCAAAGCTTGCGCCCGTGCAATGGAAGAGGCCGAGGCGGCCAACCGCCCTTGTGAGGCAGTTGAGGAGCGGGAGCGAGTTCTTCTGTCTTCAAATGCGGCTCTGCAGCGCGAAGTCGAGGAGCATCGCGCCTTGCTGGCCTCCTCACTAGGCGAGGTGGCCCTTGCCAAGGCGGAGCTCCTGAGGTGCCATGAAGACTTGACACTGGAGACCGTGGAGCACAGCTTGGCGCTGGAGAGGCTGGAGGTGAGGGAGCGACAGGCCGCCGTGGATGAGGAGGCTGTCGCTGCCCGAGAAGCTCAGGTTCAGGTGGAGGTAGAGAAGAAGGTGGCAAAGGCGCGTGCTGAGATGGCTGGGAGACACCGCCTGGATTTGGAGCTGCTCGAGCTGAGCTTGAGGGTCGGACCTCTGCCTTGAAGACTAAGCTGTAGTGTGTGGAGCAGCGCGAGAGTGCTGCTCGAGAAGCCCTGAATTCTACCGTGCTGAGATATCCTCTCTCCAGAAGCAAGCCGAAGACACCGCCTCCCTCCCGAAGAAGGCTTCAAGCAAAAAGTGCTGCCGCCTAACATTGGAACGCGAGCACGGCTCCATGCTCCAAGGGCTACGCGTCAGATCCAACAACGCCTTGGGTGCCATTTGTGAAGAGAGTGCTCCTCAACCGCACGAGAACGACTATGCCAGCCACCTCCGCTTCATCACTGATATCGAGACCCGCCTGGAAGATCAGGCCACAAAAGCCTACTAGCTCGTCAAGGAGAGGAGCCGGGGCCTCCTCGGGCGTGCACTATCGCATCTTCAACAACCTCTTGAATCTTGATTCCCACTTCGATTTCGGCACCGTGCTAGCCCCCGTGCCTGCGGCCATCCAAGACAAGCTTGCCAAGTGGGTGGATGGCCATGTGGACGCCCTGGTGAAGGAGTTGAATCCTGAGGACGACACGGCTGTGCTTGCGGCCAAAAAAGCTGGCGTGGGTGGTGATTGTCAGTGTCAAAACTGGCAGATCTCGGGTAGGGGGTCCCGATCTGTGCATCTAAGGCCAATGGTAACATGAGGCAAGGGACACGATGTTTTACCCAGGTTCGGGCCCTCTCGATGGAGGTAAAACCCTACTTCCTGCTTGATTGATCTTGATGATATGAGTATTACAAGAGTTGATCTACCACGAGATCGTAGAGGCTAAACCCTAGGAGCTAGCCTATAATGATTATGATTGTCCTTCTACAGAGTAAACCCTCCGGTTTATATAGACACCGGAGGGGGCTAGGGTTTACATAGAGTTGGTTACAAAGAAGGAAATCTAATATCCGGATTGCCAAGCTTGTCTTCCACGCAAAGGAGAGTCCCATCCGGACATGGGACAAAGTATTGACTCTTATATCTTCATGGTCCAACAGTCCGGCCAAAGCATATAGTCCGGTTGTCCGGATACCCCTTAATCCAGGACTCCCTGAGTATCCCTTGAACCAGGCTTCAATGATGATGAGTCCGACGCATAGATTGTCTTCGGCATTGCAAGGTGGGTTCCATCTCCGAATACTCCAAAGTAAACCTCAAACACTTAAATCATGTCCGGCTCTGCAAGACGACTTTCACATTCCACCGTAGAGAGAATGATATTCCACAAATATAATCTGCTGACAACTTTAGATAACGTGACACGACACCATGGTGGAGTCATCATTGAACCGTCTTCCCATAGCCATGCTACCGCACATATCACGAGGCGGTTTCCTCGGCACGTCTTGTCGAAGCAGAGATCATGTCCCCTTATCACGGTATTCTCATCAATACGGGTACAGGTAACCCAACCGCGCCATCAATCATGGCGCTAGGGAAATAAGCGATTTTCAACGGGTAAGTGGGGAGGCGCACCGTTTTCGTCGCCTCTATAAAGGGATAAGGTTCCCCATTTTTACCCACGCCTTCTTCCTCCTTCACTTATCCATTCTCGCACCCTCGAGCTCCAGCGCCCTAGTTCACACCTTCCCGCACAGCCAAACATGTCCGGAGCAGGAGGCAAGTGGGTGGCCTCCATCGTCAAGGAGGAGCATATTACGAAGCTCCGGGCGGCCGGATACTTGGCCGCAGATATCGCGCACCGGCTGCCGAACGCAGGGCAGATCATTCCGACTCCAGGACCCTAGGAGAGGGTCGTGTTCCTCGCCCACTTCGTCCGCGGACTGGGATTTCCACTTCATCCCTTTGTCCGCGGGCTCATGTTTTATTATGGGCTGGAATTCCATGATCTAGCCCCAAATTTCCTGAACATCTCGACGTTTATCATCGTGTGCGAGGCCTTCCTCCGAATCAAGCCCCACTTCGGCTTGTGGCTACGAATCTTCTGTGTGAAGCCGAAGATCGTGAGTGGCCAACAACCAGAGTGCGGAGGCGCCATGGTGGGCAGGATGCCCAATGTTACCTGGCTTGACGGTTCCTTCGCGGAGACCGTGAAAGGGTGGCAATCGGGGTGGTTCTACATCACCGAGCCGTGCGACGCCAACTGGGCAGCGGCCCCCGAATTCTGATCCGGAATTCCCATGCGGATCACTTCCTGGGAAAAGATGGGCCTGGCCTGGGGCGAACCTATAGAGCTGGCCGGACTTCAGAACTGCATCAAAAATATGATGGACAAGAAGATCAAGCTTGTCAACATGGTCCAGGTCATGCTCGTCCGCCGAATCCTTCCATGCCAAGGACGGGCATTCAATCTGTGGGAGTTCGATCCGGCCGAACACCAGACACTTCAAGAGCTTTACGGCACGGCGCACAAGGATGCATGGAAGGTGCTATTCTAGGCCTCCAAAATACCTCCTCCAACATCCGAGGACCGCGGACTCCATGTCACGCGGCTCCCCCATCCGGTGAGTTTTCTGACCATCGCCAGATGTAGATTTCTCAACATACTCATGGGAGGATTTTAAGTCATCGTGTGTATTTAATCAGGATTACATGGTGACGGCGGAGCAGATCGACTGTCCGGCTCCACTGCCAGAAGGCCCAGCAACCGCTCTCCTAACGGAGATGCTAGTCCTGGCGCCTTACAAGGTGCCGGAAAAGAAGGCCACAGGGACTAGGAAGGGTCTCCGGCGTAAGGTCACACCGGACGCCTCGTCCAAAGACGATGAGGCACGCTCCTCCCATGAAGGGGAGGAGGAGAAGGAAAGGGCCGCCCCATCCGGGGAGGCCGAAGGGTCTAAGAGGGCAGCCCTGGGGACCAGGAAGGGTCCTCGGCGCAAGGCCGTCACAGCCTCGTCATCTGAGGACGACGAGGTAGACTCCTCCTGCGGAGGTGGGGGGAAACACGAAGAAATTCTGCCTCCCCACATTGGGAGGAGAAGAAAAGGAAAGCCTCCCCGCAGGGGGAGGCTAGGACGCCAAAGAAGGGAAAGGCGTCCCTTCCGGAGCACTCCACCATGGTCGCTTACAGCAAGGAGGAGTGGCTGCCCAAGGGCAAGCCCCTGGTGAGATTGTAAGTATCCGCACTCTGTAACACTGTAGCGCTAGTTAGCTCCATAGTTTGTTATAACGCCGAACACGTATATGCAGTCCGGCCAGGGCCCATCCCGAGGTATCCTCTTCGGATGGGTCTTTGAGCGATTCGGCGATGAATTCGATCCCGACGGGCACCTCCCCTCAGCCTGAGGATGACACGGAGGTGTGGTCCCAGAGGGTCCCAGAGCAGGGGGAGGCGACTCTGGAGACGCCCCAAGGCGAAATTCCAAACGCCGGGCACATGGGGCGCAAGATCCCCGCAGATTATGCTGACGAGAGTCGCAGCAGGTTGGGCTCCCAGCCGGACACTATACCGGAACCTCCAAAGGTTTCGGATTCGGGTAGGCAGCCCCTCGCTAAGGAGGACGAGCCGGCCGTGCCGATGACTTCCGTTGCGCCAGAGGCGTCGGATAGTCTGCTGGAAGTGCTTCACTGCAGTTCCATGGATGAAGAGCACCGTACTCTTATGAGTGCGGTGATTCAGAAGGTTCGGTCCGCCAAAAGCGGATTGACCGAAGCCTGTACTAGCCTCCTGACAGGCTTTGAGGTAAGTAAAAAGTGTGAGAAGTTATCACCCAATAGACAGTAGCCCCTAATACTCTGTTTGGTATTCGGAAAGAAAAGCCAAACGGAGGGTCAACTCTAAACCGCAGGAGTCTAACAGTATGTGTGTATGTGAATAAGCAGGCCGTGCTGCTTGCGGCTGCTGCCCGCACAACAGAGGTCACCGGACTCAAACGGGACCTGGAGCAGGCTGAAGAGGAGCTCAGCCTCACGAAGAGGCAGCTTGAAGAGAGCAAAGGTGAGTGATACCCCGTTCACATATCATATTGAGGAGAAAAAATTGGTGACGCTAACAAAAAGTGTCATGATTTTGTAATAGGGGCCACAACCGAAGTGGCGGCCCTGAAGAAAGCGCTATCCGAGGCCAAGGATAGGGCGGCCACGGAGCGCATTGAGCGTGAAAAGCAAGATGCTAGGGTGGGCGAGGTACATCAAGAGCTCCAGGAACTCGGCAAGAAGTTTGAGTCCTTGGAGCGTGACTTCAAGACAAAAGAGTCTGAGCTTGCGAAGGCCCTTTTGAGCACAAAAGACGCCAAGGCCGAAGCCCAGAAGGCCCAGCAGGAAATCCAGGCAGCCAAGAAGATAGCGGCGGGTAAGGCATTCATTATGCAAAGCAAGCATGTGGAGGAGACATTTCTTTTACTTACCCGAATTCGGAGCTCTCCAGGGGCATTCGCAGATCTGCCATGCAGCATATCGGATGCCACGGAGTTCTACTGTCTTAGAAGAGGGGAGCTCAAGCGAGAAGCTGTTCGGTCCCGGTATCTTGGGCCGAACACCCAATGCCTCCGAGTGACCAATTGAAGCAATTGGTTGAACTCCACAGGGTGGCCGAAGTGGCCATGAAAGATTTCATAGTCCAGATGTGGCCTGGTGAGCCCCTGCCCACCAGCTACTTCGGCCTTATAAAGCGGATGGTAAATGCCTGTTCATGGCTTGAAAGTTATCAAGCGATCCGTTTCCATTGAGGGTTCCCGCCGAGCCTTTGCCTGTGCGAAGATGCAGTGTGCCAAGCTGGATGCAGAGAAGATGGTGAAGGATGGACCACCGGAGGGCAAGGCGCATCGCTACCCCGAGAAATATTATGATGGCGTGATGAAAGGCGCTCGTCTCGTGGCCGATGAATGTACCAAGGACACAATCTTTGAGTGAATGCACTCATGTCATCTTTGTAATATGAAAACGAACTTGTTTGCGCTATATAGCGCTTTGTTGATTTAAAATATTACCTTACGTAAATGCATTTATAAAATTCGAAAGTAGGCAGCCGTCGTAAACCACCTTTACGTAACTAATCTTTGGGGTGTTCGTGGAAAAATCCGAACACTCTTTATCCAAATTTTTGGTCCTTGAGGGAGGTGTTTGGCGCAGCGAACAAGGCAATCGGACTATGCGGCTTTATAACTCTCACTTAGCCATAGAAGTCTACAATTTTAAATTGCGGCGAAGTCCCTAGAATTCGGAAAGCCGACTTGGGGCGCTATACACGCCTAAATCAGACAAGGCCGATTCCTCGCCTAAAGCAGAAAAAAATCTTTAAGGATTTTAAGACCTCTCGAATAGCGACCAGCTCTCGCCGCATCATGGCAGTCAGTTTTTGGCTTTCTCTACTGAGGTGCTCGTCCGGGAGAACTGGGACACAATCGTAGTAGTTCTCCCTGCGCTACCTTAGCCGATATAACAGAACGTAAGGTACCAAAACAAGGGAGCTGGGAAAACCTAACTATTGACCCAAGACATGATTCAGTGCTGATGCATATAATGCTATAAGTTCGGGGTGCCGCACTGTTGAAAAGTGTTCGGACTTATCTTGCCGTATTAAGGGGCGCCGTGAGAAGCGCCTGGCAAACTGATCGTACCAAAGTGTACGAATTCAATATTAAATAAACATTTTTAGGAAAAATGTGAAGATAGGAATAATAAGCTAACGCTATATATTATCTCCCATTAATAAATAATACGTCCAAGCGTATGTTTACAATTAATGCGTTGAGCAGAAGTAAATAGGACTATTTGACATGTCCTATCAAGGGCGGGCCGCATGTAGGTATATAAAACAAGTATAACGATCATTAACAGATACCACCTGGGTATTCCCTTTGTGCGCAAAGCCTTTTGCCTCCTTGGTTTTCCCTCCTGTGATAAGTCCGATGATCCGGCTCTCTGAAGAGGCTGCCCGAAAGTAGGGTCCTGAAAGATAAAGGGGGTTATTAAAGTATGTTGCGGCTGAACCGCGCTGTTTACCGCATCACTATTGCGCCTCCGCCTATGCCCATGGTATTTTGAGTGCGTAATTGTGTACGCGCGGCACGAATGCTGCCTGAATGGGGCTGGGGCGGAGGCCGGACTGCTAGTCGCGCTCTTGGCGTGCCTGGCGATCCTATTGCAGGGTACTCCGGACTCGCTTGACGGTGTTTGGGGTTGTTGTCTCCGGATTGGTGGTTTGCTGGAGAAGGCTGCTTTGTACTTCTGCCGCGAGGGATGTAGTATGCTCTTCTGTATGGAGAGAGCGGTCCGTGTTTCCATTGACTATTATAACCCCGCGAGGTCCTGGCATCTTGAGCTTGAGGTATGCATAGTGTGGTACCACATTGAATCGAACGAATGCGGTTCGTCCAAGCAGTGCATGATAGCCACTACGGAAAGGGACGATATCAAAGATTAACTCCTTGCTTCGGAAGTTATCCGGAGATCCGAAGACCACTTCCAGTGTTATGGGACCTGTGCAACGGGCCTCTACTCATGGAATTACACCTTTGAAGGTGGTTTTGGTGGGCTTGATCCTTGAAGGGTCGATGCCCATTTTGCGCACTGTGTCCTGATAAAGCAGGTTCAAGCTGCTGCCGCCGTCCATAAGGACTCGCGTGAGGTGGAATCCGTCGATGATTGGGTCTAGGACCAATGCGGCTGAACCGCCATGACGGATGCTGGTAGGGTGATCCCTACGATCAAAAGTGATCGGACAGGCTGACCATGGGTTGAACTTTGAGGCGACTGGCTCCATCGCATAGACGTCCCTTAGTGCTAGCTTTCGTTCCCGTTTGGGAATGTGGGTGGCATAGATCATATTGACCATTTTCACCTAGGGAGGAAATTTCTTCTGTCCTCCCGTGTTCGGACACCGGGGCTCCTCGTCATCGTCGGTGTGCAGCCCCTGGTCCTTGTTTTCGACATTTATTTTACCGGCCTGTTTGAACACCCAGAAGTCTCTGTTAGTGTGGTTTGCTGGCTTATCCGGGGTGCCGTGAATTTGGCACGAGCGATCAAGTATGCGGTCCAGACTGGATGATCTCTGATTGTTTCTTTTGAACGGCTTTTTCCGCTGACTGGATTTTGAGCCACTGAATCCGGCGTTGACTGCCGTGTCTTCAGTGTTGTCGCCATTGTTCTGACGCTTATGTCTGTTGCGACGTGGCTTGCCGTTGCTGTCGCGGACATCTGAAGTGCTGGATTTTATTGGTGTGGTGCTACTGCGAGCCAACCAGCTGTCCTCGCCCGCGCAAAAGCGGGTCATGAGTGTCATGAGGGCCGCCATGGACTTTGGCTTTTCCTGGCCGAGGTGTCGTGCGAGACACTCGTCGCGGATATTATGCTTAAAGGCCGCCAAGGCTTCGGCGTCCGGACAGTCGACAATTTGGTTTTTTTAGTTAGGAACCGAGTCCAGAATTTCTTGGATGACTCTCCTGGCTATTGGGTAATGTGACTCAGGTCATCGGCATCCGGTGGTCGCACGTACGTGCCCTGGAAGTTGTCGAGGAACGCGTCCTCCAGGTTCTCCCAACTGCCGATGGAATTTGCCAGCAGGCTATTTAGCCAGTGTCGGGCCGGTCCTTTGAGTTTAAGGGGAAGATACTTGATGGCATGTAGATCATCACTGCGGGCCATGTGAATGTGGAGAAGGAAGTCTTCGATCCATACTGCGGGGTCTGTTGTGCCATCGTATGATTCAATGGTTACAGGTTTAAACCCTTCTAGGAATTCGTGATCCATCACTTCGTCAGTGAAGCAGAGGGGGTGTGCAGCGCCTCTATGTCGAGCTATGTGGCTACGCAGTTCGAATGAGTCTGGTTGGCTATGTTCGGCCCGGCCGTACTTGTTGATAGTGTATCCGGCATGACGATCATCGTCACGTGTTGGGGCGCGCCCCCGCGATCCGTAGATCGATCTTGGTTGTCCTACCTTGTTTTCCAGTATGTCTCGCAGGTCCTGCCTATTGCCCTGGGCCGTAGTGTATTGGCATGGGGGTGCGGGCTGGTATTCGGGCTGATACGCCATTTTATCCCGGCCACGAGGTGGCCGGTCAGCCTCGTCCTGTGCTGGTAGAATAGGCTCCTCCTTGAGTTGGGGTAGCAACTTGTGCTTTGGATAACCTTTGGTGTGGCGCTCGAGTCCATATTCCTCGGCTGCCAGGACTTCAATCCATCTGTCTGTGAGGAGATCTTGATCAGCTTGGAGCTGTTGCTGCTTCTTTTTCAGGCTCCTCGCAGTGGCCATAAGCCGGCGCTTGAAGCGCTTCTGCTCTACGGGGTCCTCAGGCACGCCGAATTCGTCGTCATCGAGGCTAATCTCGTCTTCGGAGGGGGGCATGTAGTTGTCCTCCTCCGGGTATCCGTCCGTCGCCTGTTTGTCTGGGCTGACCTGCCCGTCTTCCTGTTCGGCCTACTCGAAGGCAGGCTGATCGGGGTTGTATTCATCTTCGGCACCATCCGGATTGTTTTTGTCTCCTGTGCTGGTATTGCTGTGGCGGGGCTTGGAGCAGCGCCGATGACGCCCATGCTTTGCTTTCTTCCTTGAGGGGTTATCCTCCATTGCCTCATTGCTATTGGTTTCTTTCGGAGTGTCCACTATATATATATATATCATATGAGGAGGTGGCTGTCCAGCGCCCCGTGGGCGGTGGTTCCTGTTCTTCTCCTACATCGTCATCCACACCGTCGATGTCTTCAGAGTCAAAGTCAAGCACGTTGGTCAGATCATCGACCGTGGCAATGAAGTGGGTGGTGGGTGGGCAACGAATTCCCTCGTCGCCTGCTTCCCACTCGAGCCAGACATAGTTTGGCCAAGAGTCTCCTAACAAAGAGAGAGACTTTAACGAGTTCAGCATGTCGCCAAAGGGCGAGTGCTAGAAGATATCCGCAGCGGTGAACTCCATTACCGGAGCCCAACCAGATTCGGTGGGCTCGGGGGTGTGCAGACTGGAACCTACAGCCGGACACGAGTCCGGTGGTCTGGTGTCATAGGCTTCCTTGGGGGTGGAGTCTGTGCTCGGCTCTACCACCGATGAGTGTGCGGCCTCCGGGGCCGGGTCCATCCACCCGTCCTCGGACGACGCGATCTACCCCGGATTTAGGTCCAGAGCTCCTGCAGGTGCGATATCCCGAGTATTGTCCGACGGCAGGTCTAAGCCGTGCTCGTCGTGACTGCTCGGCACTCCTAGCATAGGCCCGAACCCGTCGAAGATCAAGTCTCCACGGATATCGGACGTGTAGTTCAAGTTTCTGAACCTGACCTGATGGCCATGAGCGTAGCTATCGATCTGCTCCAGATGGCCGAGCGAATTGGCCAGCAGTGCAAAGCCGCTGAACACGAAGATCTGTCCGGGGAAAAAAAGTCTCACCTTGGACCACGTTATTGTTGATGATTGAAGGAGCCATCAAGCCTTGCAGTGACGACACAGAGGAACTCTCAATGAAAGCACCAATGTCGGTGTCAAAACCGGCGGATCTCGGGTAGGGGGTCCCGATCTGTGCGTCTAAGGCCAATGGTAACAGGAGGCAAGGGACATGATGTTTTACCCGGGTTTGGGCCCTCTCGATGGAGGTAAAACCCTATTTCCTGCTTGATTGATATTGATGATATGAGTATTACAAGAGTTGATCTACCACGAGATCATAGAGGCTAAACCCTAGGAGCTAGCCTATGATGATTATGGTTGTCCTTCTATGGACTAAACCCTCCGGTTTATATAGACACCAGAGGGGGCTAGGGTTTACACAGAGTCGGTTACAAAGAAGGAAATCTAATATCCGGATCGCCAAGCTTGTCTTCCACGCAAAGGAGAGTACAATGCGGACACGGGATGAAGTCTTGAGTCTTGTATATTCATGGTCCAACAGTCCGGCCAAAGCATATAGTCCGGCTGTCCGGATACCCCTTAATCCAGGACTCCCTCAGTAGCCCCTGAACCAGGTGTCGGTGTCAAAACCGGCGGATCTCGGGTAGGGGGTCCCGAACTGTGCGTCTAGGCGGATGGTAACAGGAGGCGAGGACCTGATGTTTTACCCAGTTCAGTCCTCTCGATGGAGGTAATACCCTACGCCCTGCTTGATTAATATTGATGATATGGGTAGTACAAAGTAGATCTACCACGAGATCAAGGAGGCTAAACCCTAGAAGCTAGCCTATGGTATGATTGTTGAGATGTAATGTTGTGTCCCTACGGACTAAAGCCCTCCGGTTTATATAGACACCGAGAGGCTAGGGTTACAGTCGGTTACAATGGTAGGAGATCTACATATCCGTATCGCCAAGCTTGCCTTCCACGCCAAGTAAAGTACCTTGGGACACGAGCCGAGTCTTCAATCTTCTATCTTCGTGGTTTGGGAGCCGGCGGATATTGATAGTCCGGCTATCCGGACACCCCCTAGTCCAGGACTCCCTCAGTAGCCCCTGAACTAGTCTTCAATGGCGATAAGTCCGGCGTGCATAATGTTCGGCATTGCAAGGCGGGTTCCTCCCTTGAATAATCCGGAGAAAATAATGAACACCAGGATAGTGTCCGGCTCTGCAAAATAATTTTCACATTCCAACGCAGAGAGAATAAAATACACACGTAGTTCGATCTGCTGACGTATTACGCAGCGTGACATCACACCGCAGCCAAGCCCTCGTTTTGAATCGTTTTTATTATTCCGCCTCAGCATGTTTAGCGAAGCGGTTTCCTTGGCACGCGTCTGTCAAGCGAGATCGTGTTCCCTTTATTCGGGATCCTCATCAATACGTGCGTGGGTAACCCAACCGTTCTCGTCGCCGCCTCCTCCATCGAAGGGAATCTCAAGCGGTCACGGAGGCGGCCTTGGTATTATTTCCCTTTATAAGAGGACCAAGGCCTGTCCTTGTCTTTCAACCTCGCATCGAATCTTTTCCTCTGCTCTCAGTTCCAACACCAAGAGCTTCAGACTCGAGCGCTTCGGATCTACAGCAATGTCCGCCTCCGACCTCCAGGGCCGGTGGGTGCCCTCCTCCGTCACGGAGGAGGACATATTGAGGTTGTGTGAGGCCAAGTACCTGGCCTACGAAGTTTCGCACAGGTTGCCTGCCCCTGGGCAGGTCGTGCCAGCCCCCGAGCCCGGCGAATACGTCGTTTTCACATCTCACCTCCGTCGGGGACTGGGCTTCTCGACGGATCCTTTCGTGAGGGGGCTCCTGTTCTTCTCTGGGCTGGACTTCCATGACTTGGCCCGAGTCCATCCTCCATATCTCCGCATTTATCATCGTCTGCGAAGCCTTCCTCGCGTCATCCCCACTTGGCTGTGGCTGAAAACATTCAAGGTGGAGCCGAAGATGATCGGGGGGCATCAAGCGGAGTGTGGCGGGGCGACCATAAGCAGGAAGGTCGATGCCCCGTGGCTTGAAGGTTCCTTCCAAGAGGAACAGGGATTGTGGCGGGAGGTGGTTCTACATCACCGCTCCAAGGGGCGACAAGCGTAAGCCGCCGCCCTCCTTCCGCCGGGACCTCCACAAAGAATCGATGTCGTGGGTCGACCAAGGGCTCAAGCGGGGGCCGTCCGAGGGCGTGCCCGCACTTCGCTGAGGCGGATTCGAGACCTCCAAACGAGGGAGGTCAGCCTGGCCAAGGTGATGCAAGTCATGCTAGTCAGGCACCTCCTACCCTGCAAACGTCGTTCTCTCCGGCTATGGGAGTACAATCCGGAGGGACCTCGTATTCTCCAGCATTTTATGGGCACAACACCCACGGAGATGTACAAGCTGTTCTTTGGACCGCAGGCAGCGTGTCCGGATTCGGCCGAGGACGCAGGCCTAAGCCGCCATCGCCCGGATACTCAGGTAAGTAGCTCAAAGCTCGGACGTTCTATCTATATGCCTTCCAAAAGATCATCTCCTGACCCTTTTTTATTCTCTATAGGAATGGGTGGCGCGATCAAGGCTGATAAGGTGTCCGACTCCCCTCCCAGAGACCGTGACTGGAGCCGTCTTTGGTCGAGAATGTTGGAGGTTGCGCCCACGAGAGGCGGCACGGGAGATAAAGGCTAATACGCCGTCCAAAGGCGTCAAGAGGAGGGAACCAAGGATCCCTCCCTTCGAAGGAGAAGAGGACCGCCTCGAAGATCCGGAGGTCCCAGCCCCTAAGCGTGGGAAGAAATCCCCACCGGGGTCCGCGTCAGGAGAGAATCCGGACGCGCAATCATCGCCAAGGACCAGCCTCCAACGAGCCGTGAGTATGAAAGACAAAGTTTTAATAAGGAAGTACCTTCGTTTATACTTCACAGAGGTAACCGAGATATTTATATCGCAGTTCGGATCTGCAACCGTCTCGAGCGAGTTCGTTCTCGGGGATCTTCTTCCGGAGATGATGGAAGCGATACACCTCCATCGCCACGCCGCCCAGATGAGGCGGCGAGCTGAAGTGTAAATCACGAGGGCGTCTCGAGTCCGGAGGGGCCAAGGAGTTCAACACCCACGAGTCCGGCCGAGAGGCGAAGAGTTTGCTTGAGAGGCGTCCATTTGGAAGATCACCGTGCGTTAATGCGTATGGTGATTGGAAGGATTTCGCCCGCTGAAAGCGGATTGCATGAGGCCGCCATGAGCTTCTTTGGCGGATTTGAGGTATCTTGAAAATGGCGTACCCTTTGTTTTTATAACAGTTGTGCATATGAAAATGCGCCTGTATAGATAGTAGCCCTCGAGACTCGGTAGGTTGTCGAAGGCGACAGCGCATCGAGGATCGAAAATCTAAATGTCTCGGGTAATGAATACCGCCGTTCGCACGGTGGCGGATAGTCCGGGGCCAGCCGGATGATCGGTTCTTGGCGAGTCGGCAGCTGGACATGGCGAATCTTGACATCGCACTTGTCAATCAGCGACTTGACGAGTCGCAAGGTAAATAAATTCTCCGTAGCCGCTTTATTTGAGTGGGTTAAAGCCCTCCTACGATAAGTTTTATGCTATTTATGCGAGATAGTGCTGCTATGGAGAGACTTCGGGCGAGCTTGCACAAGCTAAGGAGCAAGCCGAAGGAGTGATGACTGCCGCTTAGGCGGCCGAGGAGTTGAAGGCGAAAAGGCTGCGCGACCGCCTAAGCAGGCGGAGGTGGCAATTGGCCAAGAATTTAAAGGATGCTACCGACCGTGGCGAGGCTCTTGAAAAAGGCGCTTATCGAGCGGGAAGACACGAAGAAGGCCACCGTCGAAGCCAAGGATGCTCGTTACGCAATGCGGGCTATGAAGGAGGAGCTCGCCAAGCCGAGAGAAATCACGGTGGCAAGCCGTTTCTTATCGTCGCCGGTTTATGGATGCCAAGTACGCTAAATTTGGCGACAGTGGAGTTCGGAGGATCCTTATATGGACTTGGCTGCGAGTGCGGTGGCGACGTTAAGCACTTCCGGAGCCGGGGGATCACGAGGTGGAAGAGTTATATTGGACTCAATTCCACAGTCCGGATCGCCCTCTTCCTCTGTCGGACAGAGTTGGCCAAATGGGCGAACTGAATAGACTGTCGGATCTGGCTATGATCGACATCGTGGCCCATGTGTGGCGAGAGGTCAAGGCGACGAAGCTATTTCGGTCTATTGCAGCATTCCTTGGCGGTGCCGCATATCAAGGAGATGAAGCGGTCGGCTTGCATCGGGGCGCGGATGGCTCGGCCCGTGTAAAAGCGCGGTGTCCGGAGATGGATGCCACCGCTTGTTGCTTGCCAGGTTCGGATGGGAACCAGCTTCTGCCGAGCATTATTTCGGGGAAGTTATCTTGTGGCGCTTTCGTATAATAAGTCGCGATGCTCAAAGAATGTAACGTTCAATTGAGCGCATTAACTTTGTATATCAGTGATTATAGTATGAATGCTTTTTATACTTGTGCTTCCAAGTAGTGAAACTTCTCCTGTGCGGTCGTTTGCGTATACTTGTATATAACCTGAAAGATGCAGTCTTCGGCTTCAGCCCCCTTGCACAAGGTGCTGGGGTGTTCGCAAAATGGCGCTTTTTCACACTTTAATCCGACGTCTCGGTCCTGTTATAAGGATGTGGTAGCGTAGCGAACAAGGCAATCCGGACTATAGTGCTTTATCTCTTTCACTTAACCAATGGAGCTCGAGGGTGGGGCTACGATATAGCCCTAATGACACCGCACTTCTCGGATTAAAGTGCGTATGTGTCCGACCGAAGCGGCCCTTCGTTAAAGCGAAATTCTAAACATTCGGTGGTCGATCAAGTGGTGACTAGACTCTCGCTATATCATGACGATCGTTTTCGGCTTTCTCTCTTGGCTTCGCCAAACGAACCGGGCTGAACTGTCGCAGATAGTTCTCCTGGTGCCGCGTTAGCGGGTGATCTGAGCGTAAGGCAGCAAAACACGGAGCGGGCAAACCCAACATTTGACCAAAGACATGATTCGAGCTGATGCATATAATGCCCAACTTGAGACGCCGAACACTCCCGAAGGTGTTCGGACTTTATGATAACGAGCAGAATTATGCCCTAAACCCCTTGTGTCTAGGTACGGGCATTGTCTTCCGACGCGGCCAATGCCAATGCGTCGGGCTCCGCTTTGGCTATAGGAGGAAGCCAAGGGAGATTAACAACAAGAGACAGTAATAAAAAGGTCTACGTAGGGTCTTAATCTGAAAAGAATCCTTGCAACGGGTCCCTACTGCACGTCTGCGCCTGTGTCTCCATTGTGCCGTTGTCCTGGACGGGTACGCACGTTTGTTCATCTGTGGAAAAAGAGGAACATTTTAGTTGTAGAAACAGTTCGTGCGAAAAAAATGCAAAATGATAAGTGTAAATAATTAAAGCTAGGTTTATATGAAACCGTGGTTAGTTGTGCGCGCAGCCCCTTGTGAAAGGGTATGCGGCTAGGGAGCCCCTAGCCTGCTGAGTCCGGATTCGTCTATCCGAATCCGGGGTCTTTAAGTGACCCTCGCACTGAAATGGTGCCATGTGGACCGGGCATCTTAAGTGTAAGAGACGCGTAATGTGGTATGGCGTTGAAGCGGACGAAAGCGTTTCGTCCCAATAGTGCTTGATGTTCACTTTTAAATGGGACGATATGGAAAATTAACTTTTCTCGCCGAAAATTGTTCGGTGATCCGAACACGACTTCGAGTAATGTCGAGCCTGTACACTTGGCGTAAGGGCCTGGTGTAACTCCTTTGAAGGTAGTGTGGCTGTGTCGGATGTTGGTAGGGTCTATCCCCATCCGACGGATTGTGTTTGAATATAGCAGGTTTAAGTCACTGCCTCCGTCCATTAGGACGTTTGTGAATTGTAGTCCGTCTATTATCGGATTCAATATCAGGGGAGTCCGTCCCGCGGTTCGAACACTTTTGGAATAATCCCGATGGTCGAACGTGATTGGTTTTAATATCCAATCTCTATGGTTTGCGGGGCCGGACCGTGCGAAGCTCTTTTTAGAAAGTGCCGCACTGTTTTTCCGTGTCCTCACATGAAGTGAGTTATTGCTTTGACCCCTTGTGGGAAAGTCTTTTGTTTTCGGTGCCTATTGGCGGGGTTTATCTTCTTCGCTGACGCGTCGAGCCCCTTGCGTTCGGCGTTTAGTCGGCGGACTGTTTGAAAACCCAACAATCCTGTGGGTGTGATTTGCGAGCCTTAGGGGTCTTGTGGATTTGACAAATCCGACCCGAATTTTGTGTAGGTTAGGCGGTTCATCGGCGTCGTCCTTGATGGGTTGAGCTTTATTATTGGCGTGAGCTTTTGAATCCGGCGTTGATTGCCGTGCTCTTTGGGCTTTTCTCTTTATTCCGTATTTGTTCTTTTTCTGCTACCGTGATTTTCCGTTCCATCTCTTATCTCGGATGTACTTGGGTCGTTGGTGCTGCTTCTTGCCAACCAGCTGTCCTCTCTAGCAAAAGCGGGTCATGAGGCTTGTTAATGCGGTCATTGTCCTCGGTTTCTCTTGACCGAGGTGTCTGGCGAGCCATTCATCTCGGACATTGTGCTTAAAAGCTGCTAAGGCTTGGCGTGCGGACGATCGACTATTTGGTTCTTTTAGTAAGGAACCTGTTCCGAAATTTCATGCCGACTCTCCGGGCTGTTGAGTTATGTGACTTAGGTCATCGCATCCGGAGGCGGACATAAGTCCCTTGAAAATTTGCCCTAAACGCTTCCTCGAGCTCTTCCCAACTTCCATGATGTTTTACGGGAGGCTTTTGAGCCAATGCGGGCTGGCCCTTTGAGCTTGAGGGTAGATATTTTATGGCGTGGAGATCGTCTCCTCTGGCCATATGTATATGCAGTATATAGTCTTCTATCCAGACTCCAGGGTCTGTTGTTCCATCGTAGGCTTCTATGTTTATGGGTTTAAACCCTGCTGGGAATTCATGTTCCAGCACCTCGTCTATGAAGCATAGTGGGTGTGCGGCGCCCCTGTACTTGTACGTGCCGCTATCGTCGGACACTTGACATGTTCCTTTGCTTATTGGGGCTTTCCTTTTGGGTCCGTAGATGGACCTGGCTGGGCCATTTGACGGTGGGGGCTTTATGGCCTCCTCGTCGAATTCTGGGAGCAGCTTGCGCTTCGGGTAGCTCTTCGATTGGTGGCTGTTGCCGTGCTTGTCTGCGGTTTTGAGCACTTTGCTCCATCTTATCCGGAGCGCGTCTTCCGCTGTGTTGAGCTTCCGTTTTTCCTTCTTCAGGCTTCTTGCTGTAGCGATGAGCCTGCGTTTGCAAAGATCTTGTGCGACGGGCTCCTCGAGTTCTTCGTCATTGGGGCTTGTTTCGTCTTCGGAGGGAGGTACATAGTTGTGATCCTCAACCTTTTCTTCTGCCGCCCTTTCGTGAGGGCTTGCTTCTATATCCTCCTTTGTTGAGTCTTGCTGGAGGGGTTTGTCTTCGGCACTCTCCGGGGTGTTATTATCTCCCGTGCCGGATTCTTCATTCTTGTTGTGGCGGGATTTAGAGCAGCGCCGCTGACGCCGGCGTTTAGGTTGCTTCTTTAGAGAATCTTCCTCCGCTGCTTTCTCGCCATCCCCTTCTTTTGGGGTATCCACCATGTAGACGTCATACGACGAGGTGGCCTTCCAGTGCCCCGTGGGCGCTGGGTCCTGATCGTCTCCGGCATCATCGTTCATAGCGTCGATGTCCTCGGAGTCGTAGTCTAGCATGTCGGTTAAATCTTCAACAGTGGCTACAAAGTGGGTGGTGGGTGGGCTCTGAATTTCTTCATCGTCCGTACTCCAACCGTCCTGGCTATAGTCCGGCCAGGATTCTCCTGATAGCGAGAGATGCTTCAGGGAATTCAGGATATCGCCAAAGGGCGAGTGTTGGAAGATGTCCGCGGCGGTGAATCCCATAATCGGCGCCCAATCTGGCTTAATTGGCGGGGGCGCGGGAGGCTCGGAGTCCGGCGAGGAGTCTGGCGTCTCGGGATCATGAGTTTCGCAAGGGACACAATCGGTATTCGGCTCCATCGCCGTAGATGTTGAAGCCCCTGGGGCGGCGTCTATCCACCGACCCTCATCATGGGCACTCGGCTCCAGGCAAATAGCCGGGGCAGATTCAAGTCTGACCACCAAAGCCGTCCGCGGCGAGTCGAGATCATGCCCATCGTCCGCGGTCTGGTGCGCTTGGCTGTGGCTCGGTCCGTCGAAGATCAAGTCTCCGCGGTCATCGGCCGTGAAGTTTAAACTTCAAATCGACCTATCGGCGGGCGTAGCTTCGATCTGCTCGGATGGCCAAGAGAGTTGGCCCGCGATGCAAAGCCGCCGAATCGAAGATCTGTCAGGGAGAAAAGTCTCACCCTAGACGGTGTTGAAGGTTGAAGATGCCATCGGGCCTATCGGTGACGACACGAGGAACTCTCAATGAAAGCACCAATGTCGGTGTCAAAACCGGCGGATCTCGGGTAGGGGTCCCTAAGCTGTGCGTCTAGGCGGATGGTAACAGGAGGCGAGGGACACGATGTTTTACCTGAGTTCAGGCCCTCTCGATGGAGGTAATACCCTACGTCCTGCTTGATTAATATTGATGATATGGGTAGTACAAGAGTAGATCTACCACGAGATCAAGGAGGCTAAACCCTAGAAGCTAGCCTATGGTATGATTGTTGAGATGTAATGTTGTGTCCTACGGACTAAAGCCCTCCGGTTTATATAGACACCGGAGAGGCTAGGGTTACACAGAGTCGGTTACAATGGTAGGAGATCTACATATCCGTATCGCCAAGCTTGCCTTCCACGCCAAGTAAAGTACCTTCCGGACACGAGCCAGAGTCTTCAATCTTCTATCTTCGTAGTTTGGGAGCCCGGCGGATATTGATAGTCCGGCTATCCGGACACCCCCTAGTCCAGGACTCCCTCACCAGGCTTCAATGACGATGAGTCCGGCGCATAGATTGTCTTCGGCATTGCAAGGCGGGTTCCACCTCCGAATACTCCAAAGTAAACCTCGAACACTTAAATCGTGTCTGGCTCTGCAAGACGACTTTCACATTCCACCGTAGAGAGGATGATATTCCACAAATATAATCTGCTGACAACTTTAGATAATGTGACATGACACCATGGTCGAGTCATCATTGAACCGTCTTCCCATAGCCAGCTACCGCACATATCGCGAGGCGGTTTCCTCGGCATGTCTTGTCGAAGGATAGATCATGTCCCCTTATCGCGGGATTCTCATCAATACGGGTACGGGTAGCCCAACCACGCCATCAATCGTGGCGCTTGGGAAATAAGTGATTTTCAACGGGTAAGTGGGGAGGCGCACCGTTTTTGTCGCCTCTATAAAGGGATAAGGATTCCCCATTTTTACCCATGCCTTCTTCCTCCTTCGCTTATCCATTCTCGCACCCTCGAGCTCCAACACCCTAGTTCACACCTTTCTCGCACAGCCAAACATGTCCGGAGCAGGAGGCAAGTGGGTGGCCTCCACCGTCAAGGAGGAGCATATTACGAAGCTCCGGGCGGCCGGATACTTGGCCGCAGATATCGCGCACCGGCTGCCGAACACAGGGCAGATTATTCCGACTCCGGGACCCCACGAGAGGGTCGTGTTCCTCACCCACTTCGTCCGCGGACTAGGATTTCCACTTCATCCCTTTGTCCGCGGGCTCATGTTTTATTATGGGCTGGACTTCCATGATCTAGCCCCAAATTTTGTCCTCAACATCTCGGGTTTATCGTCGTGTGCGAGGCCTTCCTCCACATCAAACCCCACTTCGGCTTGTGGCTACGAATCTTCTATGTGAAGCTGAAGATCGTGAACGGCCATCAAGCGGAGTGCGGAGGCACCATGGTGGGTAGGATGCCCAATGTTACCTGGCTTGACGGTTCCTTTGCGGAGACCGTGAAAGGGTGGCAATCGGGGTGGTTCTACATCACTGAGCCGCGTGATGCCAATTGGGCAGCGGCCCCCGAATTCCGATCCGGAATTCCCATGCGGCTCACTTCCTAGGAAAAGAAGGGCCTGGCCTGGGGCGAACCTGCGGAGCTGACCTGACTTCAAAACTACATCAAAAATATGATGGACAGGAAGATCAAGCTTGTCAACGTGGTCCAGGTCATGCTTGTCCGCCGAATCCTTCCATGCCAAAGACAGGCATTCAATCTGTGGGAGTTTGATCCAGCCAAACACCAGACACTTCAAGAGCTTTACGGCACGACGCACAAGGATGCATGGAAGGTGCTATTCAAGGCCTCTGAAATACCTCCTCCCACATCCAAGGACCGCGGACTCCACGTCACGCGGCTCCCCCATCCGGTGAGTTTTCTGACCATCACCAGATGTAGCTTTCTCAGCATACTCATGGGAGGATTTTAAGTCATCGTGTGTATTTAATCAGGATTATGTGGTGACAGCGGAGCGGATCGACTGTCCGGCTCCACTGCGAGAAGGCCCAGCAACCGCTCTCCTGACGGAGATGCTAGTCCCGGCGCCTTACAAGGTGCCGGAAAAGAAGGCTGAAAAGA
Source organism: Aegilops speltoides (assembly GCA_021437245.1). Classification (NCBI taxonomy): domain Eukaryota; kingdom Viridiplantae; phylum Streptophyta; class Magnoliopsida; order Poales; family Poaceae; genus Aegilops; species Aegilops speltoides. Next base: position 445,675,731 of record CM038142.1, read on the forward strand.
AGGCCACAGGGACCAGGAAGGGTATCCGGCGTAAGGTCACCGTACCCAGCCCCCTCTCGCGGGCGCTAATGGGCAAGGTAGCAGTCACGAGCTCCAAAAGGAATGCAAAAACTGAAGGCGAAAGGGCAACACGAAACGAGAAAACTCCCCCCATTTTTATAAACGCATGAAAGACAACTGCTTCAAAAGGTGGCAAGCAAATACAAAAAGGGGGCAAAAAGCAGACGGCCGCGTCCGGCGCCTAGCTTGTCTTCAGTCTTTAGTCTTCAGTCTTCTCACCAGCACGGAGCTGCATATTCATTGGGGACAGTGTCAACGGCCAGCGCGGAGCATGGTGCTTCCACTAGGATGTGGGTAGGAGCCCCGCGAGGCCCCAGGGCGGCACTTAGGAGACTCCGGGGCGTGTACAACCCCACTCATTATTACGTGAGAGTGTCACGAGCGGAGACCTTCACAGGCCGGAGCCTTGCTTCATGTTGCCGGATGAGGACCCTACCGTGCGCTGCCCCCGACCACCATGGGGGAGACCGGAAACCAGGACAAGACCGAGGGGCAAGGGGGACACTAGCGGAGTCCTCGGCGACCGTAGGCCCCCCGTCGAGGAGAAGGACTTGTCGGTGCCTTCCCCGACAGGGAACCTACCTCCAGGCAGGACCCTGCTTCGTGCAGTGCAAGGAGGGCCCTGAAGGAAATATGCCCTAGAGGCAATAATAAAGTTATTATTTATTTCCTTATTTCATGATAAATGTTTATCATTCATGCTAGAATTGTATTAACAGGAAACATCATACATGTGTGAATGCATAGACAAAACATTATGTCACTAGTATGCCTCTACTAGACTAGCTTGTTAATCAAAGATGGTTATGTTTCCTGACCATGAACAAAGAGTTGTTATTTGATTAACAAGGTCACATCATTAGTAGAATGATCTGATTGACATGACCCATTCCATTAGCTTAGCACACGATCGTTTAGTATGTTGCTCTTGCTTTTATCCATGACTTATACATGTTCCTGTAACTATGAGATTATGCAACTCCGTTTACGGAGGAACACTTTGGTGCTACCAAAGCGTCACAGCGAATCGGGTGATTATAAAGGAGTACTACAGGTGTCTCTAAAGGCAAATGTTGGGTTGGCGTATTTGAGATTAGGTTTTGTCACTCCGATTGTCGGAGAGGTATCTCTGGGCCCTCTCGGTAATGCACATCACTTGAAGCCTTGCAAGCACTACAACTAATGAGTTAGTTGTGAGATGATGTATTACGGAGCGAGTAAAGAGACTTGCGGTGCGAGATTGAACTAGGTATTGGATACCGACGATCGAATCTCGGGCAAGTAACATACCGATGACAAAGGAACAACGTATGTTGTTATGCGGTCGACCGATAAAGATCTTCGTAGAATATGTAGGAACCAATATGGGCATCCAGGTCCGCTATTGGTTATTGACCGGAGACGTGTCTCGGTCATGTCTACATTGTTCTCGAACCGTAGGGTCCATGCGCTTAAGGTTTCGATGCGAGTTATATTATGAGTTTATGAGTTTTGATGTACCGAAGGAGTTGAGTCCCGGATGAGACCGGGGACATGACGAGGAGTCTCGAAATGGTCGAGACGTAAAGATCGATATATTGGACGACTATATTTGGAGTTCGGAAGGTTCCGAGTCATTCGGTATTTTTGAATCGGAGAGTTACGGAATTCGTATTGGGCCTCATTGGGCCATACGGGAAAAAGGAGAGAAAGGGCCAAAGGTGGCGCGCCCTCCCTTGCTCTAGTCCGAATTGGACTAGGAAGGCGCCCTTCCTTCCTTCTCCTTCTCTCTTCCTTTCCTTCTCTCCTACTCCCCTACATGGAAGGACTCCTAGTTGGACTAGGAAAGGGGAATCCTACTCCGGTGGGAGTAGGACTCCCCTGGCGCCCAAACCTAGGCCGGCCTCCTCCTCCCTTGCTCCTTTATATACGGGGCAGGGGCACCCCATAGACACAAGTTTGATCTACGGATCGTTCCTTAGCCGTGTGCGGTGCCCCCTCCATCATATTCCACCTCGGTCATACCGTCGCAAGCTTAAGCGAAGCCTGCGCCGGTGAAACATCAAGATCGCCACCACGCCGTCGTCTTGTGAAACTCTCCTCGACACTCGGCTGGATCGAGTACGAGGGGCGTCATCGAGCTGTACGTGTGTCAAGAACTGGGCGCCGAGTGCTTGGCGCCGGGATCGGTCGGATCAAGAGGAGAACGTCGACTACTTCCTCTACGTTGTGATCGCTTCGCCGGGTCTCACGAGGGTGCGTAGACAACACTCTCCCCTCTCGTTGCTATGCATCACCATGATCTTGCGTGTGCGTAGGAAATTTTTTGAAATTACTACGTTACCCAACAGTGGCATCCGAGCCTGGTTTTTATGGTTTGATGTTTGCACGAGTAGAACACAAGTGAGTTGTGGGCGATACAAGTCATACTACCTACCAGCATGTCATACTTTGGTTCAGCGGTATTGTGAGATGAAGCGGCCCAGACCGACATTACGCGTACGCTTACGCGAGACTGGTTTCACCGCTACGAGCACTCGTTGCTTAAAGGTGACTGGTGGGTGCTGTCTCTCTCACTTTAGTTGAACTGAGTGTGGCTCGCCCGGTCCTTGAGAAGGTTAAACGAGTCTATTTGTGAAATATCGTTGTGGTTTTGATGCGAGGTGAGACTGGTTCTTGCTTAAGCCCGTAGCAGCCACGTAAAATTTGCAACAACAAAGTAGAGGACGTCTAACTTGTTTTTGCAGGGCATGTTGTGATGTGATATGGTCAAGGCGTGATGCTATATTTTATTGTATGAGATGATCATGTTTTGTAACGAAGTTATCGGCAATCGGCTGGAGCCATATGGTTGTCGCTTTATTGTATGCAATGCATCGCATCTGTAATGCTTTACTTTATCACTAAGCGGTAGCGATAGTCGTAGAAGCATTAGATTGGCGAGGCGACAACGATGCTACGATGGAGATCAAGGTGTCGCTACGGTGGCGATGGTGATCATGATGGTGCTGCGGAGATGGAGATCACGAAGCACAAGATGATGATGACCATATCATATCACTTATATTGATTTGCATGTGATGTTTATCTTTTATGCATCTTATCTTGCTTTGATTGACGGTAGCATTATAAGATGATCTCTCACTAAATTATCAAGAAGTGTTCTCCCGAGTATGCACCGTTGCCAAAGTTCGTCGTGCCCGGACACCACGTGATGATCGGGTGTGATAAGCTCTCGTCCATCTACAACGGGTGCAAGCCAGTTTTGCACACGCAGAATACTCGAGTTATACTTGACGAGCCTAGCATATGCAGATATGGCCTCGGAACACGGAGACCGAAGGTCGGCGTGAATCATATAGTAGATATGATCAACATAAGATGTTCACCATTGAAAACTACTCCATTTCACGTGATGATCGGTTATGGTTTAGTTGATTTGGATCACGTGATCACTTAGATGACTAGAGGATGTCTGTCTAAGTGGGAGTTCTTAAGTAATATGATTAATTGAACTTAAATTTATCATGAACTTAGTCTGGTAGTATTTTGCAAATTATGTTGTAAGATCAATAGCTTGCGTTGTTGCTTTCATATGTTTATTTTGATATGTTCCTAGAAAATTGTGTTGAAAAATGTTAGTAGCAATGATGCGGATTTGATCCGTGATCGAGGTTTATCCTCATTCTGCCTGAAGAATTATGTCCTTAATGCACCGCTAGGTGACAGACCTATTGCAGGAGCAGATGCAGACGTTATGAACGTTTGGCTAGCTCAATATGATGACTACTTGATAGTTTTGTGCACCATGCTTTATGGCTTAGAATCGGGACTTCAAAGATGTTTTGAACATCATGGACCATATGAGATGTTCCAGAATTGAAGTTAATATTTCAAGCAAATACCGAGTTGAGAGATATGAAGTCTCCAACAAGTTCTATAGCTAAAAGATGGAGGAGAATCGCTCAACTAGTGAGCATGTACTCAGATTGTCTGGGTACTACAATCACTTGAATCAAGTGGGAGTTAATCTTCCAGATAAGATAGTGATTGACAGAATTCTCTAGTCACCATCACCAAGTTAGTAGAACTTCGTGATGAACTATAGTATGCAAGGGATGATGAAAATGATTCCCGAGTTTTTCATGATGATGAAATCAATGAAGGTAGAAATCAAGAAAGAACATCAAGTGTTGATGGTTAACAAGACCACTAGTTTCAAGAAAAGGGCAAAGGGATAGAAGGGAACTTCAAGAAGAACGGCAAGCAAGTTGCTGCTCAAGTGAAGAAGCCCAAGTCTGGACCTAAGCACGAGACTAAGTGCTTCTCTGCAAAGGGACTGGTCTTTGGAAGCGAATTACCCCAAGTATTTGGTGGATAAGAAGGATGGCAAAGTGAACAAGGGTATATTTGATATACAGGTTATTGATGTGTGCCTTACTAGTGTTTATAGTAGCCCCCGAGTATTTGATACTTGTTCGGTTGCTAAGAGTAGTAACTCAAACGGAGTTGCGAATAAGCGAAACTAGTTAAGGGTGAAGTGACGATGTGTGTTGAAAGTAGTTTCAAGATTGATATGATCATCATCGCACACTCCCTATACTTTCGGGATTAGTGTTGAACCTAAATAAATGTTATTTGGTGTTTGCGTTGAGCAAGAATATGATTTGATCATGTTTATTGCAATACGGTTATTCATTTAAGTAAGAGAATAAACTGTTGTTTACATTTACATGAATAAAACCTTATATGGTTACACACCCAATGAAAATGGTTCATTGGATCTCGATCGTAGTGATACACATATTCATAATATGAAACCAAAAGATGCAAAGTTAATAATGATAGTGCAACTTATTTGTGGCACTGCCGTTTAGGTCATATTGGTGTAAAACGCATGAAGAAACTCCATACTGATGGGATTTTGGAATCACTTGATTATGAATCACTTGATGCTTGCGAACCGTGCCTTTTGGGCAAGATGACTAAAACTCCGTTCTCCGGAACAATGGAACAAGCAACTGACTTATTGGAAATAATACATACCGATGTATGCGATCCAATGAGTGTTAAGGCTCATGGCGGGTATCGTATTTTTTCGACCTTCACAGATGATTTGAGCAGATATGGGTATATCTACTTGATGAAACATAAGTCTGAAATAGTTGAAAGGTTCAAAGAATTTCAGAGTGAAGTGGAAAATCATCGTGACAAGAAAATAAGGTTTCTACGATCTGATCGCGGAGACAAATATTTGAGTTCTGAGTTTGGTCTTCAATTCAAACAATGTGGAATAGTTTCACAAATTCATGCCACCGAACACCACATCATAATGGTGTGTCCGAGCGTCATAACCATACTTTATTGGATATAGTACAATCTATGATGTTTCTTACCGATTTACCAATATCGTTTTGGGATCATGCATTAAAGACAGCTGCATTCACGTTAAATAGGGCACCATCTAAATCCGTTGAGACGACACTATATGAACTATGGTTTAGCAAGAAACCAAAGTTGTCGTTTCTTAAAGTTTGGGGCTGCGATGCTTATGTGAAAAAGTTTCATCCTGATAAGCTCAAACCCAAATCGGAGAAATGCATCTTCATAGAATACCCAAAGGAGATTGTTGGGTACACCTTCTATCACAGATCCGGAGGCAAGACATTCGTTGCTGAAAATGGATCCTTTCTAGAGAAGGAGTTTCTCTCGAAAGAAGTGAGTGGGAGGAAAGTAGAACTTGATGAGGTAATAGTACCTTCTCCCTTACTTGAAAGTAGTTTGTCGCAGAAACCGGTTTCTGAGACATCTACACCAAGTAGTTGATGATGTTGATCATGAAACTTCAGATCAAGTTACTACAGAACCTCGTAGATCGACGAGTAAGATCCGCACAGAGTGGTGCGGCAATCCTGTTTCGGAAATCATGCTACTAGATCATGATGAACCTACGAACTATGAAGAAGCGATGGTGAGCCCAGATTCGCAAAATGGCTTGAGGCCATGAAATCGAGATATGATCCATGTATTAGAACAAAGTATGGACTTTGATGGATTTGCCCGATGATCGGCAAACCAAAGAAAATAAATGGATCTTCAAGAGGAAGGCGGACGTTGATAGTAGTGTTACTATCTACAAAGCTCGACTTGTTGCAAAAGGTTTTCGACAAAGTTCAAGATGTTGACTACAATGAGATTTTCTCAAGCGTAGCGATGCTTAAGTCTGTCCGAATCATGTTAGCAATTGCCACAATTTATGAAATTTGGCAAATGGATGTAAAACTGCATTCTGAATGGTTTTACGGAGGAAGAGTTGTATATGATGCAACCGAAGTGTTTTTCGATCCAAAGGAGCTAACAAAGTGTGCAAGCTCCAGCGATCCATCTATGGACTGGTGCAAGCATCTCGGAGTTGGAATATACGCTTTGATGAGTTGATCAAAGCATATAGTTTTATCTGAGACTTATGGTGAAGCTCTGTATTTACTAGAAAGTGAGTGGGAGCACTACAAGCATTTCGATAAGTATATGTGAATGACATATTGTAGATCGAAATAATGTAGAATTATTCGCAAAGCATAAAGGAGTGTTTGAAAGATGTTTTTCAAAGAAAGACCTCGGTGAAGCTGCTTACATATTGAGCATCAAGATCTATAGAGATAGATCAAGATGCTTGATAAGTTTTTTCAATGAGTACATACCTTGACAAGATTTTGAAGTAGTTCAAAATGGAGCAGTCAAAGAAAGAGTTCTTGCACGTGTTACAAGGTGTGAAATTGAGTAAGACTCAAAACCCGACCACGGCAGAAGATAGAAAGAGAAAGAAAGTCATTCCCTATGCCTTAGCCATAGGTTCTATAAAGTATGCCATGCTGTGTACCAGATCTATTGTATACCCTGCCTTGAGTTTGGCAAGGAGTACAATAGTGATCTAGGAGTAGATCATCGACAGCGGTCAAAATTATCCTTAGTGGAATAAGGATATGTTTCTCGATTATGGAAGTGACAAAAGGTTAGGTCGTAAAGGGTTACGTCGATGCAAGTTTTGACACCGATCGGATGACTCTAAGTCTCGATCTAGATACATATTGAAAGTGGGAGCAATTAGCTAGAGTAGCTTCGTGCAGAGCATTGTAGACATAGAAAATTGCAAAATACATAACGGATCTAAATGTGAAAGACCCGTTGACTAAGACTCTCTCACAAGCAAAACATGATCACACTTTAGTACTCTTTGGGTATTAATCACATAGCAATGTGAACTAGATTACTGAATCTAGTAATCCCTTTGGGTGTTGGTCACATGGCGATGTGAACTATGGGTGTTAATCACATGATGATGTGAAACTATCGATGTTAATCACATGGTGATGTGATCTAGATTATTGACTCTAGTGCAAGTGGGAGACTGAAGGAAATATGCCCTAGAGGCAATAATAAAGTTATTATTTATTTCCTTATTTCATGATAAATGTTTATCATTCATGCTAGAATTGTATTAAAAGGAAACATCATACATGTGTGAATGCATAGACAAAACATTATGTCACTAGTATGCCTCTACTAGACTAGCTTGTTAATCAAAGATGGTTATGTTTCCTGACCATGAACAAAGAGTTGTTATTTGATTAACAAGGTCACATCATTAGTAGAATGATCTGATTGACATGACCCATTCCATTAGCTTAGCACACGATCGTTTAGTATGTTGCTACTGCTTTTATCCATGACTTATACATGTTCCTGTAACTATGAGATTATGCAACTCCGTTTACGGAGGAACACTTTGGTGCTACCAAGCGTCACAACGAATCGGGTGATTATAAAGGAGTACTACAGGTGTCTTCAAAGGCAAATGTTTGGTTGGCGTATTTGAGATTAGGTTTTGTCACTCCGATTGTCGGAGAGGTATCTCTGGGCCCTCTCGGTAATGCACATCACGAAGCCTTGCAAGCACTACAACTAATGAGTTAGTTGTGAGATGATGTATTACGGAACGAGTAAAGAGACTTGCGGTAACGAGATTGAACTAGGTATTGGATACCGACGATCGAATCTCGGGCAAGTAACATACCGATGACAAAGGAACAACGTATGTTGTTATGCGGTCGACCGATAAAGATCTTCGTAGAATATGTAGGAACCAATATGGGCATCCAGGTCCCGCTATTGGTTATTGACCGAGACGTGTCTCGGTCATGTCTACATTGTTCTCGAACCGTAGGGTCCGCACGCTTAAGGTTTCGATGATGGTTATATTATGAGTTTATGAGTTTTGATGTACCGAAGGAGTTCGAGTCCCGGATGAGACCGGGGACATGACGAGGAGTCTCGAAATGGTCGAGACGTAAAGATCGATATATTGGACGACTATATTCGGAGTTCGGAAGGTTCTGAGTCATTCGGTATTTTTGAGTACCGGAGAGTTACGGGAATTCGTATTGGGCCTCATTGGGCCATACGGGAAAAGGAGAGAAAGGGCCAAAAGGTGGCGCGCCTCCCCTTGCTCTAGTCCGAATGGACTAGGGAAGGGGCGCCTTCCTTCCTTCTCCTTCTCTCTTCCCTTTCCTTCTCTCCTACTCCCCTACATGGAAGGACTCCTAGTTGGACTAGAAAGGGAATCCTACTCCCGGTGGGAGTAGGACTCCCCTGGCGCGCCAAACCTAGGCCGGCCTCCTCCCTTCCTTGCTCCTTTATATACGGGGGCAGGGGGCACCCCATAGACACAAGTTTGATCTACGGATCGTTCCTTAGCCGTGTGCAGTGCCCTCCTCCATCATATTCCACCTCGGTCATACCGTCGCGAAGCTTAGGCGAAGCCCTGCGCCGGTGAAACATCAAGATCGCCACCACGCTGTCGTCTTGTGAAACTCTCCCTCGACACTCGGCTGGATCGAGTACGAGGGACGCCATCGAGCTGTACGTGTGTCAAGAACTGGGGCGCCGAGTGTGGCGCCGGGATCGGTCGGATCAAGAGGAGAACGTCGACTACTTCCTCTACGCCAGATCGCTTCGCCGGGTCTACGAGGGTACGTAGACAACACTCTCCCCTCTCGTTGCTATGCATCACCATGATCTTGCGTGTGCGTAGGAATTTTTTTGAAATTACTACGTTACCCAACAGGCCCTGCCGCTGTGAAAGTGCAACTATCCCTAGGTGGTTTTGGTAATTCCTAACAACATATAGCTCATTGAGCTAACATTATTCCAAGATGAATATTTCAGGAAAAGCTCAATGAATGGCATGGCATGGATGAGAAAAGTGGACCCCTCAAAATGCGAAGGACAAAAGGATTGGCTCAAGCTCAAAAGCTCAAGACTCTACATTTTATATTTTAGTGATCCAAGACCAGATTGAGTCTATAGGAAAAGCCAATACTATCAAGGAGGGATGAGGTGTTGCTTAATGAGTTTCTTGCTCCATAGTGCTTAGTGATATGCTCCAAATCCCTCAACTACTTTCTCACATCCACATATGACCTAAACCAAAAGTCAAACTTGGCCCTACCAATTCTTTCTATCCGACGCCACCGAGTTCAGATGTCATAGCCACTGCCACAAACCCTAGGCAAATCGGTCTCACCGATAGGGATCTCGGTCTCACCGAGATGGGATTGTAATCTCTCTGTTTCCCTTCGTAATGTTTAGGTACCACCGAGATGAGCGATCAGTCCAACCGAGATTGCAATGTAAACTCCCTGTTTCCTTTTCGTAACATTTCAGTGCCACCAAAATGAGCAAACCGGTCCCACCGAGTTTACCTGACCAACTCTCTGGTTAGCTTATTACCAAAATTGGTCCCACCGAGTTTGTGTAATCGGTCTCACCGAGATTACGTTATGCCCTAACCCTAACCATATCGGTCCTACCGAGTTGCATGTCGGTCCCACCGAAAATCCTAACGGTCACTAGATTTGCTGAATCGGTCTGACCGAGTTTCTCAATTCGGTCCCACCGAGTTTGGCAAGTTGTGTGTAATCGTTAGATTTTGTGTGGAGGCTATAATACCCCTCCACAGGGACGGAGCTAAGGGGGGACGAGCGGGGGCCAGCCCCCAATGGCTGCCTCGTACTGAAGTACCGTAGCATAGGTCCTAGGTAGATTAGGCAAGGTCAATTAGATTTAGTACTAATTGGCCCCCCTAATAGTGCGGTCAAGAAGTCTTGAAGCCTAGAAAGTTTGCAAGTTGAAGCCCATGTATTAAATAAATAGCCCATGCGGCCATGCTGGTAGTTGTGGAAGCTGACCAGGCTATGATCGAGAGCATCCTCTATGGCTTCGATCGTTTCGGCCCCGACGCACGACGTACACAAGCTTGCTTTCCCTAAAAAAACGCACAAGAGCTCGCTGAGCGTAGTCGCCTATGGAAGTAGACGAGGGCATCCGTACAATTGATTAGCGTCACCGCCGTCGCTGATGGCGGAATAATCTTACAGTGAGTCTTCTAAGTTCCTTCATTGATTTATATATGTACCATGGAATACTGATGAACTGATCCACATCTTTGTCCACAAGACTAGAAAGTTTTTGCCTTTGATGGGATTAATTAGGGCTGGCAATTTTTTGTTTATTCTAAAAGATAGGTATGCACTAATTCTATCATATTAGTTTCAGAATTTGCCCTTAGGACAACTCAACAGGACTCGCCTTAGATCTAAGGTATATCATCGGCTCATCTCTACATCATCGCAAGTTATTATTATTGTTAGAATTCCACAAACTGATAGATTCTAGTTTCTACTTTTCAGTCCGGTTAGAAAATTACATACCAGTTTGTATACATGATAACTTAATATGAAATTAGCTTACACAGAAACTACCGATCAAATATTCCGGCATGTGTAAAATTTATACAACAAGCTAGAATTGGAAACACACCATATAATAATATACATTTTGTTCTGTGAGTTTTAGGTATAAGAACCATATTCAAATTAATGAAAATCTACCATTTTCTAATTGCAAAATCCATATTATCTTGTATTCCTCATAGAATGGTTACTATTAGGAAAAAAAACTTCTATATGTTCATTGAATACTTCGCCCCCCCATCGTCAAATCCTGGCTCCGCCCCTGCCCCTCCACCTCCTCTTCATTCGTGGAGAGAGCCATCAGAACAAACCTACACTTCCAACTTGTTGTTTCTGAGAGAGAACCACCTACTCATGTGTTGAGGCCAAGATATTCCATTCCTACCATATGAATCTTGATCTCTAGCCTTCCCCAAGTTGCTTTCCACTCAAATCTTCTTTCCACCAAATCCAAATCCAGTGAGAGATAGTTGAGTGTTGGGGATACTATCATTTGAAGCACAAGAGCAAGGAGTTCATCATCAACACACCATTTGTTACTTCTTGGAGATTGGTGTCTCCTAGATTGGCTAGGTGTCACTTGGGAGCCTCTGACAAGATTGTGGAGTTGAACCAAGGAGTTTGTAAGGGCAAGGAGATCGCCTACTTCGTGAAGATCTACAGCTAGTGAGGCAAGTCCTTCGTGGGCGACGACCATGGTGGGATAGACAAGGTTTCTTCTTCGTGGACCCTTCGTGGGTGGAGCCCTCCGTGGACTCGCGCAACCGTTACCCTTCGTGGGTTGAAGTCTCCATCAACGTGGATGTACGATAGCACCACCTATCGGAACCACGACAAAAACATCTGAGTCTCCAATTGTGTTTGAATTCTCCAAACCCTTCCCTTTACATTCTTGCAAGTTGCATGCTTTACTTTCCGCTGCTCATATACTCTTTGCATGCTTGCTTGAATAGTGTTAAGATTGCTTGACTTGTGCTAAGATAGCTAAAATCTGCCAAAGACTATTGGGAAAAGGATAAGTTTTTATTTGGTCAAGTAGTCTAATCACCCCCCCTCTAGACATACTTTCGATCCTACACGCTGGGCTTCCCTCGCGCTACCCCCAACGTCCTTCGTGCTCCCAAGGGGGGGTCCGCCATCCCGAGAGTCCTGGTGGCTGATACGTCTCCAACGTATCTATAATTTTTGATTGCTCCATGCTACTTTATCTACTGTTTTAGGCAATATTGGGCTTTATTATCCACTTTTATATTATTTTTGGGACTAACCTATTAACCGGAGGCCGAGCCCATATTTGCTGTTTTATGCCTATTTTAGTGTTTCGAGGAAAAGGAATATGAGATGGAGTCAAAACGGAACAAAATCAACTAGAGAAGTTATTTTTGGAAGGAAACCCACCTGATGGACTTGGACTCCACGTCAGAAGATACGGGAGGTGCTCACGAGGGTGGGGGGCGCGCCCACCCCCCTAGGGTGCACCCCCTGCCTCATGGGGCCCCCGAAGCTCCACCGACGTACCCCCTGCACCCATATATACCTACATATTGTAAAACTTCCAGAACAGAAGATAGATCGGGAGTTCCGCCGCCGCAAGCCTCTGTAGCCACCAAAAACCTCCCGGGAGCCTGTTCCGGCACCCTGCCGGAAGGGGAACCCATCACCGGTGGCCATCTTCATCATCCCGGCACTATCCATGACGAGGAGGGAGTAGTTTACCCTCGGGGCTGAGGGTATGTACCAGTAGCTATGTGTTTGATCTCTCTCTCTCTCTCTCTCTCTCTCTCTCGTGTTTGCTCTATGTCACGATCTTGATGTATCCCGAGCTTTGCTATTGTAGTTGGATCTTATGATGTTTCTCCCCCTCTACCCTCTTGTGATGAATTGAGTTTCCCCTTTGAAGTTATCTTATCAGATTGAGTCTTTTATGAGAACACTTGATGTATGTCTTGCCATGATTATCTATGGTGACAATGGGATATCATGTGCCACTTGATGTATGTTTTGGTGATCAACTTGCAGGTTTCGTGTTGGGAACCTATGCATAGGGGTTGCCACATGTTCTTGACTCTCCGATAGAAACTTTGGGGCACTCTTTGAAGTACTTTGTGTTGGTTGGATGAATCTGAGATTGTGTGATGCATATCGTATAATCATGCCCACGGATGCTTGAGGTGACAATGGAGTATCTAGGTGACATTAGGGTTTTGGTTGATTTGTGTCTTAAGGTGTTATTCTAGTACGAACTCTTTTATAGATTGATCCGAAAGAATAACTTTGAGGTGGTTTCGTACCCTACCATAATCTCTACGTTTGTTCTCCGCTATTAGTGGCTTCGGAGTCACTCTTTGTTGCATGTTGAGGGATAGTTATATGATCCGATTATGTTATTATTGCTGAGAGAACTTGCACTAGTGAAAGTATGAACCCTAGGCCTTGTTTCCTATCATTGCAATACCGTTTACACTCACTTTTATCATTAGTTACCTTGCTGTTTTTATTATTTCAGATTACAAATACCTTTATCTACCATCCATATTGCACTTGTATCACCATCCCTTTGCCGAACTAGTGCACCTATACAATTTGCCATTGTATTGGGTGTGTTGGGGACACAAGAGACTCTCTGTTATTTGGTTGTAGGGTTGCTTGAGAGAGACCATCTTCATCCTATGCCTCCTACGGATTGATAAACCTTAGGTCATCCACTTGAGGGAAATTTGCTACTGTCCTACAAACCAGTGCACTTGCAGGCCCAACAACGTATACAAGAAGAAGGTTGTGTAGTAGACATAAGTGGCTGTTGCGTCCTAGTTCACCTGCGATCCATGGTTAGTGTAAGTGTGCCCCTGGTGTTGACTCGAAGGAGAGCTCGGCCTCGTGCATGTCCAGCGCCCAACCTGGCATGGGGGATCGGCTGGGGCCCTCTCCCAGCGCATGCCTTGGATCCATCACGATGAGGACGTAGGCCTCGGGGCTATCCGCACCAGGAGCGCCGCCCGGCTGCCTCCCGTTCCCGCCTTCTTCAGTTGCCCTCTGGTCGCGCCGACCAGGGGCCGATACTCCAGCGCGACCCCCTATGACGTTGCCTGGGGCAGCCCCAAACCGATATGGCACGTTCGGAGTGGTGTGGGCTGCTCCGTGGGGCTGGTCGGCGTCGAGAGGCTCCCCAGGGGTCCTGGGAATGGGCGCGCGGTTGTGTCGGGGATGAGCTGCGACGTGGGTAGCATGCAGAATGGCGCCGCCCCCTTGCATGCCGCATCCAGCAGCTCGGCGACCCGTTCAAGCAGAGCGACACGGCCGCTTTCCAGCAACCTGCACCGCACGAGCGCTCGGGCCATGATGACCGCTGTCCGCATGTTTGCTTGTTCCCTACGCGAGTGCGGAGCGGTTCTTGCAGCGTAGTTTGCATATCGCGCGGCTGCGCGGCTGTGGTGCGGCGCCAGTGGAGAAGGTTGCGCCGCGCGCCTCCCGCGGCCGGTCGTCCCTGGCGGAACACGGGCCGCGAGTAGGGCAGAGTGGAGGTCTTCTTCGCTGGCGGGTGCTGCCGAGGAGGTCTGGACGACCTAGTGCTCGACATGTGCCCTCAGGGTGTCAGCCATGGCGTTGGTGAAGAGGCGGTGGACTGGTCGACGGAAGAGAAGATCCAACGCACCCCTACCTGGCGTGCCAAATGTCGGATTTCGGGATCCGGCAACCCTTGTGAGGTTCGAACTCTGGGGTGCGTGCGGAGATCTCAACCTGCCCAGCCTGCCTACTCGCGATCCTCCTAGGCCTAGTGCGTCGAGCTCAAAGAGACACAAAGACACATAGATTTATACTGGTTCGGGCCACCGTTGTGGTGTAATACCCTAATCCAGTGTGGTGTGGTGGATTGCCTCTGTAACGCCCTCGATGCGGCTATATCTCCCACGTGTCGAAGCACGACTTAGAGGCATAACCGCATTGAAAGCAATGTCGCAAGTGAGGTAATCTTCGCACAATCCATGTAATACATAAGGGAAAGAGATACATAGTTGGCTTACAGTCGCCACTTCACACAATACATCAATAAACATCCATCATTCAGTTTACAATCAAGGTCCGACTACGGAACCAAAATAAAAGAAGACTACCCCAAATGCAACACAGATCCTCGATCGCCTAACCTGGCTCCACTACTAATTGTGCGAAATGAAACATAGTAACGACCAAGGGCCTCATCAAATTCCCACTTCAGCTCGGTTCGCCATCGCGCTTGCATCACCGGTACTGCACCTGTTTTGGTAGAATCATGAGCCACGGGACTCAAAGCAATCTCACACCCACGAGATCAAGACTATTTAAGCTTAAGAGAAGGCTGGTGTCAAAAGGAGGAGCTACAGCAAGCGACTAGCATATATGGTGGCTACATCGCAAAAGAGAGCGAGAAGAGAAGCAAAGCACGGTCGTGAAGCTAGTAGCGATCAAGAAGTGATCTGAACTACTTACGTCAAACATAACTCCAACACCGTGTTCACTTCCGGACTCACGAGAAGAGACCATCACGGTTACATACACGGTTGATGTATTTTAATTAAGGTCAACTTCGGGTTTTCTACAACCGACATTAACAAATTCCCATCTGCCTCATAACCGCGGCACGGCTTTGAAAGATAATACCTGCAGGGTGTCCCAACTTAGCCCATAACAAGCTCTCACGGTCAACGAAGGAATAAACCTTCACCCAAGACACTCCGATCGACTCGGTATCCGGTACATCAAGACATTTCGACAATGGTAAAACTAAACCAGCAAGACCTCCCGCTGTGCCGACAAATCCCGATAGGAGCTGCGATATCTCGTTCTCGTGGCACACCGGATGAGCCAGACGTCGGGTTGGCATAGACCCTGGTTGCCCAAAGGCGCCGGACATCGCTCGAGTTGGACCAGCACTCGAAGGAGCACCGCCCGGGGGCTAAAATAAAGATGACCCTCGGGCTCGCGAAAACCCAAGGGAAAAAGGGTATAGGTGGCAAATGGTAAAACCAAGGTTGGGCCTTCTTTGGAGGAGTTTTATTCAAAGCGAACCGTCAAGGGGTCCCATAAATCACCCGACCGCGTAAGGAACGCAAAATCAAGGAACATAACACCGTATGACGGAAACTAGGGTGGCAAAGTGGAACAAAACACGGGCATAAGGCCGAGCCTTCAACCCTTTACCAAGTATATAGATGCATTAATTAAAACAATAGATATTGTGATATCCCAAAATATCCGTGTTCCAACAAGGAACAAACTTCATCTTCACCTGCAACTAGCAACGCTATAAGAGGGGCTGAGCAAAGCGGTAACATAGCCAATCAACGGTTCGCTAGGACATGGATGGTTAGAGGTTGGCATGGCAATATGGGTGACAAGATATAGCAAGTGGTAGGTATCGCATCATAGGCATAGCAAAAGAGCGAGCATCTAGCAAGCAAAGATAGAAGTGATTTCAAGGTATGGTCATCTTGCTGCGCAAGGTTCTCGAGTTGTCGAAGGCTTGATCCTCGTAGGCATTCTCAACAGGTTCCTCGCTCACGCACTCGCCTCCGGCTCTACCCAAAGCAAGAACACAAGCAACGGAACCACAATCAAACAAGGAACAATGCGCAAGCAATATGATGCAATACATGACATGCTATGCGAGATGTGATATGCAATGCATATGTGTGCTCCGGAAGGAAAATAATGAACAAGGCATCATCTTGGAAAACCAAGTATGCCGCTGGAAAGATGAGATGATTTCGGTTGAAATCGATATAAAGATCACCAGAATCGGATGCACGGTTTGCAAATGACAAGCAAAACAAGAATGACGCAAATCTGCGTTTAACAGCCCGATGCTACTTAGCACGCAACAAGAAACTATGCTACAGCACCCCAACATAAAAACAAAGCATATGGCAGCGATCTACAGGAGATGCTTAACAAAAGAGGGACACTGAGCTACGGCTAAATCACATCATAACATGTTCAAACAAGCATGGTGAAAGTGCTAAAAATATCAGGTTCACAGACTTAGTGAAAATACTAACATGCCAGGAATTAACATCAGGAAGGCATGTTTAGAGCAAGCAAACAACATGCTACAGGAACTTATAATAGCAAAACAAGGCATGACATGATTCTACTCAAAGCATAGATCAATAGTCCCTTACTGACCATAAGCCAAAAAGGACCTTAAGAAATGATGGCACCCATGTAAACATTGCAAGTTTTATTACAGATCTCAGACTTAGCAGAAAAACTGGGCATGGCAAAAACAGATAACGAGTAGGCATGTTCGTGAGCTCGACGCACTCACTACAGAGCATCTCAAGATAAACTAAGCATACACCCATCAATAAGACATGGCATAGGAGCTATACATGGCAAGAACAACATCATAGCATACACGGATCAACTACAACGACCTCGTGAAAATTGAATCTCATGCAAACAATCTGCCAGGAAACATTTTCAAGCAAAAGTAGAGCACGAAAAGGACATGCTAGACTACTCCATAAATGCCAACAAAGGCATGGATGGATAGAGCACATCCATATGTTCAAAACACCCTTACTGACCATGCTCAAAAAGGGCATAGATCTCTCTGTAACAACATGAACATATGGCATAAAAATAACAGCAGGACAAGACTTAGTGAAAACACTAAGTTCCTGAAATCAGCAACATCATCATCCCTACTTTGCATGCTTGTTCTAGTCACCACATAACTCACAACAATACATGGCAAACACCCCTGGAAAGATGGCATGGCAAAGTTCAACTCACATGTAGGACTCAAGTTCATAAGGTGCACACATTAATCATGGCAAAAATGACAAAAGAGCTCGAGCTGATAAGATTCTGGAACTAACAATCTGAAGCCCTTTTTCAACAGCATTTCGGGCATCAAGATGAGCTCAAATGCAAATGGTGCAATGGAATTAAATGATGTACTCTTCGAGGCGAACAAGTTGACATATTATACACCCAAAACGGAGCCACGGGTGCAGAGATGTGATGCTATGAAAATGCACGAAAATTATTGCAGAATAATGACTTAGTGAAAAAAACGAGGGGGAAAAGTCAACCGTGGGTCTCGTCCAGATCTGGATCGGGCCGGACCGGATCCGAGGTCGCCGGAGCTGGAGCTCCTCGCCGGAGGGGAGGACGCCGGTGGGTTTGAGGAGGCGGGCTGAAGCGGGCGGCGCGGCTGGCGCGGCGCGGATGGCGGATGGCGGCGGCGCGGGTTTGGCGGCGCGGCGGCGGCGGAACAGGAGTTGCTGGGTGGTCTGGTCGGCGAGGCCGACGGCGGCGGCCGGGCGGCGCTGGAGGCGGTCGGGCGCGAGGCGGTCGGGCGGCGTGGCGGCGGCGCGCGGGCGCGGGCGCGGCGGGCGCGGGCGCGGAGGGTTTGCAGGCTGGGCTCATGCGTTCTGGCGCGCGCCGGATGCATGGCGGCGGTGCCACGTGGTAGCCGCGATTCATCCGCGGCGCTGGCGGACGTGTCCGCGCCGGGCGGACGTGTCCGCGCGGAGGAAGAGGGGCTAGGGTTTCATCCGGATTTGGGAGGGTCTTTAAATAGGCATAGAGGGAGCTAGGAGAGTCCAAATGGGGTGTAGTTTTACCACACGATCGTGATCGAACGACCGAGGGCATGGAGGGAGTTAGATGGGTTTTGGGCCACTTTGGAAGGGTGTTGGGCTGCAACTTAAAAGAGGCCTTTGCGAGAGTGCGGTTAACCGTTGAGTACCAAACGAACTCCAAATGACCGAAACTTGACAGTGGTCTACGGTGCTATACCAGGCCACTTGGCAAGGCTCGGTCCATTCCGAGAATGTTCAACACCCGCACACGGAAAAAGAACAAGAGGGGATGCCGGAGAACATAGGAGTGCCGGATTGCAAAACGGACAACGGGGAATATGCTCGGAACCATGAGACGAACACGTATGCAAATGAGATGCACATGATGACGTGATATGAGATGCATGACATGGACAAAATGCAAAACGAAAACAAAACCCAACCACGGAGGGAATATCATAGCACATATCCGAAAATGGCAAGAGTTGGAGTTACAAATATGGAAAGATACATCCGGGGTGTTACAACACTCCACCACTACAAGAGGATCTCGCCCCGAGATCTAGGACTGAAAGAACTCCGGATATTCGAACGGAGGTGATCCTCGCGCCCCGTGTGGCTTCTCGGTCGGAATGGTGTGACCACTTTACTTTCAGAATTTGATTGACTTGTTGCGAGTCTTGCGCTCGGTTTCTTCAAGAATAGCAACGGGTGCTCATGATAAGAAAGATCTTGTTGGAGGTCAATTTCTTCAAAGTTGATAGTGCGCTCAGAATCTTGAAGCACTTGCGGAGCTGTGACACGTGAAACACATCGCACGCTTGCAAAGTTGGATGGAAGCTCAAGTTGATAGGCGAGATCGCCTCTTTTGCCAATGATCTTGACGGGACCCACGATCTAGGGGCAAGTTTCCTTTGATACCGGGCGGCGAATACCTTTCATTGAGAGACGCGAGGTAGACATGGTCTCCGATTTCAAAAGCCACATCACGGTGCTTGCCATCATAATAGCCCTTCCGCGCGATTATGCTGCTTTAAGATTCTCACGAATGACTTTGCACATTTCTTCGCTTCGTGATCAAGTCGTTGCCAAGAAGTTGGCGCTCACTGTCTCGGACTAATTGAGAGGAGTACGACACTTTCTCGCCATAGAGAATTTCGAATGGGGCCTTGCCGAACTTGCTTGGAAGCTGTTGTTGTAGGAGAACTCGGCATATGGAAGACACTCTTCCCACTTCATGCCAAAAGAAATGACACAAGCCCCGAGCATATCTTCAAGGATTTGATTGACTCGCCGACTTGGCCACTAGTTTGAGGATGGAAAGTGTCTTTGAAACGAATGTTGGTGCCCATGGCTTTTCAAAGGAGTCCGTAACTTAGAAGTGAAGATGCTTCCACGGTCTCAAGAGATCAATTGCGGAATACCATGCAAGGAGACAATTACGAGGTGTATAGCTCGCCGGTGAGCTGCTGTGATAGATTCTTTGACAGAAGAAAATGAGCCACTTTAGTAAGCTTGTCAATGACAACGAACATAGCATCATTTCCACGCTTGGACTTAGGAAAACCAGTCACGGAGTCCATCTCGATATGATCAAACTTCCATTCTGGAATAGCAAGAGGTTGGAGGAGACCAGCTGGTCTTTGGTGTTCTCGCTTTCACCCTTCTGCAGACATCACATTCATTCACGAATTGAGCAATTTCGCTTCATTCGAGTCCACCAATACGATCGCTTGAGGTCATGGTACATCTTCGTATTTCGGGATGAATGGATAGGAGGGAATTGTGTGCCTCATTCATGATGACTTTTCTCAGATCGCCTTTGGGAACCACAATACGATCCTCGAAGAAGAGAGTGTCTTTGTCATCCAAGCGATAGCACTTGTATTTGGGAATGCCCTTGTCAATACCACGTTTCACCTTCTTCACCATGGTATCCAGAAGTTGTGCCTCATGAATTTGATCTTCCAAAGTAGGAGAGACTATGAGGTTGGCAAGAAAGCCTTGAGGAACAACTTGAAGATTCAGCTTGCGGAAAGCTTCACAAAGATCCGGTTGGAAGGGCTTGAGAATTAGACTGTTGCAATAAGCCTTTCTGCTCAAGGCATCTGCAATCACATTCGCCTTGCCTGGAGTATATTCAATACTTGGATTGTACTCTTGAATCATTTCGACCCATCGAGTTTGCCTGAGGTTGAGGTTTGGCTGAGTGAAGATATACTTGAGGCTCTTGTGATCGGTGAAATTGTCCACTTTCCTTCCCAACAAGAGATGTCTCCATGTTATCAATGCATGGACAACTACCGCCAACTCGAGATCGTGAGTGGGGTAGTTCTTTTCGTTGGGCTTCAACTGGCGAGAGGTATAGGCCACAACCTTCTTCTCTTGCATTAACACAGCACCGAGACCTTGCAAGGAAGCATCACAGAAAACCTCGAATGGCTTGGATTCATCAGGAGGAGTCAAGACAGGAGCTGTAACTAGCTTCTCTTTGAGGGTGTTGAAAGCGACATCACACTCAAAGGCCCGGACATACTTGACATGCTTCTGGAGGAGGTTGGAAAGAGGCTTTGCAATCTTAGAGAAATTCTCAACGAATCTTCGACAATAGCTTGCAAGACCAAGAAAACTGCGGAGCTGCTTGACATTCTGAGGATGTTCCCAATTCAGAACTGAAGACACCTTCTCGGGATTAACAGCGATGCCCTTGGCGGAGATGATATGACCAAGATAAAGAACTTCATGTCACAACCTAGCTAGTCCATGCATTAGAATGTTGCATCATGTTTATTTCATTCAACAGAAATTTGAAATGGGATTGCGGAACCCCAACCCCTCTCAAACAACTAGGGTTTATTAAAATATTTTCGATGAACCTGAAATGCCCTTCTAAAAAGTCCATCATTTTGTCTTGGTCCGTAAGCTTTGCCAAAAGTGGTGCACATTTTCCTAGGTCATCCTAAGGTCATTGAATTAAATCATAGCTATTTGGATTTGGGCATTTAAAATTTATAAAATATTTCAGATGTCCAAATATCTCCAAACTAAATGTTTCATGTTGGAAATATTCCAACAATGGACCAGGAGTAGTTTGGTGAATTTTAGAACATTTTGGTATTTTAAATAAATCAACAAAGTTACGAATAATAGAAAAGAAAAACAACAGAAAGAAACTTACTCGGCACTAGCTGCCCACTAGCCAGCCCACTGGCGGCCCAGCCAAGACAGGCCAATGAGCTGCTTGTCGCCAGCAGGCGAGGTGCTCGACGGCGAGCATGCACGGTGCCACGCACTGCCTCGCCGTCTCGCCGCCCTCGCCTTGCCACGTCGGGATCGACCTCGCCTCTCCGCACCCCAGACGCCCCGTTTCTCCCAGCTCGTCTCCCTCGCTTCCCCACGCCATGGCCGACGCCACCGCCGCCAAGACCACCGTCGTAAGCCGCGCCCTCCGTCCCCACGCCGCCGCCACCGTGTCAGACGCTTCTGCCGCCGTTTTCGCTTAGCCGAGCCTCGAAGGCCAAGCGTGCTCAAGACGCCGCACTAAGCTTCGCCGAGTCCGCCGCCGCGGAGATCCCCTTCAACGCGTCGCCGCTGCAGCTCGTCCCCGACCACGCCGCTCGCACCGCTGCGCCCATTGTGAGCCTAGCTACTTCGACTCTCTCTCTCTCGCTCCTGCACCACAACGATCGCGACGAGGATCGCGACGACGCACCGCCGCGGACCTCGTCGCCGACGTGCTCCCGCCACACTCCGCCCTCACCCTGTCCAACACGTTCACCACGTCACGCTGGTGCTAACCACGCACCCCACGCACCCCACCGCACACTCCACCGCGAGTTCACTCTCACCCGAGCTCCGTTGGCCGCCAAACTCGCCGCCGGCGCCTACTCCGGCCACCCCGAGCTCAACGGACTCCGCCAAGAGCTGCGGCTCGTCCTTAGCTTCACTCCGGTGGTCGCCGCGCCCCGTTTGGTGGCCGAAACACCAAAAACCACTATCGCCGCCGCGTCGGGCTCGCCGGCGGCTAAACGCCGGTGGGTTTTGACCCTGGCTTTGACCACGGGTGGGCCCAGTTTGACCCCCTGGGTCTATGACATGTGGGCCCATCCCTGCTAATTAATCTAGTATTAGTTTTAATTAAATTCTAATTAAACTAACCCCACTGACACGCGGGACCCACTGGTCAGTTTGACCTGACCAGCCCATTGACCCCTGACGTCAAGATGACGCAAAGGTCGACGTATAATATTTAAATTATGGAATTATTTTTACACAGAAATTCCGAAATTGTTTCAAACTTCAAAATTCATATAAAATCAACCATAGCTCCAAATGAGACAAATTATATATGAAAAATGATCAGAAAAATCCAATCTATCCATCTGTACTGGTTTCATGCATGTTTACAGAAGCTAACCCACTGTTTATGGCAGAACAAGTTTAAACACTTTAAATGATCATATATGAGTTTGAATTTTGAATCTTTGGTTCAAATTGGTTCAAACCCATCTGATCTTAGTTGCATTAGCCCAAAGCACTCATTTTGCCATGTCTCATTGCATGCATCATATTGTTGCATCTTGTTTGGTAATGCTTGTGTATCGGTGTTCTGCGGCGGTGTTCTCGCCCCGAGGAGTACCGTGATAACCTGACGAAGAACAATACCCGTGTAACGACCCGTCGAACAAGCAACCAACCATTTGATCATATCGATAAAATCCCACGTTCTTGCACCTGCTCTTGTTTATCGCATTAAGACAACGCGATTCAAACCGCTGTGTGCTGCGGTAGTTGAACCCATTTCCTCTGCATGACTGTCATTGCCACAAGAATTAGATGAAACCCACTAGCATGTGTAGGAGTTGATTGAGCCATGTGATTGTGTTGTTCCTACCTTGCTATGCCTGCTATGCTTAGAGTCGTGTCGTCGGTTCATCGGGATGATGGCTAGAGTGAAATGATCGAGTCGGTACGAGAGTAAGGTGTTGAACACGATTTGGTAAAGGTATCAATGAAAGGCCATGTAGGAGTACATGGTGGGTTGTTTCATTGAGGCCGCCCTGCTAATCGAGATCTGTATGTGTGATTTAAGATTCAGCTACTACCATGCATTGGGCCCAAACCAATGGACCCTCTCGACTTCTTATTCACCCTAGTCTTGGTCCAGAGTTGCAAGTAGTTTCGTGTTTGTAGCCTCATCGAGGCCGTGGACAGCGCTGACCGTAGGGGTGGGCTGTGATCGGTAGGTACGTGGCGGGTGTACCGGATGCCCGCTTGGTATCCCGGGAACCCTGCTCACATCGCTTGGGGCTGTGGGCGAGACTTCGCCGAACTCCTCATAGATGGAACCCAAATAGGCGATAAACCTGGACTAGAGACTTGTGTGTCTAGGTAGGTCGTGGCCGACACCCACGCTGGGCTTCCGCTTGAAGGTTGCCGAGTACATGTCGTGTAAACGGCGATAAGTGGTGAGCGTGTATGAAGAAGTACACCCGCAGGTTAACATCATCTATTCGAATAGCGCGTCATGATAAAGGACTACTTGGTTGCCTATACGGTTCATAGACAAGTAAATGGATACTACTAAAAGCCTCAAGATAAGCGTGAGTGCCGAGGATGGCTTCTCCGTAGGAAGACGGGTTGGATCCTCGGTGGTGTATTGAAGTGATGAGTAGTGGACTCGAAAAGCAAAACTATTTCAAGTTGGTGTCTCGAGGATAGCTTAGCCATGAGTCAAAGCTGGCTTGCTGCAACAACCCCACCAACCCTTCTTGATAATATGCATGTATGTAGGGTCGATGTAAGTCTTCTTTGAGTACCTTTGTACTCATGTTGCTTTAATTTACATTTTTGAAGATGCCTCAAACCCTTCCGACGGGTTCTTCAGACGCTGACATCGATGAGTAGACTAAGGCCAGGTGGTGATCCCGAGCAAGAGAAGGACCATGTAGTATAGCTAGGCTTACCCAAGCCTCTTTTATTTTACTAGTTGTGCGTACTCGGACAAAACACTTCATTGTGGCTTGTATGCTTGTATGACTTGTATGTGGGTCGTGTGACCCGTACTTGTGTGTATGTTATGAATGGCTCTCGAGCCTTTAAATAAAGTACTTGTGTCGAGAGTCATGTTGTGATGCCTTGTTGTATTTGCACATATCGAGCATATTGTGTGTATGATTGAAATGCTTGGTATGTGTGGGATCGACTATCTAGTTGTTTATCTTTAGTAGCCTCTCTTACCGGAAATGTCTCCTAGTGTCTCCATCGAGCCATGGTAGCTTGCTACTTGCTCCGGAACACTTAGGCTGGCGGCATGTGTCCTTCTTCGTTCTCGTGGTCTGTCCCTTCGGGAAATGTCACGCATTGAGTACCGGAGTCCTGTTAGCCCGCTACTGCCGGTTTATCGAGTCTGCTAGCCCAAGTGCTTCAGCCCGAACTTACTTGCTGTTGACCGACACGCTCGATCCGGGTCATGGATGCTGTCCTGTAAGTCTGTGCCACTTTGGGTATACGACTAGTCATGTCAGCCGGGCTCCTTTTCATATGGATGCTAGCGACACTATCATATCGTGTGCCAAAAGGCTAAACGGTCCCGGGCCAAGGTAAGGCGACACCCGTTGGGATACCGTGCGTGAGGCCGCAAAGTGATATGATGTGTTACAGGCTAGATCGATGTGACACCGAGTCGGGGTCCTGACAGCGTTGGCATCAGAGCCGGACTGCCTGTAGGTTCTCCAAGCCAAACTGGTCGATGTTGAGTCTAGAAATGCTTTAGTTATATGTAGGGGAATTGATTGTGGGACGGTACGTAAGGCTCTTTTACTCCTTTATCTCATGATATTACGATCTGAGTCACCCATTCTTCCATCGGGGTTAAGGATTAGGATCTCTTCCTCTATTAGGCTCACGTGTTACTAATCAAGAGTACCTTGTAGGTTTGATGGTTACAAGCCTGGTTCAGTTTTACTATCCTGTTATGTTACTAAATTGGACCCAGAACCTTGATATGATATTGTTGAGTGGTTATGCAGATCCTTGTGAAATGTCTCAATCCTTTGAGCATTTACAGTTGTTATGCTGTCCAAATTCCGCTAGAAATACTAATGCCTTTGCATTGTGGTTGTGCTTCCAGATGGCCACTCGTGATCACAATCAAGTGGTTCGTCTGACCAGATGCATTGGTGTGACCGGTCATACTACCATGCTAGTTCGGGTTATGATCGAAGCGGGATACCGTTGGTACCCCGAATACACAGTTGAAGAGCAGTATCGAGACTTTAATCAAAGTCAGTATCTTTGCACTGTCCGGGTGTTTCCCTCTTATCCTGGTTGCACCGAGGCTCTTCACAGCTCCTATGGGCTTGGTGTTACTATTGATATGGCGGTTCAAGATGCTGCGTATTCTATGATGACCATTATACGAGCCAGGACTGGACTGCTCCGCAACACCGACTTCCGGTATATGCCGAGTTCACTTCCTGGAGCGTTTGGTTATCTCCGAGCCATCTATGCCGATTCTAGTCAGGAGGACTCCCTAACCCGTACCACCGCTGAGTTGCTCGAGGACAAGGACCGAGAGAGTCGGGCCTTGAGGATGGAGCTCTTCAATGCCCGTGCTGATCACTGGGCTACCTTGACTCGTTTTGCACCGGCTGTTCAAGCTGGTTATATGGATATGAGAGATTTGTATCTGTCGGGGCTGCTCGCGGACATGATGGTGGCGTGATGTGGGGGCATCACCCCACCTCGTGGTCCTCGCTTGTCACCGTTCGTAGGTCCAAGACCTCACCCTTGCCCTTACGGTCCACAGGCTCCCCAGGACCGTCTGTTTCCGGACGATCATGTTGAACTCCCAGGTTATGGAGGAGACTTCTACGAGAACTACTACGGAGACGCCTGAGTTAGTAGTAGTCCCACTAGTATTGTAACAGTTGTATTTCCACCGTCCTGCGTGACCCGTGGAATATGACTTAGTGTGTACTAATCCCGGAGATGTAACAAAAATAATGTATAGGAGCTTGGTGTGCCTCCGATGAGATGTAATCTTCCTTTCACCGTAGTAGTACTTTGTTTGGTCTTGTACTAAACCTTGTATGGTGTGTATGACGATGGAATAAAGAAGTAGTTTCTGTATCCACCATGTCATACGGATGATCATCTCGCATTCCGAGTTATCCATTACATTCTACACTTCTATGTTAGAATCTTGCCATCCTGGACTAAATCCTTGTCTTGTTTTCCCTAGGATGGTTAACACCCGCAACAACCCTGCTCCGCCAGAGCAGGCCGAAGGCAGTGGAGTTGGAGAAGCAAACCTGCCTCACCCTCCTTCTCTGGCCGAAGTTATGCTGGAGGCCGAGAGAAACAAACGGGAGACCAACCGCTTCTCGGAGCGTATCGAATGTAACACAGCCCATCATCCGAGAGACAACTTGGTGTCGCTCGGTGACTTCATCAAGTTACACCCGCCTACCTTCCACCACTCCGCCGAGCCTCTCGACGCTGATGATCAACCCGCGGCATTACTCACAAGCTGCGTTACGCCTTCGGTAGTGAGGCGGACAAGGTCACCTTTGCTGCATATCATCTCAAGGCCCCGATCTCACCGTGGGAGAACTATATGGCTATGCGCCCAGTTGGCCATGTCACTACTTGGGCAGAATTCAGCGAGGCTTTCCGTGAACATCACATTCCGGAGGGTCTCATGGATCGCAAACGTGAGGAGTTCTGCAGTTTCACCCAAGGTCGTCTCTCCGTGGACGCCTATAGCAGAGAGTTTGGTAACCTCGCACGTTATGCCACTGAAGAGGTCTCCACTGACGCCAAGAAACAGGCAAGGTTCCGCAAGGGACTTAGCCCCGAGCTCCGCCGAGATCTACGTCTGCATGAGTGCACCTCTTTCCAGAAGCTTGTTAACAAAGCCATCGCGCTGAAACTGGTCGACCGATTTGAGGCAACACGCAAGCATGGTCGGGATATGGGTTCCTCATCCGGTCTTTGGACCACGAAGCGCCGTGTGTGGGTGCCTATCGCCTCGCCACCCAGATTCACACCGAGGCCATCCTTCCAGCGCCTCGCCAGCTTCAGCCAGATGCACCAACTAGGCCCTATGGTGGACCAACCAACAGCGCTCCTCACGCGCCAGCCCGTGACATGCTTCAAATGTGGGGAATCAGGCCACTACATGCGCGATTGTCCCTGCACCAACCCCAACCAGCCTCGCAAAAGCTGTTGGCCGTGGCAAGCCAGCCAGAAAAGTGTTCTATGCTGCCGCCACCACCGCACGTGGCCATGTTAATTGTGTCTCACCGAGGAGGCCCAAGAGGATCCCAACGCCGTGCTCGCACGCTTCTTGTTAATTGCCACCGGCATCCGTTCTTTTCGACATCGAGCATCTCATTCATTCATATCCGAAAATTATGCTCGCTTGCATAACACTACATTCGTGACATGCCTTCCACCATGGAAATTTCTACCCGGGTTCTAGATGGCAAACCTCTAGAGTAAGCCATGGAAATGAAATTCAGGTCGACAGACTTGTTTTCCTTGCATCGTTGATAGCTCTCAAATCTTCGGATATAAATATCATCTTGGGTATGGGTGGATGTCAGCCCATCATGCCAAGATTGATTGCTTCTCTAGGACTGTTCAACTTACGCACCCATCGGGAAAGATAGTCAATGTCTTGACCCGAATATCTAAGCGCCAATTATATTCTCTTAATGCCGGTCCATTGCGGACCTCAAGACGCTCGGTAGTCCGTGACTTTCCGGATGTCTTTCAGAAGAATTGCCGGTGTTCCACCGATGAGATGTTGAATTCGTGATAGATCTCATTCCAGAACTGTCCCAATTTCTAGAAGACCCTATAAGATGGCACCCTAGAACTAGCCGAACTTAAGAAACAACTCGATGAGGCCTTACAAAAGGGTTTCATCCGTCCTAGTTCATCTCCTTGGGCTTGCCCGTCCTCTTCGTCAAGAAGAAGGATGGTACGGATCGGATGGTTGTAGACTATCGACCCGCCAACTTGGTCACAATTAAGAACAAGTATCCGCTCCCGGGATCAACGATCCGTATGATCAGCTCGCAGGATCCTCGGTCTTTCTAAGATGGATTTGAGGTTAGGCTACCATCAAATCAAAATCCAAACGGGACATTCCCAAAACGGCTTTTGTTACTCGTTACGCCAATACGAGTACACCGTCATGTCCTTTGGCTTAACCAACGCCCCACCACCTTCTCCGGTTAATGAACTCAATCCTCATGGAATATTTGGATAAATTCGTCGTGGTTTACCTCGATGACATACTCATCTATTCCAAGAACGAGGAAGAACATGCTGAACATCTAAGGCTAGTGTTGATGAAACTTCGAGAGCATCGCCTTTATGCCAAGTTTTCCAAATGCGAATTTTGGCTGCCAGAAGTGACCTATCTAGGACATGTAATTTCTGGTAAAGGTATTGCTGTCAACCCCGAGCGAGTTCAAGCCGTCCTTAATTGGACTCCACCTGAATCGGTCAAGCAAGTTCGAAGTTTCCTTGGCTTAGCGAGCTATTGTCGCCGCTTCGTCGAGAACTTCTCCAAAGTTGCTAAACCTCTAACTGAACTCCTCAAGAAAGATAAAAGTTCGAGTGGACTCCACAATGTGAGCACAGTTTCCAGGAACTGAAAAGACGTTTAACTTCTGCTCCCGTGCTGGTACCACCAGATTTCTCTAAAGACTTTGTTATCTATTGCGACGCCTCGCGACAAGGACTAGGCTGTATTCTCATGCAAGATCGACACGTAATTGCTTATGGTTCACGGCAATTACACCCACATGAGGAAAACTACCCTACTCATGATCTAGAGCTTGCAACTGTAGTCTATGCACTCAAAACCTGGCGACATTACCTTCTTGGTAATCGTTATAAATCTACACCGATCACCAAAGTCTGAAATATATATTTACCCAACCAGATTTGAATCTCGAGGCAAAGACGTTGGGTCGAGTTGATCTCAGATTTCGATTTAGGGATAACTTATACCCGGGAAAAGCCAACGCCATGGCTGATGCGCTAAGTCAGAATCCTATTGCAACAATCTAATGTTGCAACAAAGTCAACCACTTCTCCACGAGGAATTTCGAAGCTTAACCTTCACATTGTTCCTCGAGGGTTCCTTTCCACCTTGGTGGCGAAACCTTCCTTACGGATCAGATCATCAAGGCCCAAAAGGTAGATCCGGAATTTCCGCATCAAAAGAAACGTCAAGAAAGGAGTTGCGGATTGTTTCTCCATTGATGATCAAGGGTCGATACTTCGAACCCGCCTAGTGGTTCCTAAGGTGCGAAACCTGCGGCGATTAATCCTTAAGGAAGCTCATGAATCTCCTCTCACCATTCATCCGGTGGCACTAAAATGTATCAGACTACGCCAGAGGTTCGGTGGACTAGGATGAAGAGAGACATTGCTCAATATGTTGCTAATCGCGACGTCGCGCGTCGTAAAAGCAGAGCATCAACGGCTCTTGGCACCCTTCAACCTTTAGCTATTCACGAATGGAAATGGGATAAAATTAGTATGGATTTCATCACTGGTTTTCCCAGACCAAGAGAGGGAATAACGCTATCTTTGTCGTTATCGACCGCCTTTCCAAAGTAGCCCATTTCTTACCTGTTGGAGAGTATAACCGCTAGTCAGCTAGCAGACTTGTACGTATCCCGAATAGTGTCTCTTCATGGTGTTCCATTGAAATAAACTCGGATAGAGGAAGTCTCTTCACCTCTCGATTTTGGGAAAGTTTCCAAAACGCTATGGGAACCCATCTTTCCTTTAGCATCTGCGCTCCACCCTCAATCAAGTGGTCAAGTGGAACGTGTCAACCAAATCCTAGAAGACATGCTTCGAGCTTCATTATCTCATTCGAATGGATTGGGAGAAATGCCTTCCATTTGCCGAATTTGCTTATAACAACAGCTATCAATCTAGCTTGGGCAAAGCACCTTTTGAAGTTCTCTATGGACGAAGGTGTCGAACACCTCTTAACTGGTCGAAACCGGGAAAGATTCTTTGGCCCGGATATGATCCAGAAGCGAGAAGAGCAAGTTCGCATCGCTCGTGAAAAGTTGAAAACAGCCCAATCTCGTCAAAAGAGTCAATATGACCGAAAACATAAGGCTATGACTTACGAGGTTGACGAGAAGGCTTACCTTCGGGTTACCCTCGAAGGGAACCCATCGTTTGATATCAAAGGCAAATTGGCTCCTCGCTACATTGGACCCTTTCGCATTCTTGCCAAACGAGGAGAAGTTGCCTACCAATTGAACTACCTCCGCATCTCTCCAAAGTCCACGACGCCTTCCACGCTTCTCAACTCAGCGTTGCTTCTCGGATCCTATCCGTGGAGTGGACCACTAAACGCTTGATCTTCAAGATAATCTCACATATCGAGAATACCCGTTCAGATCCTCGATCAAGTGAGCGCACCACTCGACGGCATAATATCAAGTTTCTCAAGGTTCAATGGTCGCACCATTTCGAGAAGGAAGCTACTTGGGAAAGGGAGGATCGTCTTCGACTTGAGTACCCCGGCCTCTTTCGGAGGAACCTAAATCTCGGGACGAGATTCTTTTGAGTGGGGGTGAGTTGTCACAACCTAGCTAGTCCATGCATTAGAATGTTGCATCATGTTTATTTCATTCAACAGAAATTTGAAATGGGATTGCCAGAACCCCCAACCCCCTCTGAAACAACTAGGGTTTATTAAAAATATTTTCGATGAACCTGAAATGCCCTTCTAAAAAGTCCATCATTTTTGTCTTGGTCCAGAAGCTTTGCCAAAAGTGGTGCACATTTTCCTAGGTCATCCTAAGGTCATTGAATTAAATCATAGCTATTTGGATTTGGGCATTTAAAATTTATAAAATATTTCAGATGTCCAAATATCTCCAAACTAAAATGTTTCATGTTGGAAATATTCCAACAATGGACCAGGAGTAGTTTGGTGAATTTTAGAACATTTTTGGTATTTTAAATAAATCAACAAAGTTACAGAATAATAGAAAAAGAAAAACAACAGGAAAGAAACTTACCTGGGCACTAGCCGGCCCACTAGCCAGCCCACCTGGCCGGCCCAGCCCAGCACCGCGCCAGCGAGCTGCTTGCCGGCCAGGCAGGCAGGCAGGGTGCTCGACGGCGAGCATGCACGGGTGCCACGCACCTGCTCGCCGTCTCGCCGCCCCTCTCGCCTTGCCACGTCGGGGATCGACCCCTCGCTCTCTCCCGCACCCCCCAGACGCCCCCGTTTCTCCCAGCTCGTCTCCTCGCTCCCCACGCCATGGCCGACGCCACCGCCCAAGACCACCGTCGAGCCGCGCCCTCCGTCGACCCCACGCCGCGCCACCGTGTCAGGGCGCTCCGCCGTTTTCGACTCGCTTAGCCGAGCCTCGAAGGCCTTCGCGTGCCCTCAAGACGCCGCACTAAGCTCGCCGAGTCCGCCGCCGCCGGAGATCCCTTCAACGCCGTCGCCGCTGCAGCTCGTCCCCGACCACGCCGTCGCACCGTTCGCCCGCTGTGAGCCTAGCTACTTCGACTCTCTCTCTCGCTCCGTGCACCACAACGCGCGCACGAGGATCGCGACGACGCACCGCCGCGGACCTCGCCGCCGACGTGCTCCCGCCACACTCCGCCCCTCACCTGTCCAACACGTTCACCACGCCACGCTGGTGCTAACCACGCACCCCACGCACCCCACCGCACACTCCACCGCGAGTTCACTCTCACCCGAGCTCCGTTGGCCGCCAAACTTCGCCGGCGCGCTACTCCGCCACCCCGAGCTCAACGGACTCCGCCAAGAGCTGCGGCTCGCCCTAGCTTCACTCCGGTGGTCGCCGCGCCCGTTTGGTGGCCAAACACCAAAACCACTATCGCCGCGCGTCGCTTCGGCCGGCTAAGCGCCGATGGGTTTGACCGGCTTTGACCACGGGTGGGCCCGGTTTGACCCCGGGTCTATGACATGTGGGCCCATCCTCGCTAATTAATCTAGTATTAGTTTTAATTAAATTCTAATTAAACTAACCCCATCGACATCGCTGGGACCCACTGGTCAGTTTGACTGACCAGCCCATTGACCCCGACGTCAAGATGACGAGGTCGTATAATATTTAAATTATGGAATTATTTTTACACAGAAATTCCGAAATTGTTTCAAACTTCAAAAATTCATATAAAATCAACCATAGCTCCAAATGAGACAAATTATATATGAAAATGATCAGAAAAATCCAATCTATCCATCTGTACTGGTTTCATGCATGTTTACAGAAGCTAACCCACTGTTTATGGCAGAACAAGTTTAAACACTTTAAATGATCATATATGAGTTTGAATTTTGAATCTTTGGTTCAAATTGGTTCAAACCCATCTGATCTTAGTTGCATTAGCCCAAAGCACTCATTTTGCCATGTCTCATTGCATGCATCATATTGTTGCATCTTGTTTGGTAATGCTTGTGTATCGGTGTTCTGCGGCGAGTTCTCGCCCCGAGGAGTACCGTGATAACCTGACGAAGAACAATACCGTGTAACGACCCGTCGAGCAAGCAACCAACCATTTGATCATATCGATAAAATCCCACGTTCTTGCACCTGCTCTTGTTTATCGCATTAAGACAACGCGATTCAAGCTGCTGTGTGTCTGCGGTAGTTGAACCCATTTCCTCTGCATGACTGTCATTGCCACAAGAATTAGATGAAACCCACTAGCATGTGTAGGAGTTGATTGAGCCATGTGATTGTGTTGTTCCTACCTTGCTATGCCTCGCTATGCTTAGAGTCGTGTCGTCGGTTCATCGGGATGATGGCTAGAGTGAAATGATCGAGTCGGACGAGAGTAAGGTGTTGAACACGATTTGGTAAAGGTATCAATGAAAGGCCATGTAGGAGTACATGGTGGGTTGTTTCATTGAGGCCGCCCTGCTAATCGAGATCTGTATGTGTGATTTAAGATTCAGCTACTACCATGCATTGGGCCCGAAACCAATGGACCCTCTCGACTTCTTATTCACCCTAGTCTTCGGTCCAGGAGTTGCAAGTAGTTTCTGGTGTTTGTAGCCTACTGGAGGCCGTGGACAGCGCTGACCGTAGGGGTGGGCTGTGATGCGGTAGGTACGTGGCCGGGTGTACCGGATGCCCGTTTGGTATCCCGGGAACCCTGTTCACATCGTTTGGGGCTGTGGGCGAGACTTCGCCGAACTCCTCATAGATGGAACCCAAATAGGCGATAAACCGGACTAGAGACTTGTGTGTCTAGGTAGGTCGTGGCCGACACCCACGCTGGGCTTCCGCTGAAGGTTGCCGAGTACATGTCGTGTAAACGGCGATAAGTGGTGAGAGTGTATGAAGAAGTACACCCTGCAGGTTAACATCATCTATTGAATAGCAGCGTCATGTAAAGGACTACTTGGTTGCCTATACGGTTCATAGACAAGTAAATGGATACTACTAAAAGCCTCAAGATAAGCGTGAGTGCCGAGGATGGCTTCTCCGTAGGAAGACGGGGTTGGATCCTCGGTGGTGTATTGAAGTGATGAGTAGTGGACTCGAAAGCATAAAACTATTTCAAGTTGGTGTCTCGAGGATAGCTTAGCCATGAGTCAAAGCTGGCTTGCTGCAACAACCCCACCAACCCTTCTTGATAATATGCATGTATGTAGGGTCGATGTAAGTCTTCTTTGAGTACCTTTGTACTCATGTTGCTTTAATTTACATTTTTGAAGATGCCTCAAACCCTTCCGACGGGTTCTTCGTGAGACGCTGACATCGATGAGTAGACTAAGGCCCGTGGTGATCCTGAGCAAGAGAAGGACCATGTAGTATAGCTAGGCTTACCCAAGCCTCTTTTATTTTACTAGTTGTGCGTACTCGGACAAAACACTTCATTGTGGCTTGTATGCTTGTATGACTTGTATGTGGGTCGTGTGACCCGTACTTGTGTGTATGTTATGAATGGCTCTCGAGCCTTTAAATAAAGTACTTGTGTCGAGAGTCATGTTGTGATGCCTTGTTGTATTTGCACATATCGAGCATATTGTGTGTATGATTGAAATGCTTGGTATGTGTGGGATCCGACTATCTAGTTGTTTATCTTTAGTAGCCTCTCTTACGGAAATGTCTCCTAGTGTCTCCACCGAGCCATGGTAGCTTGCTCTTGCTCCGGAACACTTAGGCTGGCCGGCATGTGTCCTTCTTCGTTCTCGTGTACGTCCTTCGGGAAATGTCACGCATTGAGTACCGGAGTCTGTTAGCCCGCCACAGCCGGTTTACGGAGTCTGCTAGCCCAGTGCTTCAGCCGGAACTTACTTGCTGTTGACCGACACGCTCGATCTTTGGGTCATGGATGCTGTCCTCGTAAGTCTGTGCCACTTTGGGTATACGACTAGTCATGTCAGCCCGGCTCCTTTTCATATGGATGCTAGCGACACTATCATATCGTGTGCCAAAAGGCATAAACGGTCCCGGCCAAGGTAAGGCGACACCCGTTGGGATACCGTGCGTGAGGCCGCAAAGTGATATGATGTGTTACAGGCTAGATCGATGTGACACCGAGTCGGGGTCCTGACACTTCATCAAGCCAGAACTCACATTTGGAAAACTTCGCATAGAATTGATGCTCTCTGAGCTTGTCGAGCACTAATCGCAAATGTTTGGCATGACCCTGCTTGTTCTTGGAGAAGACCAAAATATCATCGAGATACACCAAGACGAAATCATTTGTGTAGGGGTTGAAGATAAAGTTCATCATGCGAGAGAAAGTTGGAGGAGCATTGACAAGGCCGAAAGACATCACAGTATATTCATAAGAACCAAAGCTTGTTCGAATCTTTGTCTTGGGAATATCTTGTTCACGAATGCGAATCTGATGATAACCCATACGGAGGTCAAGCTTGAGAAAACTTTAGCACCTTTGAGTTGCTCGAATAGCTCATTGATGTTGGGAAGTGGATACTTGTTCTTGATTGTCTTCTTATTCAATGGACGGTAATCGACGCAAAGTCGGTCCGCGCCATCCTTCTTCGGACAAAAGAACTCCACATCCCCATGGAGATGAACTTCGTCCGATCAAACCTGCACGTTCTTGTTCATCGAGCTGTTTCTTCAATTCCTTGGCTCCTTGGGACCAAGCTTGTAAGGACGCTTGCAAGCGGGTTCGATGCGGGCTCAAGATCGATAACGACTTCGTTGGCCGATGAGGAGGCATACCCGGAAGCTCTTCTGGAAAGACATCTTGGTACTCACAAACGACTGGAATCTGAGAGATAGCATCCAACTCGCCCTTCTCATTGAGAGAAAACAACCGAATGGTTTCATCACGAGCGGCATAGATGATAACATCCTCAGAAGGGTGTGTCAATTGAATTTGCCTGGCAGCACAATCAAGCTGAGCCTTGTGCTGAGAAAGCCAGTCCATCCCAAGAATTAGATCAATATCAAAGTCACCAAGAACAATTGGAGAAGACAGAAATCTATAGTCGCCCATCTTGATAGAGACATCCCGAACCATGGAGCTTGCGTTCATGAATTTACCCGGAGAGACAACTGATAACGGTCTAGGCAAATCTTGAAAAAACATCTCATGCTTAGATGAAAAGGTCTTGAGATGAAACTATGCGATGCACCAAGATCAAATAAGACTTTTGCAGAATATCATTAAGCGAGAGATTACCCATTATCACATCGAGAGATTCCTCTCGCTATGCTGCATTCATCATGTTCACCTTGGCAGACTTGGGATGATGCTTGACCACTTTGCATTGCTTGAAGACCTCAGAGGAGGAGGCGGAAGGCGCCTTTGGTTATGGCATTTGTTCGCATAGTGACCCTTCTGGCTGGCACTTGTTGCAGGTCACCTCCGAGAGCGGACGGTGATAAGGAGCATTTGACCTTGGAGCTTGAGGCTGAGACTTGTTACAGTAGGCTGGGTTGGGTGGGTGGGAAGATCCACGACCACCGAGTTCTTCTGTTGGTAAGGCCGACGGAACGGAGGAGGAGGAAGGTAGAACTTTTGCTGCTTTGCTGCCACTTGAGAGGAAGAAGAAGACTGAACTGCATCCCTGTTTCTCTTCTTTAAAGCCTCACACTTGAGCTGAGCACCTTCTTGCTTGAGTGCCATATTATAGAATTGATCAAACGAGTAGGCTCAAAAAGAACAAGAGCTAACTGCAGATCCTCTTTAAGGCCACCTCTGAACTGATAGATCATACTTTTCTCATCAGGAACGTCTTGTTTAGCGAATCGAGCAAGTTTCTGAAACTGTATGTTGTATTCAGTACATCGACATGTTTCCTTGCTTGAGATTGCGGAACTCCTCACGCTTTCTCTCAAAACACTTTGGTAGGAATATGGTGAGCTTTAAAGTCCCGGATGTAAATCAGTCCAAGTAATCACTCGACCACCTCTGGAATCCTTGTATTGTGGAACCAATCACCGCCGATCCTTGAGCTGAAAAGACGCGAACTTGACGTAGTCCTCGTGTCTCGACATTGCTGCATTCAAAATGCTTGTTGATATCCATGAGCCAATCGTCGGCGTCTGTGGCCTCGGCACAGTAGCTGAAAGACTTTGGCTGGTTTGCAAGGAACTGGTTGAGGGTAGGAAACTGTGGCTGATGATAGAACTGCCCTTGACCTTGATTCCCTTGGTTGCCTTGGCCTTGGTTACGCTCTTGCATCAGCTAGATCAACAACTGAGCGTTGGCGTTAGTGGTTGCCATCAAAGTTTGCCATGCCTCCGGAGGCGGAGGTGGAGGTGGAGGGTTCGCGACTCCCATCACTGCGTCCGGATTTCGACGCGAGGCGGAGCCATCTCAAGAGGGTGACATCCGTTAGCATCTTGATGAGCAGATAGACAAGTTGAATCAACGGATAGAAATTGCAACATATAGTCTTCACAATAAACATTCGAACAGGGATGAACGAATGAATTCCAAAGTAAACATCACGTCCATAAAGGTGAGAAGCCACTTGATAAGAGATTGATGAATGAAAATAAAAACAAGGTATGAATGGAACAAATATGTGGTAAGGATTACCCAATCACAAACCAAATATCTGCGGAAGAAATGCTAGAGCTACTTGAATCCCACCTATAAACTCCCGAAACTTTCCGGTTATGCAATCAGGTGTTGGGGATATAGGGAAGCAATATATCTCACCCAAACTAACAATCCCTACATCCAGCTGTATCCATCCTTCAACACATAACCAAGAAACCTTCGGAAATCGTGTACCTCAACCTTCGAAAAGCATCCGTTATATGAGTCATGGCAATACTCCCGTACTCACCTCAGTACTGGGTTAGCGGGGTTATCTCACCAACAACTGCATAAAAGAGATTTTTGATGTCGGCGTACTAAACTCAGGTATTCCAGAACTGCAACGATAAAATTATGATGACAACACCTCAGAGCTCAACTCCCCGGGACACCTCCACTAAAAAAAACCCTTGCTGACGGGAGGCACCAAAACAATGTTGTCATCATAAAACCATCGGAACGATTCTAAGATACCCGCGTGATCCTAAAAAAATTTTTTTTTAGTGAAATTTGAGGAGAGGAAAGTCAAAACTTCTACGTCAGGAGACCTCACCAGAGCGACGAAGGGACTGAGGAGTAAAAAGAATTCCTAACTCTCCGATATATATAATCCTAAATGACTCAAAACATTTTTTTCTAGACACAACTCGGCCACTAAAAACGATCAAGCAGTGGGGCTCCTAAGGTCAGGGATGGCTCTGATTACCAACTAGTAACGCCCTCGATGCGGCTATATCTCCCACGTGTCGAAGCACAACTTAGAGGCATAATCGCATTGAAAGCAATGTCGCAAGTGAGGTAATCTTCGCACAATCCATGTAATACATAAGGGAAAGAGATACATAGTTGGCTTACAGTCGCCACTTCACACAATACATCAATAAACATCCATCATTCAGTTTACAATCAAGGTCTGACTACGGAACCAAAATAAAAGAAGACTACCCCAAATGCAACACAGATCCCCGATCGCCCCAACTGGGCTCCACTACTAATCGTCTGGAAATGAAACATAGTAACGACCAAGGGCCTCATCCAATTCCCACTTCAGCTCAGTTGCGCCATCTGCGCTTGCATCACCGGTACCTGCACCTGTTTTGGTAGAATCTGTGAGCCACGGGGACTCAGCAATCTCACACCCGCGAGATCAAGACTATTTAAGCTTAAGGGAAGGCTGGTGTCAAAAGGAGGAGCTACAGCAAGCGACTAGCATATATGGTGGCTACATCGCAAAAGAGAGCGAGAAGAGAAGCAAAGCACGGTCGTGAAGCTAGTAGCGATCAAGAAGTGATCCTGAACTACTTACGTCAAACATAACTCCAACACCGTGTTCACTTCCCGGACCACGAGAAGAGACCATCACGGTTACATACACGGTTGATGTATTTTAATTAAGGTCAACTTCGGGTTTTCTACAACCGGACATTAACAAATTCCCATCTGCCTCATAACCGCGGGCACGGCTTTCGAAAGATAATACCCTGCAGGGGTGTCCCAACTTAGCCCATAACAAGCTCTCACGGTCAACGAAGGAATAAACCTTCACCCAAGACACTCCGATCAGACTCGGTATCCCGGTACATCAAGACATTTCGACAATGGTAAAACTAAACCAGCAAGACCTCCCGCTTGTGCCGACAAATCCCGATAGGAGCTGCACATATCTCGTTCTCGGGGCACACCGGATGAGCAGACGTCGGGTTGGCATAGACCCTGGTTGCCCAAAGGCGCCGGACATCGCTTCAGTTGGACGGCACACTCGAAGGAGCACCGCCCGGGGGCTAAAATAAAGATGACCCTCGGGCTCGCGAAACCCAAGGGAAAAAGGGGTATAGGTGGCAAATGGTAAAACCAAGGTTGGGCCTTTGCTGGAGGAGTTTTATTCAAAGCGAACTGTCAAGGGGTCCCATAAATCACCCGACCGGTAAGGAACGCAAAATCAAGGAACATAACACCGGTATGACGGAAACTAGGGTGGCAAGAGTGGAACAAAACACCGGGCATAAGGCCGAGCCTTCCACCCTTTACCAAGTATATAGATTCATTAATTAAAACAATAGATACTGTGATATCCCAAAATATCCGTGTTCCAACAAGGAACAAACTTCATCTTCACCTGCAACTAGCAACGCTATAAGAGGGGCTGAGCAAAGCGGTAACATAGCCAATCAACGGTTCGCTAGGACATGGATGGTTAGAGGTTGGCATGGCAATATGGGTGACAAGATATAGCAAGTGGTAGGTATCGCAGCATAGGCATAGCAAAAGAGCGAGCATCTAGCAAGCAAAGATAGAAGTGATTTCGAAGGTATGGTCATCTTGCCTGCAAGGTTCTCAGAGTTGTCGAAGGCTTGATCCTCGTAGGCATTCTCAACAGGTTCCTCGTTCACGTACTCGTCTCCCGGCTCTACCCAAAGCAAGAACACAAGCAACGGAACCACAATCAAACAAGGAACAATGCGCAAGCAATATGATGCAATACATGACATGCTATGCGAGATGTGATATGCAATGCATATGTGTGCTCCGGAAGGAAAATGATGAACAAGGCATCATCTTGGCAAACCAAGTATGCCACTGGAAAGATGAGATGATTTCGGTTGAAATCGATATAAAGATCACCGGAATCGGATGCATGGTTTGCAAATGACAAGCAAAACAAGAATGACGCAAATCTGCGTTTAACAGCCCGATGCTACTTAGCACGCAACAAGAAACTATGCTACAACACCCCAACATAAAAACAAAGCATATGGCAGCGATCTACATGAGATGCTTAACAAAAGAGGAACACTGAGCTACGGCTAAATCACATCATAACATGTTCAAACAAGCATGGTGAAAGTGCTAGTAAAATATCAGTTCACAGACTTAGTGAAAATACTAACATGCCAGGAATTAACATCAGGAAGGCATGTTTAGAGCAAGCAAACAACATGCTACAGGAACTTATAATAGCAAAACAAGGCATGACATGATTCTACTCAAAGCATAGATCAATAGTCCCTTACTGACCATAAGCCAAAAAGGACCTTAAGAAATGATGGCACCCATGTAAACATTGCAAGTTTTATTACCGATCTCAGACTTAGCAGAAAAACTGGGCATGGCAAAAACAGATAACGAGTAGGCATGTTTGTGAGCTCGATGCACTCACTACAGAGCATCTCAAGATAAACTAAGCATACACCCATCAATAAGACATGGCATAGGAGCTATACATGGCAAGAACAACATCATAGCATACACGGATCAACTACAACGACCTCGTGAAAATTGAATCTCATGCAAACAATCTGCCAGGAAACATTTTCAAGCAAAAGTAGAGCACGAAAAAGTCATGCTAGACTACTCCATAAATGCCAACAAAGGCATGGATGGATAGAGCACATCCATATGTTCAAAACACCCTTACTGACCATGCTCAAAAAGGGCATAGATCTCTCTGTAACAACATGAACATATGGCATAAAAATAACAGCAGGACAAGACTTAGTGAAAACACTAAGTTCCTGAAATCAGCAACATCATCATCCCTACTTTGCATGCTTGTTCTAGGTACCACATAACTCACAACAATACATGGCAAACACCCCTGGAAAGATGGCATGGCAAAGTTCAACTCACATGTAGGACTCAAGTTCATAAGGTGCACACATTAATCATGGCAAAAATGACAAAAGAGCTCGAGCTGATAAGATT
This sequence comes from Aegilops speltoides, assembly GCA_021437245.1. Lineage (NCBI taxonomy): Eukaryota > Viridiplantae > Streptophyta > Magnoliopsida > Poales > Poaceae > Aegilops > Aegilops speltoides. The sequence goes on from CM038142.1 coordinate 445,716,925, forward strand.
CTGGAATTAACAATCTGAAACCCTCTTTCAACAGCATTTCGGGCATCAAGATGAGCTCAAATGCAAATGGTGCAATGGAATTAAATGATGTACTCTTCGAGGCGAACAATTTGACATATTATACGCACAAAACGGAGCCACGGGTGCAGAGATGTGATGCTATGAAAATGCACGAAAATTATTGCAGAATAATGACTTGGTGAAAAAAACGAGGGGGAAAAGTCAACCGTGGGTCTCGTCCAGATCTGGATCGGGCCGGACCGGATCCGAGGTCGCCGGAGCTGGAGCTCCTCGCCGGAGGGGAGGACGTCGGCGGGTCGGAGGAGGCGGGGCCGAGGGCAGGCCGGGGGCGGCGCGGGCGGCGGGCGCGTGTGGCGGCGCCGGCGGGCGGCGGGCGGAGCTGCTGGGTGGTCCGGCATGGCGAGGCCGACGGCGGGCCGGGCGCGGAGGCGGTTCTGAGGAGGCGGTCGGCGGTGTGGCGGGTGGCGGGTATGGTGGGAGGGAGGGCGCTATCTCCTCATGGCCTGGCGTGCGGCGGTGGGCGGCGGCGGTGCCACGTGGCAGCCATGGATTCGTCCGTGGCTGGCGGGCGGTGGGTGGCGGGGGGGGCTAGGGTTTCATCCGGATTTCGGGGGAGGGGTCTTTAAATAGGCATAGAGGGAGCTAGGAGAGTCCAAATGGGGTGTAGTTTTCACCCACACGATCGTGATCGAACGACCGAGGGCATGGAGGGGAGTTAGATGGGTTTTGGGCAACTTTGGAAGGGGTGTTGGGCTGCAACTTAAAAGAGGCCTTTGCGAGAGTGCGGTTAACCGTTGGAGTACCAAACGAACTCCAAATGACCCGAAACTTGACAGGTGGTCTACCGGTGCTATACCAGGGCCACTTGGCAAGGCTCGGTCCATTCCGAGAATGTTCAACACCCGCACACGGAAAAAGAATAAGAGGGGACGCCGGGGAACATAGGAGTGCCGGATTGCAAAACGGACAACGGGGAATATGCTCGGAATCATGAGATGAACACGTATGCAAATGAGATGCACATGATGACATGATATGAGATGCATGACATGGACAAAATGCAAAACGAAAACAAAACCCAACCACGGAGGGAATATCATAGCACATATCCGAAAATGGCAAGAGTTGGAGTTACAAATATGGAAAGATACATCCGGGGTGTTACAGCCTCGAAGGGCTATGGATGAACTGGTACAGTGGATGAACAAGCCTCAGGAGGTGAGGTGTTCTTGAGCTGGTGTATGCTAGTTCTACTTGTCTTGATCTCGTCCCCGTCCTATGGTGGTGGCTAGTCCTATTTATAGTGGCCTTGGTCCTCTTCCCAAATATGAGCCGAAAGGGATCCCACAACGGCCAGATTTGAAAGGGGACAAGTAGTACAGTCTATCCTAACAAAAGTAGTCTTCGCCTGCGAAAAGCCTCTAGTCGTGACGCTGTGGTGGGATCGTCGAAGACCTCCATCCTGCCGTCCTGGCGGTCTTGGTCTTGTTGCACCGAAATGGAAACCTTTGGCTGATTCCTCGGGACTCCGCGCCTGCGCCTTGCCTCCCTTGCACCAAAGAGGAAACCTACGCTCTGCACCCGCCTGGCGCCCGCCTGGCCTTGGTCGTCATGGCTCATGTCAGCTGAGCCTCATGAGATAGCTTGCATAGAACTCTCCGCCCTCAAGATCCCTCTTGAGGAGGCCATTCGGGGGTCTTGGCGTTGTCCGCCTCGCGAGGCTTGGCCCCTCGCGAGGGTCTCGCGGTGTTGGTGTTGAAGCTGGGCCGTACCAGGCCGTCGATGGAGCCATGTGGTGGGCTGCAGGCAAGCAGGGCTGGATACCCCCATATCTAGGACACCGACAAGGCCCAAGACCCGGAGGAGACTTGAGGCCCACGGGCACAAACCGCCATATGTTTAACTTGTATGTTAAGGAAAGTTTAGTTTTGTTGCTGAGCCGGACACGTTGTGTATGAGCCGGCCGGGACTCTGTAAGCCGTCGGGCATCAGCCTGTGTATATAAAGGGGTGACCTGGTGGCGGATTAGGGCAAGAAACAACAAGTCGAGAACTAGGTCAAGCGTATTTGCTCTCTGGTAATCGAAACCCAAGCAATACAACCTAAAGCATGAGTAGACCTTTACCTCGTTGCGAGGGGCCGAACCTGGGTAAAACTCTCTGTGTCCTTTGTCCCATTTTAACCCCTTCAAGCAACTATGTTGTGATGGCTCCACACCTAAGTCCTCATGCTAGGGCATCTGCCGTGACAATTCCACAACAGTTGGCACCCACCATGGGGCCAGCGCATGGTGGTTTTGAGTTCTTGAAGGGCAGCTTCGTAGGGCTCAAGGGATACGCTGTGGGCAGGATGACTAAGAGTCATCGTGACAAGCTCTACATCGATGATAGAGGCTGGGTCCCTGATAACCCGCAAGTATACTGATAGTTGTAGCCTCTTTCGATAAGTAAGAGTGTCGAACCCAACGAGGAGCTAAAGTTAGAACAAATACTCTCTCAAGTCCTATCGGCCACTGATACGACTCTACGCATGCTTGGCGTTCGCTTTACCTAGAGCAATTATGAAACAAGAAGTACTTTGTAGGTGTGATAGGATAGGTTTGCAAGATAATAAAGAACACATAAATAAAAACTAGGGGCTGTTTAGATAAAGATGCAATAAAGTAAATATAACGAGTGTGGAAAAGTGGTGGTAGGAGTTGTGGAATTGTCCCTAAGAAATTGACTACGTTACTAGATCGATAGCAAGTATTATGTGGGAGAGGCCACTGCTAGCATGTCATCCCTGACTTGGAATTCTATGCACTTATGATTGGAACTATTAGCAAGCATCCGCAACTACTAACATTCATTAAGGTAAAACCCAACCATAGCATTAAGATATATTGGTTCCCCTTCAATCCCGTATGCATCAATTTCTATGCTAGGTTGAAGCTTCTGTCACTCTAGCCCTCCAATACATAGTCCTATCAACATACAACTAACCCTAAGGTGTGATCCACGCGCGCGCTCATATGATGGGCACCAAAGGACAACAACATAACCACAAGCAAATTAAATCAATCATAGCAATTCATCAACCACCAATAGGACAACGAAAATCTACTCAGACATCATAGGATGGCAACACATCATTGGATAATAATATGAAGCATAAAGCACCATGTTCAAGTAGAGGGTACAGCGGGATGCGGGAGAGTGGACCACTGTAGATAGAGGGGGGAAGGTGATGGAGATGTTGGTGAAGATGACGGCGGTGTTGGTGAAGATCGCGGTGATGATGATGGCCCCCGGCGGCATTTCGGCGCCACCGGAAGCAAGGGGGAGAGAGCCCCCTTCTTCTTCTTCTTCCTTGACCTCCTCCCTAGATGGGAGAAGGGTTTCCCCTCTGGTCCTTGGCTCCCATGGCGTGGGAGGGGCTAGAGCCCCTCCGATATTGGACCTATATCTCTGTTTCTGCGTTCTGGCGTTCTGCCCTGGCACCGTTTCCTTTATATCTGGAGATCCGTAACTCCGATTGGACTGAAACCTTCGCCCAGATCGTTTTCCAAAAATTAGCTTTCTTGCGGCCAAAGAAGGGCATCAACCGCCTTACGGGTGGCCCACAAGATAGGGGGGCGCCCCCTGGAGGGGTGGCGTGGGCCACTCTTGTGGCCACCTCGGGCACCGTTTCGCATTGATTCTTTCTCCCAAAAATCACAAATATTCCAAAATAATTCTCCGTCCGTTTTTATCCCGTTTGGACTCCATTTGATATTGGGTTTCTACAAAACATAAAACATGCAACAAACAGGAACTGGAACTAGGCACTGGATCAATATGTTAGTCCAAAAAATAGTATAAAAAGTTGCCAAAAGTATATGAAAGTTGAATAATATTGGCATGGAACAATAAAAAATTATAGATACAACGGAGACATACCAACATCCCCAAGCTTAATTCCTACTCGTCCTCGAGTAGGTAAATGATAAAAAAGATAATTTTTGATGTGGAATGCTACCTAGCATAATCTTGATCATATGTCTAATCATGGCATGAATATTAAGACACGAGTGATTCAAGGCAATAGTCTATCATTTGACATAAAAACAATAATACTTCAAGCATACCAACCAAGCAATTATGTCTTATCGAAATAACATAGCCAAAGAAAGCTCATCCCTACAAAACTATATAGTCTGGCTATGCTCCATCTTCGTCACACAAAATACTCCCATCATGCACAACCCCGATGACGAGCCGAGCAATTGGTTCATACTTTTTAACGCGCTTCAGCTTTTTCAACTCTTACGCAATACATGAGCGCAAGCCATGGACATAGCACTATGGTGGTATATGGTGGTGGTTGTGAGGACAAAAGGGAGAAGATAGTCTCACATCAACTAGGCGTCTCAACGGGCTATGGAGATGCCCATCAATAGATATAACTATGAGTGAGTAGGGATTGCCATGCAACGGATGCACTAAGAGCTATAAGTGTATGAAAGCTCAATCTGGAAACTAAGTGGGTGTGCATCCAACTTGCTTGCTCATGAATACCTCAGGCATTTGAGGGAGCCCATCATCGGAATATGCAAGCCAAGTTCTATAATGAAAAATTCCCACTAGTATATGAAAGTGAAAACATAGGAGACTCTCTCTATGAAGAACATGGTGCTAATCTGAAGCACAAGTGTGGTAAAAGGATAGTAACATTGCCCCTTCTCTCTTTTTCTCTCATTTTTTCTTTTTCTTTTACATTTTTTTATTTTTTTCTTTCTTTTTGGTGGGCTTCTTTGGCCTCTTTTTTTATTTGGGCTTCTTTGGCCTCTTTTATTTTTCATAAAGTCCGGAGTCTCACCCCACTTGTGGGGGAATCATAGTCTCCTCCATCCTTTCCTCACTGGGGCAATGCTCTAATAATGATGATCATCACACTTTTATTTACTTACAACTCAATATTACTCTCGAACAAAGATATGACTCTATATGAATGCTTCCGGCGGTGTACCGGGATGTGCAATGATCTAGCATAGCAATGACATCAAAAAACGGACAAGCCATGAAAACATCATGCTAGCTATCTTACGATCATGCAAAGCAATATGACAATGAATGTTCAACTCATGTATATGATGATGATGAAGTTGCATGACAATATATCTCGGAATGGCTATGGAAATGCCATGATAGGTAGGTATGGTGGCTGTTTTGAGGAAGGTAAATAATGGGTTCATGATACCGGCGAAAGTTGCGCGGCACAATAGAGGCTAGCAAAGTGGAAGGGTGAGGGTGCGTATATCCATGGACTCACATTAGTCATGAAGAACTCATATACTTATTGCAAAAGTCTACTTAGCCCTTGAAGCAAAGTACTACTACGCATGCCCCTAGAGGGATAGATTGGTAGGAAAAGACCATCGCTCGTCCCCGACTGCCACTCATAAGGAAAGCAATCAAAGAGCACCTCATGCTCCAACTTTGTTACATAACAGTTCACCATACGTGCATGCTACGAGACTTGCAAACCTCAACAAAAGTATTTCTCAATTTCACAATTACTCAACTAGCACGACTCTAATATCACCACCTTTATATCGCAAAATTATTGCAATGAATCAAACATATCATATTCAGTGATCTACAAGTTTATGTAGGATTTTATGACTAACAATGTGAATGACCAATTCCTGTCATCTCTCTAAACAGATATAAGTGAAGCAAGAGAGTTTAATTCTTTCTACAAAATATATGCCCACGCTCTAACAAATATAAGTGAAGCAAAAGAGCATTCTACAAATGGCGGTTTTCTATGTGAAGAGCAACAGGCAATCCAAACTTCAAATGATATAAGTGAAGCACATGAAGCATTCTATAAAGCCATACTCAAAGGATTTAAGTGAAGTGCAATGAGCATTCTATAAATCAACCAAGGACAATCTCATACCATCATGGTGCATTAAAGAAATGTGAAAACTAAATGCAAAAGACGCTCCAAGACTTGCACATAATGCATGAACGAAACGAATTTGAAAACATACCGATACTTGTTGAAGAAAGAGGGGATGCCTTACGGAGCATCCCCAAGCTTAGACGCTTGAGTGTCCTTGAATATTTACTTGGGGTGCCTCGGGCATCCCCAAGCTTGAGCTCTTGCCTCCCTTCCTTTTCCTCATATCGAGACATCCTCGATTAGATACTACATCCACACAAAACTTCAACAGAAAACTCGGTAAGATCTGTTAGTATAATAAAGCAAATCACCACTCTAAGTACTGTTACAAACCAATTAATATTTTGTTTTTGCATTGTGTCTACTGTAGTATAACTTTTCCATGGCTTAATCACTAATATAAATTGATAGATTCATCAAAACAAGCAAACTATGCATCAAAAACAGAATCTGTCAAAAACAAAACAGTCTGTAGCAATCTGAACATCCACCATACTTATGGTACCCCAAAAATTCTACAAAAATTAGGAAAAATAAACAAGTTGTATAGAAAGACAGTGCAAAAGTAATCAGAACCTTTGACTTTCCAGTTAAAAATGTAAAATCACGCACTACAGCCAAAGTTTCTGTCCTGCACCGTACAAACCAACAAGCATTGTAAACATCCTAAAGGCAAACCTTGGCACATTATTTTTATAATACAATGGAATTGTACAAGGGGATAATTATTGTTGTTGAAAATTTTCTGTAATCAAGATTCACAAAGTTTCTGTGAGCATGAACAAAGTTCAAGGCTAGCTCCCACTTCAACAATGCTTGTCTTTCTCACTTTCACTTTCCTTTTTGAAAACTTTTTAGGTTCCCCTCTTTATTTTTTTGTTTTTAAACTATATGAAAGCACTCAACAGAAATAAATGACTCTCTAAAACTTCCGGGTTGTCTCCCTGGCAGCGCTTTCTTTAAATCCATTAAGCTAGGCATTTAGTGCTCAAGTAATGAATCCACCCGGATCCCAAGGTATATCAAAGCCAATTTTAATTAACAATGATTTGTAATTTAGTAGTGAGCACAAAGTAACATATATCATGCAACAGCGAAGTCTAACTCTCTTCCTATGCATCGGCATGTCATAAAAGAACAATTCATGCACACATAGTAAAGGCCAATGCATAGTATAAGCAGTTTCTTGTAATTTCATAGTATGGGAAACATAAAGAGGCAAAGATGTAGTTCCTCTTTCATAATAATTGCAAGTAGGAGCAGCAAGCACATGCATATTATATCTATCAAAATCATCATGTGCAATGATAAAAGGCAACCCATCAATATAATCCTTACTAAGCGCAAACTTCTCCGATATAGTGTAGTCGGGAGAATTCAAAAAGATAATAGGACTATCATGCATGGGTGCAATAGCAACAATTTCATGTTTAACATAAGGAACTATAGCAAGTTCATCTCCATAAGCATAATTCATATTGGCATCTTGGCCACAAGCATAGCAAGCATCATCAAAAAGGGATATTTCAAACAAGTTCAAGGGATCATAGCAATCATCCTTCGGTAAGCACGAAGGGGAATTAAATAATGTATGAGTTGGAGGGTTACTCTCATTAGAAGGTGGGCACAGGTAGCTAATCCGCTCTTCCTCCTTTTGTTCTTCGCTCTCCTCCTCATCTTTTTCATCCAATGAGCTCACAGTTTCATCAATTTCTTCTTCCATAGCTTCCTGCAAAATATTAATCTCTTCTTGGACAGCGAAGAAGTCCTCAATATATGGTTTAACATAGGCATTAGAAGCATAATTATCATAACAACATTGTAATATGGCAAAATTTTCAGATTTGTAAAGAGTAGCATCATACTTTTCAATCAAAGAGGCAATCTCATAAGCACCTTTAAAAGCAACAAATTCTTCAATTTGTTGAACATCATAGTAATTGTAAACACCCTTAGCATACGAAGATACGATTCCATTATCACTAAACAAGCATTGATAGGGTAGGTGTTTCTTAGGGTCTTCAGAACAACAAGTAAACTCATATATTTCACATAAATTCCAAGCATAGCATTGCAAACGTTGAATTTGATCCCATAATAGTTTCCCTTTTTCAGATATACGATGTCGCACAAAACAAGCATGCTCATCTTAAGATTTGCCCTCAACTAAACTAGTGGGGGTTTCAGCACGAGCACAAAGGGATCGAAGATGATCCAAGTAAAAAGCTTCAGGAGTGTGATAGATTTTGAGTGGTTCTTCAACCACTGGTTCAGTAGGTACGACTAATTTTTTTGGTATTTTGCGTTTCTGAAAGCACATTTGCTCCCCGGGTGGTTTTGGTAATTAATGACAACATACTTTGTGGTTGGACTAATGCTTTTATCAAGTATGTTTCAGGAAGTTCAATCACAATGGCATGGCAAAAGGACTGAAGAGGTGGACCCCTCAATATGCTAAGGCAAGCATTGGCAAAAGCTCAAGACTCCATTTTTGGTTTAGTGATCCAAGATCACATTGAGTCTATAGGAAAGCCAATACTATTAAAAGGGGATGAGGTTATGATGATGATCTGGTTGCTCAAGTGCTTAGTGATACATCTCCTAAACTATCAAGCAACTCTCACCGCCATATACACTCATAAGTAATCTCGGTCCCACCGATTTTCCAAACTCACCACACCGAGATGAACCACCTCACCATAATGCCAAACCCTAGAAATCTTGGATTTTCGATTCGAACTTCGGTCTCACGAAACTTGAGTTGCCAAGCTTCAGAATCTTCGTCATCAAATCGGTGTCACCGAGATGATGAAGTCGGTCTCACCGAGATTGGCAAGCTCTTGTCTTTGCACTAATCGGACTAACCGAGATTGTATTTTCGGTCCCACCGAAAATCCCAACGTTCACATGATTTGAACTTTCGGTCTCACCGAGTTGTCAACTTCGGTCCCACCGAGATTGCTCAAATGTGTGTAACGGTTGGATTTTGTGTGGAGGCTATAAATACCCTCCACCCCTCTTCACTCGTGGAGAGAGCCATCGAAAGAACTACCACTCCTACCTTACATTTACGAGAAGAGAACTACCTACCCTTGTGTTGAGATCAAGTTGCTCCACTCCCACCATATGAAGCTTGATCTCTAGCCTTCCCAAGTTGCTTTCCACTCAATCCTTTCTTCCACCACAGCCAAATCAGTGAGGAGAGTTGAGTGTTGGGGAGATTATCATTTGAAGCACATGAGCAAGGAGTTCATCATCATCAACACCATCTATTACCTTTTGGAGGGTGGTGCCTCCTAGATTGGTTAGGTGTCGCTTGGGAGCCTCCGTCGAGATGTGGAGTTGAACCAAGAAGTTTGTAAGGGCAAGGAGATCGCCTACTTGTGAAGATCTACCCCGAGTAAGGCTAGCCCTCCGTGGGCGTGAGGCCATGATGGCATAGACAAGGTTGCTTCTTCGTGGACCCTTCGTGGGTGGAGCCCTCCGTGGACTCTCGCAGCCGTTACCCTCCGTGGGTTGAAGTCTCCATCAACGTGGAAGTACGATAGCACCACCTATCGGAACCACGAGAAAAATCACCACGTCTCCAAATTGCGTTTGATCTTCTCCACTTCTCTTTACTACTTGTGCAATTTACTTTCCGCTGCCCATACTCTAGAATTGCATGTGTAGTATGCTACTTGACTTGTGTGTTATGCAAAATCTGCCAAAATCTGTCCTTTATCAAAAGGCATAATTTTTATCTTGTCGAGTAGTCTAATCACCCCCCCTCTAGACACTCTCACCTTCTTCGATCCTACAGTTTCCTACCCATAGCTAAAGATAGAAAACAACTAAGAACAACAAATAAAAATTACTTAGTGATAAAGCAAACAAGCACACACGAGAATATTCACCCCACGCTATGACTCCTCGGCAACGGCGCCAGAAAAAGGTCTTGATAACCCGCAAGTATACGGGATAGTTGTAGCCTCTTTCGATAAGTAAGAGTGTCGAACCCAACGAGGAGCTGAAGGTAGAACAAATACTGTCTCAAGTCCTATCGGCCACTGATACGACTCTACGCATGCTTGACGTTCGCTTTACCTAGAACAAGTATGAAACAAGAAGTACTTTGTAGGTGTGATAGGATAGGTTTGCAAGATAATAAAGAACACGTAAATAAAAAGTAGGGGCTGTTTAGATAAAGATGCAATAAAGTAAATATAACGGGTGTGGAAAAGTGGTGGTAGGAGTTGTGGAATTGTCCCTAAGCAATAATTGACTACATTACTAGACCGATAGCAAGTATTATGTGGGAGAGGCTACTGCTAGCATGTCATCCCTGACTTGGAATTCTATGCACTTATGATTGGAACTATTAGCAAGCATCCGCAACTACTAACATTCATTAAGGTAAAACCCAACCATAGCATTAAGATATATTGGTCCCCCTTCAATCCCGTATGCATCAATTTCTATGCTAGGTTGAAGCTTCTGTCGCTCTAGCCCTCCAATACATAGTCGTATCAACATACAACTAACCCTAAGGTGTGATCCACGCGCGTGCTCATATGATGGGCACCAAAGGACAGCAACATAACCACAAGCAAATTAAATCAATCATAGCAATTCATCAACCACCAATAGGACAACGAAACTCTACTCAGACATCATAGGGTGGCAATACATCATTGGATAATAATATGGAGCATAAAGCACCATGTTCAAGTAGAGGGTACAACGGGATGCGGGAGAGTGGACCGCTGTAGATAGAGTGGGGAAGGTGATGGAGATGTTGGTGAAGATGACGACGGTGTTGGTGAAGATCATGGTGATGATGATGGCCCCCGGCGGCGTTCCGGCGCCACTGGAAGCAAGGGGGAGAGAGCCCCCCTTCTTCTTCTTCTTCCTTGACCTCCTCCCTAGATGGGAAAAGGGTTTACCCTCTGGTCCTTGGCTCCCATGGCGTGGGAGGGGCGAGAGCCCCTTCGAGATTGGATCTATCTCTCTGTTTCTGCGTTCTAGCATTCCGCCCTCGCACCGTTTCCTTTATATCTGGAGATCCGTAACTCCGATTGGACTGAAACCTTCGCCCAGATCGTTTTCCAAAAACTAGCTTTCTTGCGGCCAAAGAAGGGCATCAACCGCCTTACGGGTGGCCCACGAGATAGGGGGCGCGCCCCCTGGAGGGGTGGCGTGGGCCACTCTCGTGGCCACCTCGGGCACCGTTTCGCGTTGATTCTTTCTCCCAAAAATCACAAATATTCCAAAATAATTCTCCGTCCGTTTTTATCCTGTTTGGACTCCATTTGATATTGGGTTTCTGCGAAACATAAAACATGCAACAAACAGGAACTGGCACTGGGCACTGGATCAATATGTTATTTCAAAAAATAGTATAAAAGTTGCCAAAAGTATATGAAAGTTGAATAATATTGGCATGGAACAATAAAAAATTATAGATACGATGGAGACGTATCAGTCCCCGAGGCCGGCTTAATCGAGTACGGGTACCAGGTCCCCTTCGGTGGAATTCATGTTTTCATCGGCAAGATTGGTGAGTCGGAAGCTGAGCCGAACACCTGCACCGACATCGTCGAGACGGCTCAACGCGCGTGACCCGCCAAGGTTCAAGCCGCCCCAAAGCATGTCTTTGTTGGCTTTACTCAAGAAGTAGATCTGGAAGGAGGATCTGAGTCCAATGGTGAGACGACATCTATTCATGCGATGAGTCCTCAACTGGTGAGACCAACTCCATGTATCAAGTTCAGGATGGTGGGCTTGGGGGCTGCTCCGATGGTAACAGTATTTCGGACCCCAATGGGCCGCCAAACCAGGTTACAATCTTCATGGCCGGTACACAGCTAGGGCAGAATTCTTCAACTGAGGCAGCAATGATCTCTGGTTCAGCGACGGCGATAGCAGCTGGTGCAGGAGGCCCTGTGCACCCGCCGGCTCAAGTTTGTTTTGAATTGTTGGATGCTCTCGCAATGTTGTTGACGGCCGAGGTGACTGTGGGAGTCCTGGACTAGGGGGTCCTCGGGCGTCCGGTCTATTGGATGTGGGTCGGACTAATGGGCCATCAAGATACAAGACCGAAGATCACCTCTCGTATCTGGAAGGGACTCCTGTATGCGTGGATGGCAAGTATAGGTGTCCGGATATGTTATTTCTTTTCTATTAAAACCAACTTTGTACAACCCCAAGCCCCTCCAGTGTCTATATAAACCGGAGGGTTAGATCGAAGGCAGGATCACAACATTGCTAGGCTAGCTAATCTAGGGTTAGTGGATTCGATCTCATGGTAGATCAACTCATGTAACCCCTATACCCTTCGAATATAATCAAGCAGGAGTAGGGTTTTATCTCCATTAAGAGGGCCCGAACCTGGATAAACACTATGTCCTTTGTCCATAGTTACCATTGGTCCTCAGACATACAGTTTGCCCCCCCCCCTACCCAAGATCTGCCGGTTTTAACACCGACATTGGTGCTTTCATCGAGAGCTCCGCTGTATCGTCGACAGAAGGACCGATGGCTCACCTCTTCATCAACAATGATGTTGCGTCCAGGGAAACCTTTCTTCCCGGAGAGGTCTTTGTGTTTGGTGGCTTTGTGCTTCGTGCCAACTCGATCGGCCACCTCGAGCAGGTCAACGGTTATGCCCCCGGCCACCAGATCAGGTTCGGAAACCTGAACTATGTCGCTAACATCCGAGGAGATCTAGTCTTCGCTGGGTTCGCAGCCTCGGCTGCTACTCTATACCCCCATCAAGAAGACTCTTCAGATCCTCTGTTAGATCTTGTTTAGGGGTCAACACTCATACCTACCCCAGCCTTAGATCCGGGGCGGGCCTCAATGTCCATAGACGGGAGCATGAGCCCCGCCGGACTTCTTCCCCTTGTGGTGCAACCTTAGACTTTGCTCTAGGCAACCATCCCAAATTGTCAAGGTCTACGTGCATTGGGTCCAATCAGGTGTCCCCTACCAAACTCAGCCCAGCAGATTCGCAATTTCCGGTCCTAATTTCAGTCCTAGACGAAACATTGGGATTGATGCAGACTCTCGCCATCACCAGGGCTTTATCTCCGAACTATACCCAGCTCAGGTTGGAGGCTGAGAGCAGGGAATTTTACGCCCCACCCACCACCCACTTAGTAGCCACTGTCGAGGATTTAACCGACAAGCTGGACTATGCGTCTGAAGACATCGGCGGTATGGACGACGATGCAGACGCCAAACCAAGCCAGTCCCACCCATCACAGGGCGTTGGACGGCCACTTCAAGTTACGACGTATACATGGTGGGCACTCCTGATAAAAAGAATGACGAGGATAATCAGAACCCTGATGAGGACAAACCCGTCGATAAACCACCAAAGCGCCGACGTCAGCAGCGCTGCTCATGATCGCGTCGACGAAGGACAGTAATCCCGCACTGGAGACAATGAGACATCGAATGATGCCGAAGATCCTGAATACCCCATCGATCCCACATCCGAACAGGACGAGATGGAAGAGGGTGAGCATAGCCCCGAACACGCCGATCACGAAGATTTGGAGGACAACAACTATATGCCATAATCTGAAGAGGAGGTTAGCCTCGGTGATGAAGATTTTATCGTCCGAGAGGAACCCCTTGAACAAGAACTCTTCAAGTGCCAGCTTATCGCCACAGCTCGGAGCCTGAAAAAGAAACAACAGCAGCTCAAAGCCGAACATGATACGCTCAATGAAAGGTGGACCAAGGTCTTGGCCGCTGAGGAATACGGACACGAGTGACCTGTCAAAAGCTACCTAAGCGCAAGCTGCTACCGCAGTTCGATGACGAAGCCCTTGAGCCAATACTGTTGAAATACAATCAGGTAGACCAACTAGACCGACCACCATGTGGACGAGATAAAGTGGCATATCAAGCCGAATGCCAACCCGCACCCCCTCGCCGAAGAGGCAGGGAGACAACAGCCGCGGGATACACATATGACTTGCAACGTGACCTAGCCAATAAAGCCAGTCAGACCAGATCAATCTACGGATCAAGGGGTCGTGCCCCGGCGCGAGACGACGGCTATGAAGCCCGGCGTGACGACCATTACTATACTCGGGATTAGAACCGAACTTAGATGTCAGCCGATCTCCACAGGGATATTGCGCGATATAGAGGGGCCGCACACCCTTTATGCTTCACCGATGAGGTCATGGAACACCAATTGCCGGAAGGGTTTAAACCCATAAACAACAAACAATACGATGAAACGACGGATCCGGCCGTCTAGATTGAGGATTTTCTTCTCCGCATCCACATGGCTCGAGGAGATGATCTCCATGCCATCAAATATCTTCCTCTAAAGCTGAAAGGACCGATGCGGCATTGGCCGAACAGCCTCCCACAAAATTCCATTGGAACCTGGGAAGATCTGGAAGATGCCTTTCGAGTTAACTTTCAGGGCACTTATGTCCGACCACCGGATGCTGACGACTTGAGTCACATAATCCAGCAGCCAGGCGAATTAGCTTGCAAACTTTGGAATCGGTTCTTAACTGAAAAGAACCAGATCGTGGATTCTTCGGACGCCAAAGCATTAGCGGCCTTCAAATATAGTGTCCGAGACGAATGGCTCGCCCGAGACCTTGGGCAGGAAAAACCAAAGACCATGGCGACATTAACCACACTTATGACCCACTTCTGTGCGGGTGAGGATAGCTGGTTGGCTCGTCAAAGCAACAACTCAGGTGATTGTCGGTGTCAAAACCGGCGGATCACGGGTAGGGGGCCCCGAACTATGCGTCTAAGGCTAATGGTAACAGGAGGCGGGGGACACAATGTTTACCCAGGTTCGGGCCCTCTCTATGGAGGTAATACCCTACTTCCTGCTTGATTGATCTTGATGAATATGAGTATTACAAGAGTTGATCTACCACGAGATCATAATGGCTAAACCCTAGAAGCCTAGCCTATGAGATTATGATTGTTGTCCTACGGAGTAAACCCTCCGGTTTATATAGACACCGGAGGGGGCTAGGGTTACACAAAGTCGGTTACAGAGAAAGGAATCTACATATCCGAATCGCCAAGCTTGCCTTCCACGCAAAGGAGAGTCCCATCCGGACACAGGTCGAAGTCTTCTATCTTGTATCTTCATAGCCCAACAGTCCAGCATAAGTATATAGTCCGGCTATCCGAGGAACCCTTAATCCAGGACTCCCTCAGTAGCCCTCGAACGGGCTTCAATGACGATTAGTCCGGTGTGCAGATTGTCTTCGGCA
Organism: Aegilops speltoides; assembly: GCA_021437245.1. NCBI lineage: Eukaryota > Viridiplantae > Streptophyta > Magnoliopsida > Poales > Poaceae > Aegilops > Aegilops speltoides. The sequence continues at coordinate 445,732,125 of CM038142.1, forward strand.
TTGCAAGGCGGGTTCCTTCTCCGAATACTTCAAAGTACTTGAATTAAAGAGCAGCGTCCGGCTTTCCATTTATTGTCGTGCTCATCGACTTTCACATCTTCATAATTTCAGCTTCCACGTGTCGAGCGAATGCGAGAGGTTGGGGCATTTTTGCACTTACCACCCTGGCCATGTGAGAAAATTGTTTATTTAAAGAGACGAGGATCTTCAGATCTAATCCACACCATCTCCCCCAAACGAGGAATCCTTGGAGCTTGCCCTCAGAAACCACCCTAACATGGCTAGCGCTCCCAACTCTTCCTCCCGCCCTCATGGCCCCAAACAGGGTGATTGGGAAAAGTGTTCCGTATCCCAAGGCCAACTGGTGAAGCTGCAGACCCAGGGATTTCTTCCCCCTGGAGATCTAGTCCCTGTTCGAGCCGGATTGGCTTCCTTTGACGGTGGGGAGCAGGCGGAGAAGTTCCCCAACCCATCCAGGGGGAACGAGTATGCTTTGTTCCCTACTTGCTGAGAGGCGTCGGATTTCCAATCCATCTGTTCCTCCGAGGGCTTCTGGAGTACTATGGCCTCCAACTGCATAACTTCACACCCACCTCCATCCTACATATCACAGGTTATGCTGCTCTTTGCGAGCTATTTCTGGGTTGTGAGGCCCATTTCAAGTTATGGAAGAAGTTGTTTCGCCTCATCCCTCGTAATCAAGAGGGATCAATATTCCAAGTGGGCGGAGCCGAGATATGGCGCATCACTGGGACCGGATACCTATCTGGCACGCCGAACAAGGCATATGAAGAATGACCTTCCGAATGGTTCTATGCTGAGGACGTCTCCCTTCCCGACCCAGTCTGAAGGGGTCTTCCTAAATTTTCAAGTGCCCCATTGAAGAAGCGCCTCAGCTGGCATCCCCGGAGCCTCAGGGAGGAAGAAAGCACGGAAGTCCACCAATTGATGAGCAAGATAAAGATGCTTGCTCAATCCGGATTGTCAATAATCGAGGTTATGGTGATATCCATAATGCAAGGGGTTCAACCACTCCAATACATAGGGCACCCTATGTGGCACTTCAATGGAGAAGATGATGCCACCCGCTATGGTCGGAAGGGTCCGGACACTCGCGCTACTTTGGCGACAACACTGTCCGGATTATACAAAGGGGAGGAAGAGGAGTTCATCCACATTAAGGCCAGGGATGGATTTTCCATGTACAACCCTCCCAGCTGGGTGACTTTCCATCCCACTACTCTACTCCATTAACTCACTGAGTCCTTTTTCATAATTATTAATCCGTCCATTCATAACAAGAATGGTGGAAAATCACCAGGGAGATCCACAGCCCCGCACCACAGCCAGAGGACCACAACCGGGCCCTTTACCCTGGATTCGAAGAGGATCCGGATATATTCATGGAGCTCGGGGAAGGGGTATTTTACCAGGCGAGCTGTGACGGCACAGAAGTGGCCATCATTATTGACTATCCCGGTCTTCTCCCTGCGTCGCATGTAAGTAATCAGGAGACTTATCCTTCAAGAGAAATTTCCTGTTTCTGCCTCACCCATCACACTATATTATGCTCTAAAGGGGAGGCGGTCGACGCGCCATGCTGCACCTGAGGCGACGTGCAAGAAGGCGGCACCTACAATGGGCTGGCCTTCGAAGAGGAAGGCAAATAGAGATATGGCTGAGCCTTCATCGAAGAGGTATGGTTTTGGATATGCTCCATGGTTGTCATTTTAAAGTATGACACTATCCGTTATGTCTTATTAGGAAAAACATTCGCCAGACTATGTTCGGGGATCCTGCCGGTCATGACTCTACTAGATGGATTCCGGACCCTGTCTCGAGGACTGAGGCTAACATGGAAGTGACACCGGATTGTCCTTCTGCGGAGGATCCAAATAAAGTATCCGCCACAAACTCCGAAGTGGAAAGCGCCATGAATCATCGGTGTCGGCGGTCCGCTCTTTGCGACCCTGGTTTTTCAGAAGAGGCTTTCAATGCCTTCAACTCGGGTGATGCATACATCCAAGCTGCTCGAGATGGGCTTTCTAGAGCCACAGATCAGTATTAGAAAGATATGCGGGTAAGTTCATACTTGCACATTTCTCATAATTATATACCAGTAGCCCCCGAGACTCAAAGTAGTTTAAGCAACTGATTTGAGGATCGTTGTATACCCAGGTGCTCAAAGAGAAGAACAACCTGTTGTCTCAAGAGTTGGAGAATTGTCAGGCCCAGCTAACTGCTGCTACTGCGAAAATGGAGAAATCAAGAAGGCAACATCTGGTAATGTTCCCCTTTATAGAGAAAACATGATCATATACCAGGAGTATTAATACAGGTGCAAATCTAATGGCAGAGTCATTAGATCATCTGGAAGAGGCACCGGAGGTTGCACGAACGGGAGGTCCAGGGGCTCAAAGGAAACTGGCCGTGGGCGAACATATACTGACACGGGTCAGGGTGGAGAAGAATAAACTCCAAGATGCCAACACCAAGCTAGGCGAAGAGCTAAAAGATGTGCGGGCCCAGCTAGCTGACTCCGTGAAGGAAAATAAGAAGCTGCGAGGCGGCATATTTAGTATGTGTTCGGACTTACCTTTGCATAGTTCGGCAAGGAAAGGAAGTGACAGTAATTATGTCTATAGGTATATTGACGGGCCGTCCCGAAGAGGAGGTGTCTGAATCGTAGAGCGATCTGCTACAAGAGCTATCGCAAATGCACGAGCGAGCTCGGCAGGTGATGCAAAGTATTGCCAAGGCCTTATGGCCATCCGACTCCCCTCCAGGAAGTATGGAGGGGCTTGTACAACTTTTCAAGGGAGCGCGGCGACACTTCTGATTATGGAAGATATCGGCCTGCCGGGAATGTGCGCGAGAGGCCTGGGCAATGGTAAAAACTCGGTATACCAAGCTCGACCCGAATCACATGGCCCAGGTCGGACCTGTAGGGTCAAATGGAGAAGAAATTCCTGTTAGTTTAGTATATGACCAGGTGCAAGTAGCCGCCAAGTATTCCCAACATGATTGTAGGTTAGATAGCCTGTTGGATGGCATAGAAGAAGAAGTTTTTGAGTCTAAGTGACTATGTACTTCAATTGGCAAATTATGCCTATAGACGAATTGTAAAACATTTGTCATGGCGGGCCTTTTCGCTTTGACCTCTGGACCCGAAGGTGCGGAGTGATACCCGCTCGGTAATTTACACCGGGGTATGCGTGGAAACCAGGCGTAGGGGTCATAGTTGCTTGAACAGACAAGTTTCCGGCTAGTTATGTTATATTACATTTTGATCGTAATTAACATCTTCCAGGGAGAATAGTTCCGTTAAGGGTTCCTTTCCCTTGGTCGACATGTGTTTAACGTGCACGTCTGGACTGTGATTTGAGAAAACCACAGGATACATAACATCTGGGGGTTCATAATGTGACAAGTAAAAAACATCTTTAGTTCGCCGACCGAATATTCCCTTAAGAATGCTAGCTTTCAGCTTCACCCAGTCTGAGGTACACATCCGGATGACCCGGCAGTAACAATCACAGAGGTGCTCCCTTTATGCCCTAGCCGAACTAACGGGAACATAGGGCATAAGCACAGGAGCCAGGCAACCCAGCTTGGCCAGAACTTAAGTCATGTCGATGCATATAATGGCGAAGAAAAGGTAGATATGTAGAAAAGACACATATGTGATGAGCTTGATGCTCTGAAGATAATAATAATAAGCTTCTGTACGAGAAGCCCCCAGGTATACTTGACGTACATATTTTAGAATGTGTGTGTCGAAGATGCACGGTTTAGCCATACTAAAGCTTTAAGGCTTAAAAATAAAGAAAAAGGTGAAAAGAGAGGAAAATAAATACTGGAAACAAAAAAGGGGGAAAAGGAGACGAACGAAGAGTCTGGTGCTAGGCATAGAATCTTTAGAGTCTGGCTGTGTTCCATGGATATGGCTCTAGGCGATTGTCCGACGCATCATGCAGGTGGTACGCTCCTCCGGTGAGAACTTCATCAATGATGAAGGGACCCTCCCACTTGGGCTTGAGTTTGTCTTTTTTCTTCTCCAGTAAGCATAGAACGAGTTCACCAACATTATAAGTCTTGGCCCGTACTTCTCTGCTTTGATATCTGCGGGCTTGTTGTTGATAGAATGCGGAATGGGCTTTTGCGACGTCGCGCTCGTCTTCCATGGCATCTAGGCTATCCTGCCCATCAAGCTCAACCTCTCTCTCTTCATACATGCGCACTCGAGGTGAGTCATGAATAATGTCGCATGATAACATAGCCTCTGCGCCGTACGCCATGAAGAAAGGTGTATATCCGGTAGAACGATTGGGTGTGGTCCGCAGCCCCCAGAGTACGGAGTCGAGCTCCTCCACCCAGTGCTTTTCTGATTCTTTCAAAGACCGCACTAATCTGGGTTTAATGCCGCTCATAATAAGACCATTGGCTCGTTCGACTTGACCGTTGGTTTGTGGATGATAGACGGAGGCATAGTCAAGCTTGATGCCTAGATTAGCACACCACGCTTTCACCTCATCGGCTGTAAAATTGGAGCCATTGTTGGTGATGATGCTGTGTGGAACACCATAACGATGCACAACACTAGATATAAAGTCTATTACTGGCCCAGCTTCGGCCGTTTTAACTGGTTTGGCCTCTATCCACTTAGTGAATTTGTCCACCATGACCAACAGATATTTTTTTCTTATGGCTTCCTCCTTTAAGGGGTCCTACCATATCAAGCCCCCAGACCGCAAAAGGCCAGGTGATGGGGATTGTTTGTAGAGCGGTGGGTGGCATATGGCTTTGGTTGGCAAAAAGCTGGCATCCGACGCAATGTTGGACAAGGTCCTGTGCGTCTACTCGGGCAGTTGGCCAATAGAAACCGGTGTGGAAGGCCTTGCTTACGAGGGCCCGAGCCGCGGCGTGTTGACCGCCGAGACCGGCATGAATTTCAGCCAAGAGGTGCTGCCCTTCTTCCTCAGAGATACATCTTTGAAGTACTCCGATAGCGCTTTTCTTGTAGAGTTCTCCCTCGTGAACTCTGTAGGCTTTAGAGCACCGCACAATGCAGCGCGCCTCGTTCTGATCCTCAGGGAGTTCTCGCCTATTAAGGTAGGCCAAGAAGGGTTCAGTCCATGGGGCAGTGACTGCCATGATAAGTGCCGATGTGTGTTTTCGGTGGTTGAGCCCCCGGTGACGTCGGTGTGTTGGGATTATGGGGTTGTAGTCGGATCCAGATTGGTATTGCCGCTCTCCCCTTGCCACACCAGGGATGGCTTGAAAAGCCTTTCCAAAAAGATGTTAGGTGGGACCGGGTTGCGCTTGGCGCCAATGCGAGCAAGGATATCCGCCGCTTGGTTAGTTTCTTGAGCCCCTCAAACCGAGCCGATATTTTGAGAACGGCATTACGGTAAGCCGCCATCTTTGGATCTTTGGCATCGAAATTTCCATTTATTTGAGATATTGCAAGGTTTGAATCCCCGCGCACTTCCAGGCGTTGTATGCCCATGGAGACGGCCATCCGAAGACCATGCAATAAGGCTTCGTATTCGGCTGCATTGTTGGAGTCCGTGAATAATATTTGGAGGACATACTGAACTGTGTCTCCAGTAGGGGATGTTAAGACAACGCCTGCCCCTAGGCCTGCCAGCATTTTGGAGCCGTCGAATTGCATGACCCAGTTGGAGTATGTGTCGTACTCTTTAGGGATTTCGGCCTCTGTCCAGTTGGCGATGAAGTAGGATAGTACTTGATATTTAATGGCCAGCTGCAGTTTGTATGTAATGTCGAATGGGAGGAGCTCCATGGCCCACTTGGCAATCCGGCCCATGGTGTCGCGGTTATCTATTATGTCATTGAGTGGTACCTCGGAGGCCATCGTTATGGAGCATTCTTGAAAGTAGTGTCGTAGCTTCCGGGATGCCATGAAGACCGTGTATGCTATTTTTTTGGTAATGTGGGTATCGGATTTGCATGGTGTGAGGACAGTGGATACGTAGTATACCGGCTTCTGAAGCGGGAATTTGTGTCCATCCTCCTCTCGTTCGACGACGAGCACCGCACTCACGACTTGGTGGATGGCCGATATGTATGATAACATGGGTTCGCCGACGCTTGGCACGGCCAGGATTGGGTTGCTTGCTAGAAGAGCCTTTATTTCTTCCAATCTGCCCGTTGACGTGTCCGTCCACTTGAAGTGATCGGTGCGTCGGAGAACGTGATAGAGTGGCAGCGCCTTTTCTCTTAGTCTGGAGATAAAGCGGCTCAAAGCTGCCACACATTCGGATATATTTTGGACTTGTTTGAGGTCTGTTGGCGTAGCCAACTGTGCCAAAGCTCGGATTTTAGCTGGGTTTGCCTCAATTCCTCTATTGGAAACAATGAAGCCCAGAAGCTTTTCAGCGGGAACACCGAAAACACACTTTTCCGGATTGAGCTTGATGTCATATGTTTGGAGGTTGTCGAACGTGAGATGCAGATCGTCTATTAATGACTCGACGTGTCTGGTTTTGATGACTACGTCATCCATGTATGCTTCAACTGTCTTGCCGATTTGTTTCTCCAGGCATGTTTGAATCATGCATTGATAGGTGGCACCGATGTTTTTGACTCCAAAAGGCACAATTTTGAAGCAGAAAGGCCCGTATGGGGTTGTCGGGGCGTCTCTCTATGGCCACGAGCACCTATGGGGCAGGGGGCCCCTTCTAGTCCGGCAAGGGAGCAGAGGGCGTGCGCAGAGCAGATCGAGGTCGGGCGCGCGGGGGAGACGGGCGATTTTTACCCAGCTTCGGAGCTCTCCGGAGAGATAAAACTCCTACTGCTGCTTTGTTTTTTGTATTTGATCTTGCTCGAGAGTGCGAGCGTATGGTGGTGTTGGATGTGTCGAATGAACCGAACCTCTTCTACGTGCGCATGGGCCTCCCTTTTATAGTCTGAAGGGGGCACCCACAGGTGGTAGCGTAGGAAGAGGGGGTAAAAGAGTAAAACGAGAGTTGGTACTGTGGTGACCAAAGTTGTCCCCTACCTAACTCGACGGCGGGGACAAGGGCATTTAATGCCCGTCTGGTGGCCCCAACAGTGCAAAGAAACGACCGTTAAGTGCGCCATCGGTTGCCACGATGGCCTCCTTGTCAGCTCCGCTTGCCACCTCACTCCGCATGGCTGCGCGGCGCCTCGCCACATGCTCCTGGGACGGCCCTGGGGTGACACGTTGCTGGACGCGCTGGAGTTTGGGTGTAGGGTGGCAGCCTTGCCGCGGCAAGCGCCTTGCCGCGGCCCTTCTCTTATTCGCGCCGCAAGCTTGCGGCCCGCCGGCCTTGCCGGACGCCTGGGCATCGCGGCAAGTCTTCTGGAAGCGCCTTGGTTGGCCTTCCCGGCAAGCTCCTCTTGCCGGGGCCTTTGTCTTCTCAGTCGATACTTTGTTCTTGAATGGCAGTAATAGGAAATGACAGAGGGTCTTGGCGGGCGCCCGGCAAGCCTTGTCGCGGGGCGATGCGACTGCCCGTGCACGAGTTCGGGGTACTAAGGTACCCCCTACTTTAGTACACCAACAGGAGCCCCCGGGCCTGGGCCATACACGGTGCCGAGCGTTGTTGGGCCAGGCCCAAAACAGTGCACGGGCACGCGCGGCCTGGGGCCACGCACAATCAGACTCCGTGCCCACCGCGTCCTCCCGCAACGGCACGCGTCGATTGCGGCGTCGTGGGAGGCGTGGGTAGTGCGTGCGATCTTCGAGGCATCCACTCCTGCGATCACGGGGCAGGGTGAGGTCACTTCATCCGTCGCGCCGGCTTCGCCTCCCCGCCACGCGGCTCCCATGCGCGTGGGGTCGTGGGCGGTGAAGGTGGGAAACCAAGCCATCACGGGCAGAGGTGGTGGGTCGGCCCCGTTCCCCTGCTCCCCCCGTGCTCCGATTGGCGGAAGGGGGCGAGCCCCACCTCGCTCCTTAAAAGGGCGGAAGGGGCGCAAAATCCCGCACTTCCCCCTCTTCCCCTTTCCTCAACTTCTGCTTCTTTTCCTCTCACCCGCCATGGAGGGAGGGAACCCTGGTCCTTCATCGGTGGCGGCAAGGGTCGCCACCAGGCAGCGCGCCTCTCCCTATCCCGCGCCAGTGGTGGCGGAGCCATCCACGAGGGGAAGAGGGAGGGGACGAGGTCGTGGGCGAGGTCGAGGGCGTGGTCGGAGCGCCCGGGGAAGAGTCGGCCAGGGACATGCGCCATCCCCGCTTCCGCCGGTGGCTCCTCTCCTCGAGGCGGTACACACTGGGGACGATCACTGGGAGTTCTTCGTCAAGCTGCGCTAGGCACCTCGTCGTCGCCTCCGTCTTCCGGCTCCGTTTGCGAGTGCGATGGAGCCGGACCCGCCCGAGATGTTGGAATTGCGCATGAGGGGCTGTGGGATCAGTGGCACGCGAGTTAGTGTCGTATCCCCAGCCCCCGGCGTGATGTACTTCTATCGAGGGTGGAAGATGTTCGCCCGCATCCACAGCTTGACGGCGGGGTTCACCCTCCATTTTAAGTTAATGGAGGGCGACCTTCTCGCCGTCAAGGTCTTCGGGGACTCCGGCACCCGGGCGAGATGTTGCGTGGACAGCTCCTCCGATAGCGAAGACTCCCCCTCGAGCGAGAGTGACGAGGGGGAGCGACAGCGACGACGAGGACGGCGGTGGGTCCGACTAGTCATCGGCCGTCGCCTCGCGCGCCACCGGCGACCCGATCATCTGGGTTGCCGGCCTTCTGAACTCCCCGGGGCCGTCTCCTTGGGCGGCTGGCGTAGGGAGGCTGCGGAAGAGGAAGAGGGGTGGCGGCAAGGCCGTCAAGTCGGAGTACGAGGGCGTGGCGCCCTCGACAGCGTGCTGACGTCCTGCCGCCCCGTCTTCGAGCTCTGCTTCCGGCGCCTCCGTCTCCGCCAAGCCCCTGGCCGGCCCCCGGGATGTTCTCTTCGTGTCTTCTAGCACCCGTAGCTCACCTAGGCGCCCCTTTTGCCCTTCTCGGCTAACTTCTCTTGCCGGGGCCTCCTTGACCTACCTCCCGAAGAGAGAAACAGGAGAGGGATTATTGGCATCTTATCTTTTTTCAATTTGTAAGCCTTCGGGCCTTAGCTGCATTTAAAACTTGTAATCCTCTCTTTCATGTTTTTCATCCTCTATGGACTTGTACTGAAATGGGATGTTTTTTGATGAAAAGAGGGGAATGCTTGCCGGGTTATATCCTTTACTTGATTCTGTGCCTTGTATGTTTCAACCCTACGCTATGAGGGAACTCGCCGGCGCGAGCACACTTGCTGAGTGCGGAACATCAGCAGCCCGCTGGCGGTGCTGCTTCCGGCAAGAAACCTTGTCGGGTTAGTTGCAGCGCACTTGTATTTGTTGAGCGGACTCGAAAACAAATCAAGGGCGAAATGAATCATGAGTCGATTCCTCTGCGCGGAGTTTTCCATACAAGGTACGTTCGTTCAAGGACGCAGCCTCGCATTCCCCAGTCCATAAGAGGATGCATGATGAGGGATGAAAAACTTATCTGATATTACAGCCCCCGGCGACTCTGGCTTGCCGAGGGTGAACCTTGGTATCTGCAGCCCCCGGCAACACTGGTTCACTGAGACCCAGGTGCCGGTGCTCCTTTCTTTGTTCCTGTCGCTGGCGTCGCAGCCCCCGGGGACCCTGGCTTGCCGCGAAGGAATCTTGGTGCTCGCAGCCCCCAGCGACGCCGATTTGCCGGGGCTCAAGTGCCAGCGCGCCCTTCCGTTCTTTCTTTGTTGCTGTCATTTCAGTTATGAAAACAACTTAGACAGCGCCGCCATAAGTTACTTTTTGTGACGTAACTTCGCGTTGGGCAACGCAATGCTATGTTTCACCCTTTGTATGTTTATACTCTACGCTTTTAGGGGACTTGCCGGTGCATACACGCTTGCTGAGTGCGGAACATCGGCAGCCCGCTGGCGGTGTTGCCTCCGGCAAGAAACCTCGTCGGGCTAGTTGCAGCGTGCTTTCATCGTTGAGCGGACTCGAAAACAAATCAAGGGCGCAACTTAGCCACGAGTCGGCTCCTCCGCGCACAAGTTTCCCATACAAAGGACGTCCCACGGCAAGGCTTGCTACGTTACATCCTTTACCCCACCACATCCCTTGTATGTTTTTACCCTACGCTTTTAGGAAACTTGCCGGCGCTAACACACTTGCTTTGAGTCGGAACATCAACAGCCTACATTGGCGGTCTTTGTCTCCGACAAAAACCTTGTCGGGCGATTCAGCAAGACTTGTATTGTTGAGCGGACTCAAAACAAAGCAAGGGCGCAACTTGACCACGAGTTGGTTCCCTCGCGCACAGGTTTTCCATACAAGGCACGAGCGTTCAGGGAATATAACGTAGAAATTTAAAACTGAAAGTGCTCTGTACTCAAACTTGGGCGACTTAGCTTTTCCGTCTTCTGCGCTTCGGCAGGGTCGCACTTCTCCCTTGACTTCCTCCCTTGTACGTTTTCACCCTCACACTCTCAGGGAACCCGCCGGAGCAAACACACTTGCTGAGTGCGGAACATCAGCAGCCCGCTGGTGGTGTTGCTTCCGGCAGGAAAAACTCGTCGGGCTAGTTGCAGCGCGCTTTTCATTGTTGAGCGGACTCGAAACAGATCGAGGGCGCAACTTAGCCACGATTCGACCCCCTCGCGCACAGGTTTTCCATACAAGGTACGACCTTCCAAGGGATACGACCCAAAAGTTTGAAACTGACTGCTCTCTTTGCTCTACTAGCCGGTGGGGCTCGATGATGCATCCTCGACGGCAGCGCAGCACTCTGGAGAGGTGCGCTTGCCGGAGTGGGCATCAGAGCTGCTCTCTGCCTTTGCCTGTTTGCACTTGCCGGTGGAGCTCAATGGTGCGTCCTCGACGGCAGCGCAGCACTCCGGAGAGGTGCGCTTGCCGGAGCAGGCATCAGAGCTGCCCTTGCCGGACTTGGCATTCTTCCTCCCCCGGGGGAGCTTCAGCGGCAAGTGGCTTGCGCTCAACTGCGGCTGCTGCTTCCCGGTAGATCTTGTCGGTGCAGATAAGTGCGTCCTTCTTGTCACCTTGGACAGAAATGACACTTATCGGACCAGGCATCTTGAGCACATTGTAGGCGTAATGGGAGGCTGCCATGAACTTGGCGAGCGCTGGACGGCCGAGTATCCCATTGTAGGGCAATGGGATATCAGCAACATCGAATGTGACTTTCTCTGTCCTGAAGTTCAGCTCGCTGCCAAACGTCACTGGCAGTGTGATCTTCCCCTTCGGCTTGCTCCTTCCCGGATTTATCCCTTGTACCAGTTTCTTCGAGCTCGCTGTCGAGGATCTGGAGCTTCTTGAGCACTGCGGAGGAGATCAGATTCAGGCCGGCCCCGCCGTCAACCAACATCTTCGTGACCTTGAGGTTGCGGATTGTTGGTAAGACCAAAGTCGGCAAGCACCCGACCGCAGTGATGCGATCAGGGTGATCCTCAACATCGAAGACGATGGGCGTGCTGGACCACTTCAGAGGCTTGCGCGACTCGACGGACGGCTCCGCCGCGTTCACTTCTCGCACCCACTGCTTGAGCTGGCGGTGCGAGGTGTGCAGAGAGGCACCGCCGTCGATGCACAACACCTCTATTGCCTTCTGAAACTCTTGGTCATCAGTTTCATCTTCCTCCATCTCATCATCCTCATCTTCCTCTTCGTCTTTGTCGCGGCCACGGGGAGGCCTATCTCCTTGCCGCGGCTTGGCCTTGCCGCGGTGCCCTCCCCGGGCGGGGATCTTCTTGCCGGATCCTCCGCCACCTCCCTGGGCCCTCTCCTTGTCATGGCGCTCGTACTCGGCTTTCTGTAGCTCCGCCATCTGCTCAACTTTCTTGCAGGTTTGGAGATCATGGCCGTTGGTGCGATGGATCTTGCAATAGCGCCTGCCGGAGCCATCCTGCTTGTCGGCGGCTACCACAGCCTCGCCGGAGTCATCAGCTTTGGCCTTGTCGGAGCCGCCTCCGTTGCCGGAATGCTCAACAGCTAGCACATCCTTAGCCTTTCTCTTCCTGTTGTTCCGCCTCCGGTTCTTCCTTGCCGGGCGGCATCCTCCTTGTCCGATCATACGCTCCTGCAATCTCTCCGGGATCTTCCTCCCTCCTCAGCCCGTGCACACTTGTCGGCCAGGGCATAAAGCTCACGACATCTTCGATCTTGCACATCGCCATCTCCTCCCTCATCCTGCGATTCGACGCGTTCGTGGAACGCGCCGATAACCGTGGCAGGTGGACGTCGGGATGTTACGCTGCACTGGCTGAATCTTCAGTATGTACTTGCGCGAGGGCTCTCCTCATACGGGCGGCAGATGTAGATCGCTCTCTGGCCATGGGGTTTGTGGCACTGTGAAGGCGCCGACAAACTGATGACACTGAGTCCGCCCATGAAGAGATGGAGCCGTCCGGCAAGTGCATGAGCCAAGATCTGACGTTGGGCTTGAGCACCAACGGGAAGTAGTTGGCGAGGATCTTCTCGTCGCGTCCTTCGGCAGCCTGCACCGCGATGGTGTAGATGCTGAGGAACTCCGACGGATGTATCCTGCCATCGTACTTCTCGGGCACGTCTGGCTTGAAGTTCTTGGTTTTGGGCCACTGGACTTGCCGCAACTCACGGGTGAACGCAGGGCAACCTGCCGCGTACGGCAAGTCGCCTGGCTCCCCTGGTGCATGCATATCGACAGTGGGCCCAGCGCGCTGGTCCGATTGACGTCGCGCTTCTCTTTGGCGCTCGATGCGAGTGCGAGCGTCTTCGTGTCGTCGTTCTTGGAGAACGTGGCGCTGATCGCGGCGGGTTCGCGGGTCCGGCGACGCGGTGGAGTCGGCGTCAAAATTGGCTCAGCAAGTCGGCGATCTTGGCCTTCGGGGCTGGGAGTGCACGGAGGTGGCGCCCCCAGCAGTCTTGTCAGCATCGGCTTGCGCCTGGGCTCCTTGCCGGGGCTTCGATGCGCTCGGCTGCCGGGGCTTGTCGCCGTTGGCTAAGCCGATGAGGCTATAAATGGTCATCCTCCAGTCGTCAATCTTGTGTGGCGCCGGAGGGTAATCTAGAAGCAGCTGGGCTCGGGCCAGTGCTTCCTCTGCTGTCTTGAGTGGTGGTGGCGACGAGCGGCGCGAGGAGCGGGACGTGCTCGGACTCCCAGCTAGATTGGGAGGAGCAACACCCCGTCCGGGCGACCGCACCTCACTTGCGCCAGCATGGTGGCGTGCATACTGGTCTCGAACGTCCCGCGACCCACCAGCTTGGCCTTGCTCCAACGCGAGCACGGTGCTAGGAGCACCGGGGCGTTGTCGACCTTGCACCTCCTGGGAAGGGTGCGGCGTCTGCACGGTCGCCGACGCTTGTGGGGCCTTATTTTTGGACCTGGTGACGACGTAAGTCCCACCTTCGGCGCCCGCTCCTCCGCCGGCGTCCACTCCACCGCCCGTTTGCTTCGGCGATGGTGGTAGAATCGATGTAGACGGAGCGGCCACCTCCGAAGCCTTCTTTTTCGGTGGCATGTTGATGAAGATGTTGATGTAGCGCGCGCGGAGACCGGATCAGATGCTCACGACCTCGACGCCCCCCTACCTGGCGCGCCAAATATGTCGGGGCGTCTCTCTGTGGCCACGAGCACCTATGGGGTAGGGGGCCCCTTCTAGTCCGGCAAGGGAGCGGAGGGCGTGCGCAGAGCAGATCGAGGTCGGGCGCGCGGGGGAGACGGGCGATTTTTACCCAGCTTCGGAGCTCTCCGGAGAGATAAAACTCCTACTGCTGCTTTGTGTTTGTATTTGATCTTGCTCGAGAGTGCGAGCGTATGGTGGTGTTGGATGTGTCGAATGAACCGAACCTCTTCTACGTGCGCATGGGCCTCCCTTTTATAGTCTGAAGGGGCACCCACAGGTGGCAGCGTAGGAAGAGGGGGTAAAAGAGTAAAAACGCAGGTTGGTACAATGGTGACCAATAGTGTCCCCTACCTAACTCTCGACGGCAGGGACAAGGGCATTTAATGCCCGCCCTGGTCGCCCCTAACAAAGCAAAAGAAACGATTAAGGCGCCATCGGTTGCCACGATGGCCTCCTTGTCAGCTCCGCTACACCTCGCTCCGCATGAGCTGCGGCGGCGCCGCCACGTGCTCTGGGACGGCCCAGGGTGACACGTTGCTGGACGCGCTGGAGTTTGGGTGTAGGGTGGCAGCCTTGCCTTGCAAGCGCCTTTGCCGCTTCTCTTCTTGTTGCGCCGCAAGCTTGCCGCCGCCGGCCTTGCCGGACGCTGGGCATCGCGGCAAGTCTTCGAAGCGCCTTTGGTTGGCCTTCCGGCAAGCTCCTCTTGCCGGGCCTTTGTCTTCTCAACGATACTTTGTTCTTGGATGGCAGTAATAGGAAATGACGGAGGGTCTTGGCGGGTGCGGCAAGCCTTGTCGCTGAAGGCCTGTTGATCGCTCGCAGACGAAGTTCGGGGTACTAAGGTACCCCCTACTTTAGTACACCGACAGGGGTGATAACTGCCGTTGCGGTTTGATTGGACTCCTTCATCGTGATTTGATGGTATCCGGAGTATGCGTCAAGGAAACACAATGAGTTGTGTCCTGTAGTAGCATCGATAATCTGATCAATGCGGGGGAGGGGAAAGGGATCCTTAGGTCAAGCCTTGTTGAGGTCTTTGAAATCGACACATAGGCGCCATGATTTATCCTTCTTTGGTACCATCACTAGGTTTGCCAGCCAGTCCGGGTGTTTTATTTCTCTGATGAATCTGGCCTCGAGTAACTTGGCAAGTTCCTCTCCCATGGCTTGTCGTTTGGTTCGGAATAGCGCCGCAATGTTTGCTTGCCCGACTTATATCCCTTTAGTATGTTTAAGCTGTGTTCGGCCAGCCTGCGTGGGATCCCTGGCATATCGAAAGGGTGCCAGGCAAATATGTCCCAGTTTTCGCATAGGAACGCCCGTAGTGCGGCATCGACCGTGGGGTCCAGCTGTGCCCCGATGGATGCTGTCTTCGTGGAGTCCATTGGGTGGACATGGAATTTGACTATTTCGTTTGCTGGTTTAAAATAGGTGGATTTGGGTCGCTTATCGAGTATCACGTCGTCCCTATCCACCGTTGAGCGCAACACGGTTAATTCTTCGGCCGCGAGGGCTTCAGACAATGCCTCAAGGGCCAAGGCGGCGGTTTTGTTTTCGGCACGGAGTGCTATGTCTAGATTGCTGGTAAGAGTGATGATTCCATTGGGCCCGGGCATCTTGAGCTTCATGTACCCGTAATGGGGTATAGCTTGGAAGCTTGCAAATGCATCTCGCCCTAACAAGGCGTGATATCCGCTGTTGAAAGGGGCCACTTTAAAGGTTATCTCTTCGGACCGATAGTTCTCCGGCGTGCCGAATACCACATCGAATGTGATTTTTCCCGCACTTCACGCCTCTCGACCAGGAATAATTCCTCGGAAGGTCATGCTGCTTTGCTCAATGCGGCTCCTATCTATTTCCATTTTGTTGAGAGTTTCCTCATAAATGTGGTTTAGTCCACTGCCGCCGTCCATGAGCACTTTGGTAAGCCTAAAGCCGTCCACAATTGGACTGAGGACCAATGCGGCTGGTGCCCGGACTGTTCTGAATTTTGGTTCGTCACTGGCATTGAAAGTTATGGCTGTGTCGTTCCAAGGGTTTATTGCTGCAACTTGGCAGACTTCAGCGAGGGCGGAGTGCCCTTTTGTGCCTATTGTTTGAGGTGAAAGTCTTGAAGACTATCAATACTGCATGGTTGTTGTCTTCCGTGGGATGTTGCTCTGCGGTACTCTTGGTGAGGAGATCCTCGCCGCTCTTGGCCACCTGCCAGAGTATCCAACATGCTCTAAGGCTGTGGGTTGGTATGTTATCCGATGTTGTGTGTATTTTGCATGGCCTATCAAGCCATCCCTCCAGAACGGTTCCGCGCCCCGTAATGGGCTTCAAATTTTTTGTTATTGGATCAGGCGACCTATGAGGGTGCATCCTTTTTGTACGGACGAGGGGTTTAGTGGAAGTCGGTGGTTCCCAAGAGGCTGCCTGAGTTTTCCATGCGCTTTCCATTACACAGTACTTCTATACTATGGTTGCCAAGTCAGCAAAGTGTGATACGTGACAGCGGTTGATCACATTGAGGATTCCCTTGTCCGTGCATTTTTTGCAGAATAATGAAATTGCGTCTTCATCGCGACAGTCTTTGATCTTGTCCTTGACAAGGAGGAATCTGGCCCAAAAGTGATGGACCGTTTCTTGGGACTACTGTCTGATATGGGTAATATCACTTATATCTGGGTGGGTGGGTGGATTTAAGTCTGAACCCTGACCCAATCTGGGATCCGGAGCTTGAGAAACTTCCGAGCTTAACAGTTCGGGCTCTGGGATATCAACCAATTTTTCAGGCCCACAGTCCGACGCTAGGTTCGGAATACATGGCATGTCTTTCCGCAGGTGGGTATCCGGCTTTGAGAGCTCGAAAATCCGTACATAGTTCGTCTTCAGTATAGAGGAAGAGTCGTCGCATTGCTCCTCCACTACTACTATCTGACGGGTGATCGGTGGAGATTCAGTTTCTCTCTGATCGGGTTTAAGCCCAATCCGATCGTAGTTCGTAGTGACTCCCAAGGCGGCGATGCGATCCAGGAGTTGCTTAAAGACGATAACTCCAACGGATCCATCTATTCGGAGTATTCTGAGCAGACGAGGAGATGATTTTCGATGACCCGAGAAGTCATCGTCGGCCCGATGGCCGAACGGGCGGTCATAGTGAAGCCGCCCAGCCGGAGGGTTTGGCCTGAGGCTAGGGCTCCCCCGGAGGTGATGTTGTCCTTGATAACAAGGAGAGCCATCAAGCCTATCTTTGATGTCGCGGCGGAACTCTCAATGAAAGCACCAATGTCGGTGTCAAAACCGGCGGATCTCGGGTAGGGAGTCCCGAACTGTGCATCTAAGGCTAATGGTAACAGGCGGCGGGGGACACAATGTTTACCCAGGTTCGGGCCCTCTCTATGGAGGTAATACCATACTTCCTGCTTGATTGATCTTGATGAATATGAGTATTACAAGAGTTGATCTACCACGAGATCGTAATGGCTAAACCCTAGAAGCCTAGCCTATGAGATTATGATTGTTGTCCTACGGACTAAACCCTCCGGTTTATATAGACACCAGAGGGGGCTAGGGTTACACAAAGTCGGTTACAGAGAAAGGAATCTACATATCCGAATCGCCACGCTTGCCTTCCACGCAAAGGAGAGTCCCATCCGCACACGGGTCGAAGTCTTCTATCTTGTATCTTCATAGCCCAACAGTCTGGCATATGTATATAGTCCGGCTGTCCGAGGACCCCTTAATCCAGGACTCCCTTAGCGGCCCCGACACTTCTGAGGTGAGGGATGGCAATGGTAAACCTCGTTGTCGGTGTCAAAACCGGCGGATCTTGGGTAGGGGGTCCCTAACTGTGCGTCTAGGCGGATGGTAATAGGAGACGAGGGACACGATGTTTTACCCAGGTTCGGGCCCTCTTAATGGAGGTAAAACCCTACGTCCTGCTTGATTAATATTGATGATATGGGTAGTACAAGAGTGTATCTACCACGAGATCAAGGAGGCTAAACCCTAGAAGCTAGCCTATGGTATGATTGTTGTAATGGAGGTTATGTCCTACGGACTAAAGCCCTCCGGTTTATATAGACACCGGAGAGGGCTAGGGTTTCACAGAGTCGGTTACAATGGTAGGAGATCTACATATCCGTATCGCCAAGCTTGCCTTCCACGCCAAGGAAAGTCCCGTCCGGACACGGGACGGAGTCTTCAATCTTGTATCTTCATAGTCTTGGAGTCCGGCGGACGATGATAGTCCGGCTGTCCGGATACCCCCTAGTCTGGGACTCCTCAAGAGCCTCAAACCTGGCTTCAATGACGATGAGTCCGCGCGATAATGTTCGGCGTTGCAAGGCGGGTTCCTCCTCCGAATAATCCAAAGAAGAATGTGAACACCAGGATAGTGTCCGCTCGCAAAATAAATTCCACATTCCACCGTAGAGAGAATAAAATGTACACAAGTTCAATCACGACGATTTTGCGGCATGACATCACACCACTACCAAGCCTTTACTTGAATCTTTTTATTATACCGCCTTTAGCGCTTTAAGAAGCGGTTTCCTTGGCACGCCTTGTCGGCAGAGATCGTGTTCCCTTATTCCGGATTCTCATCAATACGGACGTGGGTGACCCAACCGCGCCATTGATGGTGGCGCTTGGGAGATAAGCGAGTTTTACCGAGGCTAGTGGGGACGATAGTCTTCGTCGCCTATATATAAGGGAAAAGGATTCACCTTTTCACCTACGCCTGCTTCCTCCTTTGCTTATCCATCTCCGCGCACTCGAGCTCCAACGCCCAGGTTCGCGCATCTCGTCTCGACCTTCTCCGACCATGTCCGGAGCGGGAGGCAAATGGTTGGCCTCCACTGCTAAGGAGGAGCACATCACAAGGCTGCGCAGCGCCGGATACCTTTCCGGCGACGTCACGCACCGGCTGCCCGACGAGGGGCAACTCATCCCCACCCCCAGGCCCCATGAGAGGGTCGTTTTCCTCCCCCACTTCCTCCGTGGACTGGGCTTTCCACTTCACCCCTTTGTCCGGGGGCTCATGTTCTACTACGACCTGGATTTCCATGATTTGGCGCCGAACTTCATCCTCAACATCTCGGCATTTATCGTTGTGTGCGAGGTCTTCCTCTGCATCCAGCCCCACTTCGGCTTGTGGCTCAAGACCTTCAATGTCAAGCCGAAGGTAGTGAAGGGCACTCAAGCAGAGTGCGGAGGCGCCATGTTGGGCCGATGATGATCTCCCCGCTTCATCGAGCGGGTCGTTGGCTCCGTCGGATGTGGATTCCATCCCGACTGCCTCCACCCCTCGCGCCGATGAGGACGCCGAGGTGGGATCCCAGAAAGGGACCCATCAGGAGGAGGCTCCGGAGGCGCCGCAAGGCAGCCTCCCGGACTTTGCGCCGGACTCTATGCCGGAACCTGCAGTGGTTCCGAAGTCCGGCAAGCAGCCCCTTCGCAAGAAGGGCAAGACCGTGACGCCGGCGGCCTCCGTCCAACCGGAGGCGCCGGGCAACTTGCTAGAGGCGCTCCAAGGTGCCTCCATTGAGGAAGAACACCGCACTGTTATGAGTGCGGTGATTCAAAAGGTTCAGCTCGCCAAGAGCGGGCTGACTGAAGCCTACAGTAGCCTTCTAACAGGCTTTGAGGTAAGAAGTTTTAAAATTATGTAATGTAATACCACATAGACAGTAGCCCCTGATGCTCGGTTCGGTGTTCGGAAAGAAAAGCCGGAATGAGGATCTAAAAAGATATACGCAGGGTTGCTAATAAATTATGTCAATATGGGTTTGCAGGCTGCTTCTTGCTGACCTCTGCCAAGACCGATCATGCGGAGGTTGGTGCATTGAAGCAAGATCTCGAGCGGTCCGAGCGAGAGCTCGGCCATGCCAAGAGGCAGCTCGAGGACAAAGAAGGTGAGTAGCACCACTTTGAATATTTACCTTACAGAAAAGGATTTCGGTTGCAATAAAATTAACAATGATAACGTGGGTACTGCAGGGGCCACGAACGAGGTGGCAACCCTGAAGGAGGCTTTGTCCGCGGCCGAACATAATGCGGCCACGGAACGGACAGAGCGAGAGAAGCAGGAGGCGCGGGTGGCGGAGGTGCGGCAAGAGCTCCAGGCTCTCATGGAGAAGCATGAGAGTTTGGAGCGCGACTCAAAGACTCGAGAGTCCGAGCTCGCCTCGGCTCTCGAAAGTGCCAAGTCTGCCAAGGCCAAAGTGAAAGTGCAACTAATCCCCGGGTGGTTTTGGTAATTAATAACAACATATATATCATTGAACTAATCATTTCTTGAGAATATTTCAGAAAGTTCAGTGATATGGGTATGGCAATGACTGATGATGTGGACTCCTCAAAATGCTAAGGAAAAACATTGGCAAAAGCTCAAGACTCCATTTTTGGTTTAGTGATCAAAGATCACATTGAGTCCATAGGAAAGCCAATACTATTAAAAGGGGATGAGGTTATGATGATGATCTGGTTGCTCAAGTGCTTAGTGATTTATCTCTCAAACTTTCAGCAATCTTTCATTCCAACATAAACCCATAAGTAATCTCGGTCCCACCGATTCCAAACTCAGTCACACCGAGATGAACCACCTCAGCCATATACCCAAACCCTAAGAATCTCGGATTTTCCGATTCCAAACTCGGTCATTCCGAAATTGGTGTTGCCAAGCTTCTGTAACCTTCTGTACTCAAATCGGTGTCACCGAGATGAGAAAGTCGGTCCCACCGAAATTGGCAAACCCTTTGGAAGAATCGGACTCACCGAGATTGTATTTTCGGTCCCACCGAAAATCCCAACGTTCACAAGATTTGAACTTTCGGTCTCACCGAGTTGTCAACTTCGGTCTGACCGAGATTGGTCAAATGTGTGTAACGGTTGGATTTTGTGTGGAGGCTATAAATACCCCTCCACCTCCTCTTCATTCGTGGAGAGAGCCATCGAAAGAACTACCACTCCTACCTTACATTTCGAGAAGAAAACTACCTACCCTTGTGTTGAGATCAAGTTGCTCCACTCCCACCATATGAAACTTGATTTCTAGCCTTCCCAAGTTGCTTTCCACTCAATCCCTTCCTCCACCACAGCCAAATCAGTGAGGAGAGTTGAGTGTTGGGGAGATTATCATTTGAAGCACAAGAGCAAGGAGTTCATCATCACCAACCCCATCTATTACCTTTTGGAGGGTGGTGCCTCCTAGATTGGTTAGGTGTCACTTGGGAGCCTCCGTCATGATGTGGAGTTGAACCAAGGAGTTTGTAAGGGCAAGGAGATCGCCTACTTCGTGAAGATCTACCCCGAGTAAGGCTAGTCCTCCGTGGGCGTAAGCCATGATGGCATAGACAAGGTTGCTTCTTCGTGGACCCTTCGTGGGTGGAGCCTCCGTGGACTCGCATGCAGCCGTTACCCTCCGTGGGTTGAAGTCTCCATCAACGTGGATTGACGATAGCACCACCTATCGGAACCACGAGAAAAATCTCCGTGTCACCAACTTGCGTTTGCTCTTCTCCACCTCTCATTTACTATACGTGCAATTTACTTTCCGCTGCCACAACTCTAGAATTGCATGTGTAGGGTGATACTTGACTTGGTTATCATTGTGAACTTGCTAAGAATCCACTCCAATCAAAAGGCAAAATTTTAAGTTGTCAAGTAGTCTAATCACCCCCCCTCTAGACATACTTCCGATCCTACAAGTGGTATCGAGCATTGGTCTCCATTGGATTGGTTTCCATTGCATTGACTCCATAAGCTTGGTTTCACAACCTAGGAGAGTATGGCGCCTAGTGAGGGTAATTTCCGAGAGGTCCTTACTTTGATGGTTCAAACTTTGCTAGTTGGAAGCATAAAATGAAAATGCATATTCTTGGACATAACCCTGCCGCATGGGGCATTATTTGTGTTGGCTTGCAAGGTGAGTTCTTCGAAGAAGGAAAAGTTCCGGATCGCGAAGCTACTGCAGATGAGTTGCGGATGTTACAGAACAATGCTCAAGCTTGTGACATTCTCTTCAATGCTTTGTGTCCCGAGGAGTTCAACAAGATCAGCCGTCTTGAGAATGCAAAAGAGATTTGGGATACTTTGGTCGAAATGCACGAAGGTACCGAGTCCGTGAAGGAATCAAAGCTAGATGTTCTTCAAGGTCAGCTTGACAAGTTCAAGATGAAGGAAGGTGAAGGAGTCGCTGAAATGTACTCTAGGCTTGCTCTCATCACCAATGAGATGGCAGGCTTAGGAAGTGAAGAAATGACCGACCGATTCATCATCAAGAAGATTCTCAGAGCTTTGGATGGAAAGTATGACACCGTGTGCACTTTGATCCAAATGATGCCAAACTACAAAGATCTCAAGCCTACCAAGTCATTGGAAGAATTGTTGCTCATGAGATGACACTTAAAGATAAGGAAGAGCTTCACAACAAGTCAAGTGGTGCTTACAAAGCTGCAGTTGAAGCTCCCACATCCTCAAGTGACAAGCTAGTTTCCAATGAAGAGATAAGCCTAATGGTGAAGAACTTCAACAAATTCTACAAGAGTAGAAGCAAGGAAAGAAGCTCAAAGTCTAGATCATATGATGAAAAGAGATCTTCTAGTCGTGATCGAAACTGCTACAATTGTGGAAGACCCGGACACTACTCAAATGAGTGTTCGACTCCCCACAAGAGAAGAGAAGAATCTCCAAGAAGAAGAAGCTCAAGAGAAGAGTCGCCGAAAAGAGAGAAGGAGTAGAGATGATCGTTATGAACGAAGATCCTCTCGGAGAAGCAAGGATTCGGAAAGGAAAGACAAGTCATCAAGGAGCTACACAAGAAGAAAACATCAAGCTCATGTTGGTGAATGGGTTTCCGGCCCGACTCCGACAATCACTCCGAAAGAAGCTATCACTCCAACTCCGAATACTGATCAAGATGAAGGTGTTGCGGTCTTGCTCTAGTGTCCTCCAACTCCAACTCCTATGACATATTTGATTCACCAAATGAGGGAATTGGAAGATGCTTCATGGCAAAAGGCCCCAAGGTATCACATCCTGAGTTTATTGACTTTGATAGTGATGAGGATGACTTGCTTGGTGAAGATGAGCTTTACATGATAAATCTAGTGAGCTTAGTAATGATGAACATGCTAGTAGTCTTTATAGTCGAGAAGAGTCGAATGACAATGCTATGAAGGAGATTGAGCGTCTAACTAAAGAACTAAACACTCTTAAGTTAGCTCATGAAACAACTCAAGAAGATCATAGAGAGCTCCTAAGATCTCATGAGAAGCTACGCTCGAGAAGCTCAATCTAGAGCAAGAACATGAGTTTCTAAAAGCTATCAATGACGATCTTCAAAGAAGAGTTCTTCATATCTTGCCAAACGACTTCTCTTGTCTAATTTCTTGCCACCTATTAAAACTAAGCATGACAAGCATAAGAAAAATTCTTCATCTAGTAGTAACAATAATCATGCTAAATCAAATGTTGTTACTTCTAGTAATTCTCTTGATTCCACTAACAATGTTTCAAGCCAAGTTTCACTTGAGCAAGAAAATAGTCTATTGAAAGGGATTATAGAGAAAGGTGTCTACAAGAGTCTTGCGGAAGCAAAAGCTTTGAGGAAATTGTTCGCAAACAAGGAAGACACCGAAGAATCAAGGAATTGGTTTTGAGCGAAAGTTCAACGCCGAGGGTGTTGAATGGGAAGAAGGTCAATATCCCACTCCAAAGTTCGTCTCTCAAGAGAAGAAGTATGATCCTACTTCTTCCAATGAGGAACAAGCTCAAGATGACCTTCCACCACAAGACCACAAGCTAAAAGGCAAGGACAAGCTTCAAGAGGAGATTGATGCATTCATTGAAGCACCCAAGGCCATGGTCAAGTGGGTTCCCAAGGCAACTTCAAGTTCTACTTGACAAGCTCAACTACTACCCCAA
The DNA here is from genome assembly GCA_021437245.1 of Aegilops speltoides. Taxonomy (NCBI): domain Eukaryota; kingdom Viridiplantae; phylum Streptophyta; class Magnoliopsida; order Poales; family Poaceae; genus Aegilops; species Aegilops speltoides. The sequence continues at coordinate 445,755,663 of CM038142.1, forward strand.
GGATTCCCATCAAGATGATGTGGATCCCAAGAAGAAGAACTAGAGAGTTCTTGAGGGTGACTCCGCCAATATACTTCACTCATATTCATTTTGGCAAGGACTTGTGCAATCAACTTCCACATCTTGCACTAGTTCATGGAGTCACAAACCCTCATGTTGGTAAGTCAAGGAACAAGGTAATCATTGCTTTCATGGACATCATCTATTGTGTACTTCAATCTATGTCCATGGATATCCTTGTTTGTTCCTTGTGGGACTAACCCATGTAGGTATTGAAAGTGCCCAAATCCAAAGGATTGCTCCCAACTCTTGATGATCTTCATCAACATTGAGCATCCACATCTTCAACATCTACATGAAGTCTTCAACGACAACCCAAGGTTAGTTTGACCCTTTAAAAGGGGTTCTCACATCAAGGGGGAGCTTTGCTCTAAAGAAATGAGCTAAAGCATCTTCTAATGATGTGAACACATCAATGCTTTATGGAAAAGTGGTAACCCCACTTGTGCTTAAACGATGAGTATGACCTATGATCAAATGTTCTCATTTGACTCCTAAGTCAATATACTCATATATAGATGACCTAGTCATCGCCAAATTGTGTGCTAGCTGTTAGTGTTTTGTTTGTGCATGTTTGACACATATTTTATTTGCTATCTTATTGTGTGAGCATGTTGGATGCATGATTTTATCCATTCGAGGACATCCATTTGTTGCATTGGTCTTTTGGATTTCTTTTTTTGACCAAATGGATGGACAAGAATGCCTAAGTTCCTCCCCTAGCTATCTATGCTTTCTTGTCTCAAACTCTATTCATGCTTATATCACAAACTTTGAACAAGACTTTTTCGAACAGACCGAGTGAGGAGCACTCGAGCCACCGATCCGTCAAAAGCCTAACTTCCAAAACCTTCTAAGTACTTTCGGTCAAACCGATATACTCAAATCGACGGACCAAATCACTTGGATTGATCTAGGTTTTCACCTCGGTGAAACCGAAGTTTCAAATTTCGGCGTGACGAAGCGTGTAATCGCACGCATTAACCATCTCGGTCCCACCGAGTTTTCAAACTCGGTCCCACCGACAGCCGAAGGGTATATATACTCGAGGACAGAGCGCGTTGATTACTTCTTCAAACGCTTCGCCCTCAAACCCTTCGCTGCCGTTGCCTTGGTCTCCGGATCGTCTCCGCCGTCGCTTTGGCGCGCCCGCTGGTCTCCATCGCCGTCAACGGTCTTTCGCATCGCGCCGTTGCCGCCGTAGTGAAGCTCCACCGCATTGGGTGAGTTTCTTCCCTCTCGTGCTCCAACCGCCGATTCAATGCACGATAGGTGTTGTCAATATTCTTGCCAAGATTGAGATCTCCCTGTCCAGCCGTTTAGATCATAGAACAAATTTCGAGTGAAAATTTTAGGGTTAGGTTTCCGCCGAACACATCTCGGTGTGACCGATTCTGCATTTTCGGACTGACCGATTTGGCCCCTGGTCATTGCACTGCACGTTTCGGTGAAACCGAGTTGTGCAAATCGGTAAGACCGAAATGAAGATTTAGTGAAACCCTAGCTGTCTCGGCTAGACCGAAACCCATTTCGGTCCAACCGAAAGTGGTGTATGTGGTCTGTTTAGACACTTCGGTTTCACCAAATTTATAGATTCGGTCAGACCGACATGTATTCTGTGAAAACCTAAAACTAAAGTTTGAACTCATTCTTTTTGCAAAATCCTCTGCTGTTTGTGATAACTCTTCTATTCTGCCTATACCTATTCTATTCACAGGTTGTCAGTCATGTCTGATGGAAGTGACAGTCAGAACAGGTCTGAGATGCCAGTTGAGATTCCAGAGGCAGCTACAAGTCCAGAAGCAAGCAGTTTTTCAGATGATGGAGAGAGAAGCACTCCAAGTGGACTGCTGCTGCAATGCAACAGGGCAGGAGGAAGAGGAATTCTGATGAGGAGGATTCAGACTTTATTGCAGATGAGGAAATAACTTCTAAGCCAAAGAGGAAAGTGGTTGCCAAAGAGCATCAAGGGCAACAAACCAAGAAAGGCACCAGTAAGGTCAAGAAATCCACTGTTGCACAGAAGCTCAGCATGGAAGAAACCTCCAGCAAGATCAAGAAAACTTCCAAGAGGAAGAGGCTTGTTCATGAAGAAGCTGATGATGATGACTCTGATGAGGAAGCACCTCAGCCTCCTCAGAAGCAGAAGTTGATGGGTGATGCCATCAGGGCAGGAGCACCTCCAAAAGCTAAGCCATCAGCTCAAGCAAAGGCAGCCCAAGCCAAACCAGCTGCCAAGCCCAAAAAGACTGTGAGGAACATACCTGCTTCAGAGAAGAAGAAGGACAATGTGCCACCTGCAGAATCTGATGAAGAGGCACATGTTTTGCTCAAGCTCAGACAGAAACTGCCAGTTCATAATGATGCTCATCCTCGAGCTGAGAATATGAAGGAGAGAAAGGACAAAGGTCTCAGGCTATGGAGGCAAGCAGATCCATATGCCACCAGGAGAAGAACAGCAGTTGACCCAAGATTCCACACTAGAGAGCAACAAGACTTTTATGAGGCGGTGCTCATGGACAAGAAGCCAATTGTTGCCGACACCGACACGTGACCGGAAATACATCGACAATGAAGAGCACAGAGACTACTTCCCACATGTGCATGAAAGCTTCACTGCTTGTGGGATTGCAGAGTTTGTTGGTCGGTTGATCGCTTGGAACGATGAGATGATCATGCAGTTCTATGCCACCGCACACTTCTATCCGGATGGCGAATTGTATGGATGATGAAGGCGTAGATTCCATTCAACTGTTGAAGAATGGAGAGCATTGCTGAATGCACCAGTTTCAAGGGAAGATGATATTGATGTCTATGGCATTCCAAAGAAGAATCACGAGTCAATGAAGAACATGTACAATGAGGTAAAGGAGAAGGATGTTGAGATATGGAAGCTTGGTTCAGTCTACTATCTTCAGGCAGGTCTCCCAACCACCAACACCATTCTGAGGCATACTTTGATGCCTAAGTCAGGAGACCACCGCATGATAAGAGGGTACTCTATCAACATGCTGCACATTCTAGATCAGAAGACACCTTTTAAGGTGATGGACCTGATAGTTGAGACTATCAAGAGGACAGCAGCAGACCAGAAGAGGTCGTGTGGGTTTGCTCCGCATATTCAGATGCTCATTAATGCCAAGTTTGGCACGGACACCTACTGTTGGATAGACCCCACTTGCCACCGCAGCTTTGAACACGAGGATAACGAGATTGTGATGACCGAGGATGCTCCCACATCTGAGAAGGACATGCTAAGTCTGAAGCTGCCAAACAAGCTAAAGCTGAGAAGGAAGCAGCAGCAAAGCCCAAGAGCGTTGCAGAACAACTTCTTGAAGCCACTCGAGAATTGAGCTACGCCTGCCAGCATAGTGCGATCTCGTGGAGAGCCTTGAGAGGATCGTTGAGGATAAGTTCCATGCTCGACGCTGTCGATCAAGTGCAGTCACCGCCAACAAGCTTGAGGCGGACATCGAGGAAGCTAAGAGGAGAAGGCAGAACTCATGAGGGAGATGGAAGGTGATATGGTCCAGATGACTATGAGCAGCCTGCTCCAGTGCCCACAAAGCCCAGATCATTGCTATTCCAAAGGTCGAGACCCTGTGGCTACTACATCAGCACCTCCTACAGCTCCGTCGGCCCAAAGACCAGCCCAAGATTCACTCCTCCAGCTCCACAGACTTCAGCGAAGCTTTTGCAGATGCAGCTATCTCCACTCCATCGACGCAGCAGAGCCGCCGGCAGAGTCCATAGTGACGATTAGCTCTATACTTTTCGAACTTTTGGTAACTTGTTGCCAAAGGGGAGAAATTGTATAGATCATAGGGCTTCGAGAGAGAGAGTGCTCGCTTTTTGCTCTTTCGTTTGCGGTTTTCCTTGAGATACTTTTGAGTTCTTTGAGATACTTCGTGTGTTTGATACTACGCTTGTTTCTATCTTGATGAGTGCTTGATCATACTGTGCTTAATGTGTGCTTGATGCTTATCATATTCCATTCATATCTTGTATGATCATTTACTCATGTCTTGGTGATTGGGTGCATGTTATTCATTCTTATCATTTTGTGCGCTCCACCAAGATGTATGTGACATGGAAGAGTAACCCATGATCCTAATCGATTGTGCATTTGCATTCAAACGCAAATCTTAAATAATGCACAAATTTAGGGGGAGCTCTTGCTTATCACATACTTCTCAAAGCGACGATGTTATTCATTGATTATATCATTTGTCGAAGCTTTGATCTATATGTTGTCATCAATTACCAAAAAGGGGGAGATTGAAAGTGCAACTAATCCCCGGGTGGTTTTGGTAATTAATAACAACATATATATCATTGAACTAATCATTTCTTGAGAATATTTCAGAAAGTTCAGTGATATGGGTATGGCAATGACTGATGATGTGGACCCCTCAAAATGCTAAGGAAAACATTGGCAAAAGCTCAAGACTCCATTTTTGGTTTAGTGATCCAAGATCACATTGAGTCCATAGGAAAGCCAATACTATTAAAAGGGGATGAGGTTATGATGATGATCTGGTTGCTCAAGTGCTTAGTGATTTATCTCTCAAACTTTCAGCAATCTTTCATTCCAACATAAACCCATAAGTAATCTCGGTCCCACCGATTCCAAACTCACCACACCGAGATGAACCACCTCACCATATACCCAAACCCTAAGAATCTCGGATTTTCCGATTCCAAACTCGGTCATTCGAAATTGGTGTTGCCAAGCTTCAGAAACCTTCAGACTCAAATCGGTGTCACCGAGATGAGAAAGTCGGTCCCACCGAAATTGGCAAACCCTAGACTTTGGAAGAATCGGACTCACCGAGATTGTATTTTCGGTCCCATCGAAAATCCCAACGCTCACAAGATTTGAACTTTCGGTCTCACCGAGTTGTCAACTTCGGTCCGACCGAGATTGGTCAAATGTGTGTAACGGTTGGATTTTGTGTGGAGGCTATAAATACCCTCCACCTCCTCTTCATTCGTGGAGAGAGCCATCGTAAAGAACTACCACTCCTACCTTACATTTACGAGAAGAAAACTACCTACCCTTGTGTTGAGATCAAGTTGCTCCACTCCTACCATATGAAACTTGATTTCTAGCCTTCCCAAGTTGCTTTCCACTCAATCCCTTCCTCCACCACAGCCAAATCAGTGAGGAGAGTTGAGTGTTGGGGAGATTATCATTTGAAGCACAAGAGCAAGGAGTTCATCATCACCAACCCCATCTATTACCTTTTGGAGGGTGGTGCCTCCTAGATTGGTTAGGTGTCACTTGGGAGCCTCCGTCATGATGTGGAGTTGAACCAAGGAGTTTGTAAGGGCAAGGAGATCGCCTACTCGTGAAGATCTACCCCGAGTAAGGCTAGTCCTCCGTGGGCGTAAGCCATGATGGCATAGACAAGGTTGCTTCTTCGTGGACCCTTCGTGGGTGGAGCCCTCCGTGGACTCGCTGCAGCTGTTACCCTCCGTGGGTTGAAGTCTCCATCAACGTGGATTGACGATAGCACCGCCTATCGGAACCACGAGAAAAATCTCCGTGTCACCAACTTGCGTTTGCTCTTCTCCACCTCTCATTTACTATACGTGCAATTTACTTTCCGCTGCCACAACTCTAGAATTGCATGTGTAGGGTGATACTTGACTTGGTTATTATTGTGAACTTGCTAAGAATCCACTCCAATCAAAAGGCAAAATTTTTAAGTTGTCAAGTAGTCTAATCACCCCCCCTCTAGACATACTTCCGATCCTACACAAAGCCCGTAAGGCCCTTCAGGAGGTTGAGGACATGAAGAAAATAGCGGCGGGTAAGGCATTTTTCATGCAAAGCAAGCATGTTGATGTAAACTACCTGACACTTACCCGAATTCGGAGCTCTCCAGGGGCGTTTGCAGATCTGCCTCGCAGTGTATCCGATGCTGCCGCATTCTATCGTGGCGAGGAGGGAGCTCAACGGAGAAGGTCTTCGGTCTCAAGACGCCGAGGCCGGCCATCCGGTGTTTCTAGCGACAGGTGAAGCAGCTGGTCGAGCTCCACAAGATAGCTAAGGAGGCCATGAAGGGCCTCATTGTCCGGTCAGGCTCGACAGGCCATGCTGGAGCTACTTTGGCCTCGGCGGCGGCTGGTGGATGCATGCCCCGGTGGAGGTCATCAAGCGCCCGCTTTGTATTGAAGGTGTTTCGTCGGGCCCTTGCCCGCGCAAAGGTGCACTGGGCAGGCTGGATGCGGAGAGGCTTCTTATCGACCCGCCGCCCGGTAGGCAAGGAGTATCGACGCCCAAATGTACTATAAGACTGTCTCAAGGGTGCCCGCAATATTGCGGATGAGTGCCCCAGAGATGTAATTATTGAGTAAACTCGCTATGTATTATCCTGTGCGCTGAAAACTTTGTTCATATGCGCTACACAACGCTTGTTTAATTTAAAATATTACCTTCTGTACGGCCGTTTATAAAATCTGAGAGATGGCAAGTCGTTGGCTTCAGCCCCCAAGCCACGAGTGCTGGGGAGTTCTGGATAAATTTGAGCACTCTTGTTCCCATTTTTGGGTCCATCTAGGGAGGCACTCAACACAACGAACAAGGCAACCGGACTTATAATGCTTGAACACTCTCACTTAGACATAGAATTCTATAATTTTAATTTTCGGTGAAGCCCCTAGTATTCGGAAGACCAAATTCGGGGCGCTATCCACGCCTTCGTCGGACATTATCCGGTACTTCGCTCGAAGCGGCATAGGTCTTTAGGGAACCGAAAAGACCTCTCGAACAGCGACCAGTCTCTCGCCTTATCATGCCGCCAGTTTTAGCTTTCTCACCGAGGTGCTCGCCCAGCTCAACCGGGCACAATCGCAGTGGTTCTCCGAAGGACACCTTAGCCGATGAACGGAACGTAAGGCACCAAAACGTGGGAGCCGGGCAAACCCAACTATTGACCCAAGACATGATTGAGCCGATTCATATAATGCTATAGGTTCGGGGTGCCGCACTTGTGAAAGTGTTCGGACTTATCACACCATAATGCGGGGAACATAAGCCCCTGGTGTATTCGGCCGTACCAAAATATACGGGTGCGAGATGTCATTAATGAACATATGTGTAAAGTAATGCAATAATAGGCAAAAACTGCTGCATTATTTATTCAAGGAATTCTGCTATGAGTGCGGAAGGATACAAATAGTGCGGTAAGCAAGGGATTGGACTAAATAAACATGTCCCCCGCCAGGGGTGGGCTGCAGACTGGTGTATATAATCGAATTTAATGCTCGTAATGGAGACCACCTGAATGTTAATCGCAGCCTTCTTTCTTCCCTGGCTGTTGCATCGTGAGTTCAGCGGGTCCACCGCCGGACAGGGCTTCTGGTAAATGGAGTCCTGTATATAAAAATAAAAATAAAAAGAGTGACACACTTGGGAGCCCCTGGTGTGGTCGAGCCGCACTCTGGGTCTGTTGTGGTCGTGCCCCTCCCCCTAAGCCCATGGTATCTCCAGAGCGTAATGATGTACGCGGAGGGTTGGTCTTGCAATTATGCAAGGGCTAGGGTTAGCCGACTCTACGCGATGCTTGGATCATGCCAGGTGGTCTTGGTTGATGTTGCTTCGGGCGCGTTTGGCAGTATCCGCCGCTTAACGGCCGGACTCAAAATTGCCTTAAAAGGCTGCTCAGACTTCGCCGCGAGAGTCGCTGTGTGTTTCTCCGCTCGAGGAGCGTTCCGATTTCCGCTGACCGTGATGACTCCACGAGGGCCTGGCATCTTGAGCTTGAGGTATGCGTAATGCGGCACCGTGTTGAACTTTGCAAACGCGGTTCGTCCGAAAGCAGGCGTGATAGCCATCTGCGGAATGGGACTATGTCAAGATTAACTCCTCGCCCGAAATTGTCCGGGATCCGAAGACCACTTCGGTGTGGTGAGCTGTATAATTGGCCTCAACACCTGGTATGACGCCTTTGAAGGTCGTCTTTGTAGGTTTAATCCTTGAGGGGTCTATGCCCACCTTGCGCACTGTATCATGATAAAGCAGGTTCAGGCTACTGTCACCATCCAACAGGACTCTCGTGAGGTGAAATCCATCGACGATTAGGTCTAAAACCAATGCAGCGAATCCGCCATGGCAGATACTGGTCGGATGGTCTCTTCGATCGAAAGTGATCGGGCAAGAGGACCATCGATTGAACATCGGGGCGACTGGCTCCATCGCATATACGTCCCTTAGTGCATGCTTCCGCTCCCTCTTGGGTATATGGGTTGCGTATATCATGTTCACCGTCCGCACTTGTGGGGGGAAACCCTTCTATCCTCTATTGTTCGGCGGTCGGGTCTCTTCCTCGTCGTCGCTGTGCAGCCCCTTGTCATTGTTTTCGGAAATTAACTTGCCTGCCTGCTTGAATACCCAACAATCTCTATTGGTGTGATTAGCTGGCTTTTCGGGGGTGCCATGTATCTCGCATAAGCGGTCGAGTATTCGGTCCAAATTGGACGGACCCGGTGGTTCTTTTGAATGGCTTCTTCCACGACCGGTTTAGAGCCTCGAATCCGCGTTGACCGCCAGATCCTCCTTGTCGTCGCCAAGCACGCGGCATTTATTTTTGCTTCGACGCGACCGCCATTGGGGTCGTTGGTATCCGGACTGCCAGAATTTTTACTGAGGTTGTTGCTGCGAGCTAGCCAGCTGTCCTCTCCCGCACAGAAGCGGGTCATTAGAGATGTGAGGGCTTCCATGGATTTCGGCTTTTCCTGTCCTTGGTGCCGGGCTAGCCACTCATCACGGATGTTATGTTTGAAGGCTGCGAGGGCCTCAGCATCCGGACAGTCGACAATTTGATTTTTCTTTGTTAAGAACCGTGTCCAGAACTGTCTGGCCGATTCGTCTGGCTGCTGAATTATGTGTCTTAGGTCATCGGCGTCTGGTGGTCGCACATATGTGCCCTGGAAGTTGTTGAGGAATGCGGCTTCCAGGTCTTCCCAACACCCAATTGACTCTGCGGGCAAGCTGTTAAGCCAATGCCGAGCTGGTCCTTTAAGCTTGAGTGAGAGATACTTGATGGCGTGGAGATCGTCGCCGCGGGCCATATGGATGTGAAGGAGATAATCTTCGATCCAAACCGCGGGGTCTGTTGTGCCATCGTAGGATTCAATGTTTACGGGTTTAAACCCTTCGGGGATTTGATGATCCATTACTTCGTCAGTGAAGCATAGCGGGTGTGCGGCGCCTCTATATTGAGCAATATCACGACGTAGCTCGAGTGAGCGTTGTCTGCTGTGTTCGGCCCGGCCGGAGTTATTGTATCCGGCACGACGGTATTCGTCGTGGGTCGTGGGGCGCCCACGTGATCCATAGATGGATCTGGATTGCCTTGCTTTGTCCTCCAATATATCTCGCAAGTCCGGCGCGTTCCCTCTTGGCTTCGTACTTTTGGAGCGATGCCGGGGTACGGTCTTGGTGGAGGGCCTAGATGCCTCTCTGTCGCGACCACGGGGTGGTCGGTCGGTGCGCTGGTGATGAAGGTATGTATGTTTCCTCCTCTAATCGGGGGAGCAACTTGCATTTTGGGTAGCTTTTGGAGGGGCGTTTGAGTTCGTACTCTTCGGCCGCGAGGACCTTGGTCCATCGATCGGCCAGCAGGTCTTGATCAGCTTGAAGCTGCTGCTGCTTTTTCTTTAGGCTATTTTCCGTGGCGATAAGCCTGCGTTTAAAACGCTCTTGTTCGACGAGATCCTCGGGGCGCATTTAATTGGCTGTCGTTGAGGCTTGCCTCGTCTTCGGAGGGAGGTATGTAATTATCATCCTCGACCTCTTCATCTGCCGCTCTCTTGTGAGGGCTTGCTTCTGCATCCTCCTGCGCTGAATCTTGCTGTAGGGGATTGTCTTCGGCACTTTCTGGGGTATTATTATCTCCTGTGCCTGAATCTCCATTCTTGCTGTGGCGGGATTTAGAGCGGCGCTGCTGACGTCAGCGCTTGGGCTGTTTCTTTAAGGAATCTGCCTCCGCTGCTTCTTCGCCGTCCCCCTCTTTTGGGGTGTCCACCATGTATATGTCATATGACGAGGTGGTCTTCCAGTGCCCTGTAGGCGCTAGTTCTTTTTCGTTTCCGGCATTGTCGTCCATACCGTCGATATCTTCGGAGTCATAGTCTATCATGTCGGTTAGATCGTCGACAGTGGCTACAAAGTGGGTGGTGGGTGGGTTTTGAATTTCTTCGTCGTCCGTATCCCAACCATCCTGGCCATAGTCCGGCCAGGTCTCTCCGGATAGCGAGAGATGTTTTAGCGAATTTAGGATGTCGCCAAAGGGCGAGTGTTGGAAGATGTCCGCGGTGGTGAACTCCATGACCGACGCCCAATCAGACTTGATTGGCAGGGGCGCGGGAGGTTCGGAGTCCGGCAGGGAGTCCGGCACCTCGGAGTTACGAGCTTTGCAGGGGACAAGGCTAGTGTTCGGCTCCATCGCCGTGGAAATTGCAGCCCCCGAGGTGGTGTCCAGCCACCGGTCCTCGATCTGCGCGATCGGCTCCGGACTAAGGGCCGGAGCGGATTCGTGTGCGGCCACCAAGGCACTGTCCGGCGGCAGAGCTAAAGCATGCCCATCGTGACAGCGCGGTGCGCTTCGCTGTGGCTCGAGTCCGTCGAAGATCAAGTCCCCACGGATGTCGGCCGTGAAGTTTAGGCTTCCGAACCTGACCTGATGGCCAGGGGCGTAGCTTTCGATCTGCTCCAGATGGCCAAGTGAATTGGCCTGCAGTGCGAAGCCGCCGAATACGAAGATCTGTCTGGGGAGAAAAGTCTCACCCTGGATGGCGTTGTTGTTTATTGAAGAAGCCATCGAGCCTATCGATGACGACACAAAGGAACTCTCAATGAAAGCACCAATGTCGGTGTCAAAACCGGCGGATCTCGGGTAGGGGGTCCCGAACTGTGCGTCTAGGCGGATGGTAACAGGAGACGAGGGACACGATGTTTTACCTAGGTTCGGGCCCTCTTGACGGAGGTAAAACCCTACGTCCTGCTTGATTAATATTGATGATATGGGTAGTACAAGAGTGGATCTACCACGAGATCAAGGAGGTTAAACCCTAGAAGCTAGCCTATGGTATGATTGTTGTAATGGTGGTTATGTCCTACGGACTAAAGCCCTCCGATTTATATAGACACCGGAGAGGGCTAGGGTTACACAGAGTCGGTTACAATGGTAGGAGATCTACATATCCGTATCGCCAAGTTTGCCTTCCACGCCAAGGAAAGTCCCATCCAGACACGGGATGGAGTCTTCAATCTTGTATCTTCGTAGTCTTGGAGTCCGGCGGACGATGATAGTCCGGCTGTCCGGACACCCCTTAGTCCGGGACTCCCTCACTCGTCGCAATAAAAACAAACGTCAGAAGAACAACAACGACGCAGACGACACGACAGTCAATGCTGGATTCAGCGGCCCTAAGTCCGGTTAGTGTAAGAAACCTTTCAAAGGTAACAAAGACGGGCCATCCAACTTGTATAAAATCCTCAAGAGGCCCTGTCAGATTCATGGCACACCCGATAAGCCTGTGAATCACACCAACAGGAATTGTTGGGTTTTCAGACAGGCCGGTAAGATAAACGCCGAACACAAGGGAAAGGGACCTCCAAGCAAAGACGACGACGAGCCTCGTCAACCGAACACCGGGGGTCAGAAGCAGTTTCCCCCCGTGGTAAAGACAATGAACATGATCTGTGTCATTCACATTCCCAAAAGGGAGCGCAAGCGTGCCCTTCGGGACGTCTACACCGTAGAGCCTGTCGCCCCCAAGTTCAACCCATGGTCAGCCTGTCCGATCACCTTTGATCGCAGGGATCACCCAACCATTATCCGTCACGGGGGTTTGGCCGCCCTGGTACTTGATTCAATTATTGACGGATATCACCTCACTAGAGTCCTTCTGGACGGAGGTAGCAGTCTCAACTTGATTTATCAAGACACCGTCTGTAAGATGGGCATTGACTCATCACGAATCAAGCCTAGTAACACTACCTTTAAAGGTGTGATACCAGGAGTGGAGGCCCGTTGTAAGGGCTCACTGACGCTGGAGGTAGTATTCGGCTCCCCAGACAACTTTCTCAGTGAAGAATTGATCTTCAACATCATCCCTTTCCGCAGTGGCTATCACACACTACTCGGACGAACTGCTTTCGCCCGCTTTACGCAGTCCCACACTATGCTTACCTAAAGCTTAAAATGTCCAAACCTCATGGCGTTATTACAGTCAATGGTAATATGGTGCGCTCCCTCCGTACTGAAGAGCACACTGCGGCCCTTGCAGCCGAAGTGTATGGCGACCTTATCAAGCCGAATAGCTCATCGGCCAATAAAGCCAATGGCATATCCAAACGAGTCTGGTCCGTGCATAATAGCGATAAATCAACGAATCCGGACCTTGACTAGCACTTCAGCCTCCGCTGATCGCCCTACCAGGTTGCGGCTTGTCTACTGCGCGTACATAATTATGCACTAAAAATACCTTGGGCGGCGCCGGAGGCACACTGCGAAAAAGGTCCATTGTACGACTTGAGCCTATCTAGACTAAATATATCTTTTTCCTCTTACTATAGGTTCATCAAGAGCCCTACTTGCTAGATGGTTGTTGCAGGAAATCCTTTTAAGGCTAGCGTTTCCCAACCATCAAATACTCCTCTCAAGATTTATTACTAAGGAGAAATGGTGCAGACGTGCGGCAGGGCATCACTGGAGTTTCTTTTTTGAACTATCATCTTTAGGCCATGTGTTAGACTTTCCCTTATACAAAAACCTTTTCTTTTTCTCTTTGGGCATGTAACATGACCTTAATATTGAATGGCATTGTCTGTCATCGATGTATCAATAAAGATATAAAAGGAAGAATATGATTATCACCTTCTTGGTTGGGTCCTGGTATTACCTTGTCATCTGTGTTCCCCCTTACGTTCGACTGACGTATGTGGTTTAGCACGGCCTTCATACCAGGGGCTGTATTCAGCCCCGCAAAAGTCTTAAGTCCGAACACCTATAGGGAATTCTTCGGCATCCCGGATATTGCATTATATGCATCGGCTCCGAATAATCTCTTTGGTCTATACTTGGGTTGCCCGGCTCGTGTGTTTGCCACCTTACATTCCGCAAGTTCGGATAAGGTAGTAAAGGGAGAACTACTACGATTGTATTTCTGGTTCGTCCGGTTAAGTACCTCAGTAGAGAAAGTCGACAACTGACTGTCATGATAGGCTAGAGCGGATCAGCAATCCGGTGACTTAGTGTTATACTACAAATTGTTCATGATTTATGCCGTGTTATAAAAGCCCAGCCACGTTGCAAAGGCGCCGCACTCCGGATTGCCGTTCACGCCATAAGGGGCTAGTACTTAGCGCCACCAATGGACTCTTATGGCTAAGTGAAAGTACTAAAGCCGCATAGTCTAATTGCCTAGTTCACCTCGCAAGACGCCTCCTACATCAGACCAAGACATTGGATAAAGTGCGGTCATGCATTCCCGTACACCCTTGTAATACATACGTGGGGGCTGAAGCCGACGACTGGTAAACTATCAAGACATATAAACAACCAAATAGGAGGATAAAGTAATCATAAAGCATAAGCATAACTATTTTACACCATGAGTTCATTACATGACTCTTACAAACCAGACTCAACTATTCAAATCTTATGTCCTCTGAGCACTGGCCCTGTACAAGGCGGGCTCCCTCGAGGACCTTGTTGAAATACTTCCTCGGCCGCTGGTGATCCTTGCCTTCAGGTGGCCCTGCGGTGGCAATCTCGTTGGTGTTCATCTTCACCCACTGAACCTTGATGCGGGCGAAGGCCATCCGGGCACCCTCTTTGCAGGATGACCGCTTGAGGGTATCGATCTGAGGAAGCGCATCCATGAGCCGCTTCACGAGCCTGAAGTGGCTGCTAGGTATGGACTTGTCAGCCATAGACGGACTATTACATCCTTCATGGCCAGTTTGGTCACCCTGTGCAGCTCGGACAACTACTTCAGCTGGTCACAAAGGGCCACTGGATGTTCTGGCGCAAGGTACTGATACGTCTCCAATGTATCTACTTTTCCAAACACTTTTGCCCTTATTTTGTACTCTAACTTGCATGATTTGAATGGAACTAACCCATACTGATGTTGTTTTCAGCAGAACTGCCATGGTGTTATTTTTGTGCAGAAATAAAAGTTCTCGGAATGACCTGAAAATCCACGGAGATACTTTTTGGAATTAATAAAAAATGTTGGCAAAAGAATCAACACCAGGGGCCCACACCATGTCGACGAGGGTGCAGGGCGCCCCCCCTGGGGCGTGCCCCCTACCTCGTGGGCCCCCTAGGACTCCATCAACCTCAACCCCAACTCCACATATTCACTTTCAGGGAGAAAAAAAAATCAGAGAGAAGGATTCATCGCATTTTACGATACGGAGCCGCCGCCAAGCCCTAACCTTCCTCGAGAGCGCTAATGTGGGGTCCGTTCGGGGCTCCGGAGAGGAGAATCCATCGCCATCGTCATCGTCAACCATCCTCCATCACCAATTTCATGATGCTCACCGCAATGCGTGAGTAATCCCATCATAGGCTTGCTGGACGGTGGTGGGTTGGATGAGTTTTACCATGTAATTGAGTTAGTTTTGTTAGGGTTTGATCCCTAGTATCCATTATGTTCTAAGATTGATGTTGCTACGACTTTGCCATGCTTAATGCTTGTCACTAGGGCTTGAGTGCCATGATTTCAGATCTGAACCTATTATGTTTTCATGAATATATGTGAGTTCTTGATCCTATCTTGCAAGTCAATAGTCACCTACTATGTGTTATGATCCGGCAACCCCAAAGTGACAATAAACGGGACCACTCCCGGTGATGATCGTAGTTTGAGGAGTTCATGTATTCACTAAGTGTTAATGCTTTGGTCCGGTACCCTATTAAAAGGAGGCCTTAATATCCCTTAGTTTCCAATAGGACCCCGCTGCCACAGAAGTGTAGGACAAAAGATGCCATGCAAGTTCTTTCCCATAAGCACATATGACTATATTCGGGATACATGCCTACATTACATTGATGAACTGGAGCTAGTTCTGTGTCACCCTATGTTATAACTGTTGCATGAGGAATCGCATCCGACATAATTATCCATCACTACTCCATTGCCTACGAGCTTTTCACATATTGTTCTTTGCTTAGTTACTTCTCCGTTGCCACTGTTACGATTACTACAAAACTGCTACTGTTACTTTTGTTGCCGTTACCGTTACTTCCATACTACTTTCCTACTAAATACTTTGCTGCAGATATTAAGTCTTTCAGGTGTGGTTGAATTGACAACTCAACTGCTAATACTTGAGAATATTCTTTGGCACCCCTTGTGTCGAATCAATAAAGGGTTGAATACTCTACCCTCAAAAACTGTTGCGATCCCCGATACTTGTGGGTTATCAAGACTATTTTCTGGCGCCGTTCCCGGGGAGCATAGCTCTAGTCTTTGAGTCACTTGGGATTTATATCTGCTAACCACTATGAGGAACTTGAAAGATGAAAGAACCAAGATGTTTCCCTCAACTACGAGGGGAGGTAGGGAACTGCCATCTAGCTCTGCACTTGATTCACCTTCTGTTTTGAGTAAACTTGTGACACCTACACCGGCTATGGATTCTGATATGTCGCATGTTATTGATGATGCCACTTCTGCTATGCATTATGCTTTATGATGAAACTACTTCTATGCTTGATAATATTGTGCCATTAGGTGAATTTCTTGATGAACAACTTGCTAGGGTTAGAGAGAATGAAATTATTGAGACTGATAATATTGATGAAAGTGATGATGAAGATTCTCCCCCTAGATATGAATTGGCTGATGTACCTGAGGGTTATGTTATGGATGATGAAACTGCTAGAGACCTTTTTGCTTGCAAAGATAGATATGATCTTAAGAAACTATTAGCCAAGCTGAAAGAAAAGTCTCTGAATGCTAGAATGAAATATGACCCTGCTTTTGCTACTTCACCTATCTGTATTTCTGATGAGGATTATGATTTCACTGTCGATCTTGAGTTAATTACTTTGGTTGAATCTGATCCTTTTTATGGCTATGAATCTGAAACTGTTGTGGCACATCTTACTAAATTGAATGATATAGCCACCCTATTTACTCATGAGGAAAAAATTCGTTATTACTATATCCTTAAGTTATTTTCGTTCTCATTAAAGGGTGATGCTAAAATATGGTTTAATTCTCTTGCTCCTGGTTGTGTGCGTAGTCCCCAGGATATGATTTATTACTTCTCTGCTAAATATTTCCCCGCTCATAAGAAACAAGCTGCCTTAAGGGAAATATATAATTTTGTGCAAATTGAAGAAGAGAGTCTCCCACAAGCTTGGGGGAGGCTTCTCCAATTACTTAATGCTTTGCCTGATCATCCTCTCAAGAAAAATGAAATACTTGATATCTTTTATAATGGACTAACTGATGCTTCCAGAGACCACCTGGATAGTTGTGATGGTTGTGTTTTTAGGGAAAGAACTGTTGAGCAAGCTGAATTGCTATTGAATAACATACTGAGCAATGATAATGATTGGACACTTCCTGAACCAACTCCTAAGCCAACTCCGAAGAAAAGGGGTATTCTATTTCTCAGTCCTGAAGATATGCAAGAGGCAAAGAAATCTATGAAAGAAAAAGGTATTAAAGCTGAAGATGTTAATAATTTACCACCTATTGAACAAATACATGGTCTTGATAACCCGACACAGGTAGTAAAGGTAAATTCTCTCTATAGATTTGATGAAGGTGATATCCCTTGTTATAAGTCTGCTAGCCAGTGCTTGGATGGGTTTGATAATTTTATTGTTAAATAAGAAAACTTCAATGCTTATGTTGGTAGACAATGAAACGTAATGCTTATATGATTGAACACTTGAGTGATTATATGTCTAGAGTTAAAGATGACCTTAAGCTTATTAGTAAACATGCATCTATGGTTACCACTCAAGTAGAACAAGTACTTAAAGTACAAGATGATTTGCTCAATGAGTTAAATAATAAGAAAAATGATAATGCTGTTAGAGTTATGACTAGGGGTGGTAGAATGACTCAGGAACCTTTGTATCCTAAGGGCCATCCTAGGAGAGTTGAGTAAGATACTCAGAGAACTAATGTTAATGCACCTAGTCCTTCTAAGAAAAAGAAAAAGAAAGATGATAGGACTTTGCATGCTTCTAGTGAACCTGTTGTTGACACCCCTTAGAATCCTAATGACATTTCTATTTCTGATGCTGAAACCTATTCTGGTAATGAACATGAACCTAGTGATAATGTTAATGATGATGTTCATGTTGATGCTCAACCTAGTAATAACAATGATGTAGAAATTGAACCTTCTGTTGATCTTGATAACCCACAATCAAAGAATCAATGTTACGATAAGAGAGACTTCATTGCTAGGAAGCACAGTAAAGAAAGAGAACCATGGGTCCAGAAACCCATGCCTTTTCCTCCTAAGCCATCCAAGAAGAAGGATGATGAGCATTTTGAGCGCTTTGCTGAAATAATTAGACCTATCTTTTTGCGTATGCGTTTGAGTGATATGCTTAAAATGAATCCTTATGCTAAGTATATGAAAGATATTGTTACAAATAAAAGAAAAATACCGGAAGCTGAAATTTCCACCATGCTTGCTAATTATACTTTTAAGGGTGGAATACCAAAGAAACTAGGAGATCCAGGAGTACCAACTATACCATGCTCCATTAAAAGAAACTATGTTAAAACTGCTTTATGTGATCTTGGAGCCGGTGTTAGTGTTATGCCTCTCTCTTTATATCATAGACTTGAGTTGAATAAGTTGACACCTACTGGAATCTCTTTGCAAATGGCCGATAAATCAACTGCTACACCTGTCGGTATTTGTGAGGATGTGTCTGTTGTGGTTGCAAATGTCACTATTTTAACGAACTTTGTTATTCTTGATATTCCCGAGGACGATAGTATGTCGATTATCCTTGGTAGACCCTTTTTGAACACTATAGGGTCTGTTATTAATTGCAAGAAAGGCAATGCCACTTTTCATGTTAATGGTAATGAGCATATGGTACACTTCCCGAGGAAACAACCTCAAGTTCATAGTATAAATTCTATTGGAAAATTTTCAATGGTTACTATTGGAGGCTTTGAATTCCCTCTTCCTACTGTCAAGAAGAAATATGATATTCTTATTGTTGGGGACATGCATATCCCCATTGAACCTAGCGTTATGCAAAAATTCTCCGGTTTCATGTTATTCGAAAGAAGTTTGTTAACTAGACTTGATCAACCTTGTTAGTGGATTCCTTTTGATGAGCATGAGATGGATGAAGTTAGAAAGCACAACTCTCTGTACCCACCTTTTACTTTCTGTTATTTAGATTAAATAAAGCAAAAATAGTATTTTTGTCTGTTTTCTAAATTATCTATGCAATAAAAATACCCCGAAATAAAAGTTCTCCAAATGTCCTGAAAATGAAGTATGATTTTTTGTAGAATATTTAAGAATTTCTGGACTAAGAACACACCAGGGGGGCCCACCATTTGGCCACGAGGGCACAAGTCACGCCCACCCCCTGGGGCACGCCCCTGCCTCATGGGCCCCACGTGGACCCCTCCACTTACACCAGCAACCACTCACTTCGTCTTCCTCTAGAAAAAATCCTCCCATAGCTCGAACCCGTGTTCTAGCTCATATTGCTGCCATTGTCGATCTCCTTGCTCAAAGCTCCATTCACAAAACTGTTTTGGGAGATTGTTCTTCGGTATGTGAATCCTCCAAAGGTCCAATTAGTTTTTGTTCTAGTGCTTTATTTATTGCAAAAAAATTGCTTCTAAGGTGACCCTGTTCTTGAGCTTGCATGTCAAATTTATATGGTCCAAAGTAGTTTTAATGCATGATATAGCCTCTAGGCACTTTTGGGAGTAGTTGCTATCAATCTTGTGGAGTTTGGTTCATTTTTATTTTGAATCACTAAAATTTCAGAAATTTTTCAGAAGAAAAAAATGATGAAGAGATTGTTGAGGGGCTCCTCGAGCCGAAGCTCGAAGGATAAGCGGAATGAGGAGAATAAAAAGCCCAAATACAATCTTCCTCGCACCACGGAGGTCCGGCCGGGTGAATGGCCTTGTGATGCGTTCTTGAGGGCCGCCGGAATTCACAATGATTTTTATTATTTGGCTGAGAATGCAGGCCTCACCGACTTCCTCCACGACCAGCACGAACAGTATCTCCTACTCACCAATATTTTCATGCAAAATTTTTATTTCCATGCTAAGAAATCACCACCTCCAGTTGACTTTCACTTATATGATGACGTTAAGGAGATGTCACTCTGTAATTTTTGCTGGGTCTGCAAGATACCCTTTGTGGGCAGCATCGAGGAACCACATCGTAGTGATGTAGATGAATTTATTGATAGAATTGCTGTAGGGGAAACGGGGAAAGTTTCTGATGCAAGAATTACTAGTATACATTTTCATGTTCTACGTTACTTTGCGATATTTGCTAGTAGATGCTTAATTGGTCACGAGAACAGTGGAAATCTTAGTGCTCCTGATGTTGTTATTTTGCGCCATGCTTTGTTTTGTGATACAACTTTAAGTTTAGGCGCTATTGTTGCTAAACGGTTAAGTCTGAACTATACAAAGGGCCCCATCTTTGGAGGCATCTTTCCTTCACACCTTGCTAAACACTTTGAGATACCTATTAGGCATCATGAGAAAGAGGAAAATTTGCTGCCCACTATTTTTCTAGATTATAATAGTATGGTAGCACATGACTTTATTGTTAAAAATAAGAAGTAGATGCTTAAGTATAATTTGATATTTGATAAAACTCACTGTGAGACAATTACCTTGCCTGCACCCTCTTTGTTTAACATATTTTCAGGCACGTACCTCATTTTGCCCGAGGCCATTTATGCATACTGGAGGCTGACACAAGTCCTAGAGCCTGAGCCTGAGCCACCACTTGACCCATATAGACAGTCTGTTTATCAGTGGGATCCAGAGGAAATCGCTAACCAGTGGCACCATGAGGACCCTCCTCTGTACACCGGAGAGAGTAGCTTCGAGCAGTGGCCATAGACCAAATTAGGCCAAAAGCCTAAGCTTGGGGGAGTACATATTTCTCACCGACATTACATTCATGTTCACACACTCATGCTATGTAACGCCCCGGATGTAACTTTCCATATTCGTAACTCCAACTCCTGCCTTTTACGGAGATGCGATATATTTTTTCCTCCGTGGTTGGGTTTCTGTCTGTTGTTTTGCATTTTGTTCTTGTTATGCACCTCGTCTCATGTCATCATTTGCATTGCATCGACATCGTTTTCAAAAAACTTGCATTTGCTTGTAATTGCCGCTTCTTTCGTGTCTCGGCTGACCTTCTCTCAGATCAACCGGACCACTCTCTTCTCTCTCTTTTCTGAGCTCATCAAACCCCGTTGCCTTCATGGACCGTTCTGAGACCAATCGGGTTTCTCGAGTCCCTCTTGTCTGACCACCTAACCTCTCTTGCCAGCTCGCGGCTCCCTCGTGTGCATGTCCGAAACTTGCCCGAACCCGAACCGGTCTGTCGTTACCGTTGGGTTCAGATCATCCCCAAACGTCTATAAAATATCTCCGTTTTATTATTCGGGCTATCTAACCTATTTATTTGCGACCGCCCGATTATAATCGGACGGACCGGATTAGTCCCTAGCTAGTCCCCTACCTATATAATCAGACCAAATCCCTAATTTCTAGGGATCCTCCCGAGCGCCGCCACTCTTCCTATCTCCTCCTCATCGGGATCCTCCTGATCCAAAAAAATCCCCTCGCAGCCAGTCTCTCCACCTCGTTTCTCCCACCTCCTCCTCTCGATCCATCCTCGTGCCCACCTTCAGGTCAGGAGCCTCTTCTCCTTTCGACCCGGAAGGGATCGCGGAGCTGCTCGAGGCCCCGAGCAGGAGCGCTCGGCCTCGTCCCTCGCGCCGCCGCCGCTGGCAACCAGCTCCTCCAAGTCGCCCCCATCTCTGCACCCGCGCTGAACGCCTCCCGCCTCGCCGAGCACATGCGGGACTCCTCGCTCCCGTCGTCTTCCCCGAGCAGGAGCTCATGCCCGAGCTCCTCCACCACTAGCAGCTCCGCGGCGCCGCCTCCCTGTCGACCCCGACCTTGCCTCGCTGCTCCGGCGAGTCCCCGACGAGGAGATGAGTGCCCCGTACTGCCCTTGCTTCCTTCTCCTTCGTCATCGCTCTTCTTCCCGCGGCTCACCTCGTCTGTCTCTCTCTCTCTCTCTGCGCTTCACAGGTGCCCGCAGCCCCGCAGCCCCGCAAGCAGCAGCTTCACAGGAGCTCCCTCCGTCATTAAGCACCACCAGCAGGACGCCTCGTCAGCGCCCCGGTGCCCCATCTGCAGCGCGCCTCAAGCCGCACGTTCCCGTCGGCCCCCGTTCCAGCGCGGCCGCTGCCGGCCTCATCTCTCTGCGAGGGAGATGAGCCCCTCGTTTGTTGACCTCGGCCTCTCGGCCTCCTCAAGCCTGGCACCGCCAAGCCGCTTCCTCGCGAGATTCTCCTCCCCGCCATTACCTGCGCCGCCCCGGTGACGCGCCATCGACCGCGAGCCCCTCCGCGCCAAGACCCTGCTGCGGCTTCGCTGCCTGCTTCCTCCTCTCGCATCGCTCTACTGCCTCGCCCGAACTGCTGCTTCTGTTTCTTCAGAAAGCGAGAGCAGCAGCGGCTCGGCCGCTCGTCCCTGCCGCGTTGACCGCAGCAGCCGCCTGCCCAGGCTTCACGTCACAGGCCAAAGACAAGCAGGCCCCCTTCCACCTCTCCAAGCCGACCGGCCTCAAGGCCCAAAGTGAGCAGCCCAGTCCTAGCAGATCCGGCCCATGCATGTTTTTTTCCCGTCTGCGAATTTTGCTAATTATCCAGTTGTTGCCAGTTTTACAGAAAACCCCTCATGTTCATGCATGTAATAATTAATTAACCGTGCATCGGATTAAAAGAAATTATGTATGTAAAATGCTTAGAATTTTGTGAAGATTAATAATATGCCACTTTCATCCATGTTTAAAACGTTTAAAATGCTGTTTGTTTAAATTTGCTCAAATGTCATGCTAAAATGATTCATTTCATAACTAAATAACCGTAGCTCCGTTTTAAATAAACTTTATATGTAATTGGGGTGGAAAAATGCCTAGTTTAACATGGTGCACTTTATTTTCCTGTTTAACAATATTAAAATATGTTTTAGGGCAGAACAGTACCAAATCTAAAATATGGACATGAGGATTTCCCGGAATTGTTGTTTGTTCTCCAGCATCATTTAAACTTGCCTAAATATTTAGTTTACTTTTGTTACACCTCTTGCCATGTTTAACAACATTTAATATTGTTGTGTACCTAAACGAGATCGAACTAAATAACTCGAATGTGGTGTTTCGTTAATATGCAACTCATTGCATATTGAGCTCCACTTAACTTGTAGTATTGTTTGTTGCACTTTGCCATGCCATGCCTCTTTAAACCGAACATGCATCATACTTGTTTGTGCATCATGCCATGCTTATGTGATGGTTGTTTACCATGTTGTTTGTTTCTTTCCGGTGTTGCTTCCTAATTCCGGTAATGCTGCGATTGTGAGGATTCGTTCGACTACTCCGTTTGTCTTCTTCATGGACTCGTTCTTCTTCCTAGCGGGATTTCAGGCAAGATGACCGCTACCCTGGATCTCACTACTATCATTGCTATGCTAGTTGCTTCGTTCTATCGCTATGCTGCGTTACCTATCATTTGCTCTTCAAGCCTCCCAAATTGCCATGAACCTCTAACCTTTGACACCATTCCTAGCAAACCATTGCTTGGCTATGTTACCGCTTTGCTCAGCCCCTCTTATAGCGTTGCTAGCTGCAGGTGAAGTTGAAGATTTCTCCATGGTGGACAGGGTTATGTTGGGATATCACAATATCTCTTATATTATTAATGCATCTATATACTTGGTAAAGGGTGGAAGGCTCGGCCTTATGCCTGGTGTTTTGTTCCACTCTTGCCGCTCTAGTTTCCATCATACCGTGTTATGTTCCCGGATTTTATGTTCCTAACGCGGTCGGGTGATTTATGGGACCCCGACAGTTCGCTTTGAAAACTCCTCCAAAGAAGGCCCAACATTGGTTTTACCATTTGCCTCACCTATTACCTTTTTCCCTTGGGAGTCGCGCATCCCAAGGGTCATCTTTATTTTAGCCCCCCCGGGCCAATGCTTGTCTAAGTGTTGGTCCAAACTAGAGCCACTTGCGGCGCCACCTCGCGGAAACTTGAGGGCTGGTTCTAGTTGTACGTCATCGCTCATCCGGTCGTGGCTCGAGACGAGATCTGCTGCGGCTACTATCGGGATGTCGGCATGCGGGAGGTCTTGCTGGTCTTGTTTTACCATTGTCGAAATGTCTTGTAAACCGGGATTCCGAGATCGATCAGGTCTTCCGGAGAAGGTCTATTCTTCGTTGATCGCGAGAGCTTGTCATGGGCTAAGTTGGGACACCCTACTGTGGTATAAACTTTCGAGAGCCGTGCCCATGGTTATGTGGCAGATGGGAATTTTTAATGTCCGGTTGTAGATAACTTGACACTTGATCCGAATTAAAATGCATCAACCGTGCGTGTAGCCGTGATGGTCTCTTCTCGGCGGAGTCCGGGAAGTGAACACGGTCTTTGGGTTATGTTTTACGTAAGTAGGAGTTCAGGATCACCTCTTGATCATTGCTAGTTGATGACCGTTCCTTTGTTTCTCTTCTCGCTCTCATTTGCGTATGTTAGCCACCATACTTGCTTAGCCGCTGCAGCAACCTCACCACTTTACCCATTCCTTTCCCATTAAGCTTTGCTAGTCTTGATACCCATGGTAATGGGATTGCCGAGTCCTCGTGGCTCATAGATACTTCCAAAACCAGTTTGCAGGTGCCTATGTTACCGAGCAGGTGACGCAACCAAGCTCATGGAGGAGCTTGATGAAGATCTTGCCCTTTGTGTTGTTTCGTTCTAGTTGATCAGTAGTGGAGCCCAGTTGGGGTCGATTGGGGACCTTTGTCACATTTGGGGTTCTTCTTTTGTTTTGGTTCCGTAGTCGGACCTTGATTGTACCTGGATGATGTAATGCTTTATTCATGTAATTGTGTGAAGTGGCGATTGTAAGCCAACTATGTATCTCTTTCCCTTATGTATTACATGGGTTGTGTGAAGATTACCTCACTTGCGACATTGCTTTCAATGCGGTTATGCCTCTAAGTCGTGCTTCGACACGTGGGAGATATAGCCGCATCGAGGGCATTACAAGTTGGTAATCAGAGCCTTCCCCGACCTTAGGAGCCCCACTGCTTGATCGTTTTTAGCGGCAGAGTTGTGTCTAGAAAAATGTTTTGAGTCATTTAGGATTATATATATCGGAGAGTTAGGAATTCTTTTTACTCCCCAGTCTCTTCATCGCTCTGGTAAGGCATCCTAACGTAGAGTTTTGACTCTTCTCTTCTCAATTTTCACTAAATTTGTTTTTAGGATCACGCGGGTATCTTGGAATCGTTCCGATGGTTTTATGATGAGAACATTGTCTTGGTGCCTCCTGTCAGGGGTTTAGTGGAAGTGTCCCGGGGAGTTGAGCTCGAGGTGTTGTCATCATAATTTTATCGTTGCAGTTCTGGAATACCGAGTTTAGCGCCGACATCGAAAATCACTTTTATGCAGTTGTTGGTGAGATAACCCGATAACCCAAAGATCGAGGTGAGTACGGAGTATTGCCATGACTCGTATAACGGATGTTTTTCAAGGTTGAGGTAGACGATTTCGAAGGTTTCTTGGTTATGTGTTGAAGGATGGATACATTGGATGTAGGATTTGCTAGTTTTGGGTGAGATATTATGCTTCCCTGTATCCCCAACACCTGATTGTATAACCGGAAAATTTCGGGTGTTTCATAAGTGGGAATTCAAGTAGCTCTTAGGATATCTTTCCGACGGATGTATGATATGAAATTGGGGTTCGACGTCTAGTGGTCCGCCTATTCACGGTTGGTTTTCTGATGGTCTCGTTGTGTCTTAAAGAGTCCTTGGCTATGCCGACTGGGACGCTTCGTATGTCATGTGCACTACCTTGTACATGATGGTGCTGTCTGATCGAGCCGTGTAGGCCCCACCACTAAAACTTTGGACGAAATCTCTATCATATGTTTGTTCCGCTTATTCGCAAGCCAGTCCTTTGTTTTTGTTTCGAGTTGTGGTATTCGAGTTGGTTCAATGTCAAGTGTTGATTCCATACCTTTCCGAAATGGTGTTCTCATACTCCGATGTGAATACCAATCCTTCTCGACAATCGAGATTGTCATGTCAATCCTTTTCAACCGGCGTGTTTCTCTTCAAGTGGATCCGATCACTTCAACATCAGCAAGACCAATTATCATTTCTTCTCAACAGTGTTTGTTTCATCCGTCTCCAAGTTGCCTTTGTTTTTCCCGCCCACCCACCCTTTTTCCTCAAGGACTAAGATTTCTTTACCAAGTATCCATTTATTCATGTGAAGTCTCTTCATTCTTTTCTTTCAATGTTCTTATCCGGTGATTTCCCATGAAGATGCTCAACAGTTTCAAGTTCATCATCCTTCATTGTTGTTTCTTCTTCGGTGGATTTAATTCAAGCTTTCGATATTCATCATATTCCTTTCCTCGTTTCAAATGCTTTCCCATGCCGGCGCACCTCTCAATCGCTCACTTTTCGCTATTCATTTTTCCTGAAGTGCTCAAGACATCTCCGAAGACTTGTGTTTCCATTCTTAATCCGTTCAAGCCATTTGGAAATTGTTATCTCATTCAAGCCATTTAATTCAACCGGTGCAATCTCTCTTTAATATCATTCTCAACGGTGTTTTCTTTTGAGTGGGCCCTAACCCACAGGTCTTTTCCCAGGATCTTACCTGACTCTTCTAATTAGTCCGGAGTTATTCTTAAATGCTTTTCAAGTGTGACATAAGAATGGATTCCATCAGTCACATGCCTTCTCCAAGATTGTTTTCAAATTATTTTCATCTTTGGCTCAACCTTTCCTCTTTTAATTCTCCCGGAGTATCTCAACAATTCATGGTGGTTATCATCATCATTCTCAACATTTGAAGACCGAAGAAGGATTTCTCTTAAATCTTGGTCCATTCTCTTGAATATTCATGGTTCTAGCTTCATGCTATCCTCATAATTGTTTTCGATTGTGAGAATTCTTTTCAACCATCCGACGCATTTCAAGGGTTGCTTCCTTTCTCGATCATCTGAAGGCCATCATTTCTGAATATTTCTCATTCTCAGCTTTCAACTCTCGTTCTCGAATTCTTCCGGTGCATCGTTCAAATAACCTCTAATTAGTTCATGGTCTCTTCATTCTCATGTATCTAAATCCCTTCAAGTATCTTCATTCGTTTTCAAACTCTTTCCGGTGAATTGTGCCCTTGCTACTCTCTTTTTCAATTCTTACAGTAGTTCGTTCAAGATTTCACTTCCTTTGTTATCATATTAATTCACTCATTGTTTCCAAATCCCATCGGTGGTTCCTTCAGATTCTTTTCCTTTGTTATCATATGAATTCATTCGTTCTTTCCTATCCTACCGGTGGTTCATGAAGACTTCCTCAAGTTTTGTGCTATATCTATCTTAATCCTTTCTACGAGAATAAGTGGCATGCCAAATCCATTGTGGGTCATCAATTTAATTGATGAGGGATAAGCATAATGTAATTCTTATTCTTGTTTCATCGAGTAAATTCAATTCCTTATTCCGGAGGTTCATAAAAAATTCTTGGTTTCAATTGCTCATCCTTCTTTTTCGGAGTTCCAAGTTCTCTCGGTTATATAATCGCGAAGCTCCATCTAAATCATTGCAAGGCTTCACCTTGTGTTTTTAACTTCTCCTTCTTTCCACCATCCTTTTAATACCGGAGTTTCTTCATGGTGGTTCCTCAAGGATTCTTTTCATTCTTCAGTTGTTCTTCAAGATTTCTCTCGTAGTTATGATCCGCCAAGCTATACTCTAAAAATAAACATGGTGCCCAACACATGTTTTGTTTTGAGGAGCTCAACTATTCTTCATCCTGCATTCCAAAATGCAATTCTTTCTACCTTATCTTTTGAGGTGGTGTTATGTCACTCTTGACAATTTCCTTCATGTTTCATGATTCATATGTTGTCAAGAATGAGGTATTTTAAATCCATCATTTTCTCTTCGTTAACTCTTGTGTCAGATTTCACCTAAAGTCTTTCCGTAAGGGTTGTTGCTATTTATGGTGTTTATCAATAATCCAAGTTATCTCTCTATCATCTTGGTGGAAGAAGTTTTTTCATCTCTTCGGTGTTCGTAATCAAATCAATGGTTTCCATTTGTGGCCGGTTGCCACCTCATAATCTTGAGATGTTTTCTATAAGCCCACTACAAGCTTATTCGTTTCGTCGTTGATTTTCCAACAACTCTGTTCGATTCTTCTTTGCAAGGATGCTTTCCAAGTACACTTGTGGCAAAAGTTGTCATTTTCTTCTCCGTCCCTTTATCCCAACGGTCTAACTTCTACTCTTTCGTTACGGAGGCATTGTGATGTTGTGCTCTTCACCCATCACCTCGTTTTGTGAGGACCGTGTTCTTTCCATGCTTACCCATTTAACCGGAGTGTTGTATCTTCTCTGCTCAAGTTCTTTTCATCTTATCAAGTCTTGCATCTCTTTTCAACCTTAGTGCTGTCTGAAATCTTTCTTACCCATTGTGCCATTCTTTCAATAGTTTCGGAGGCAGTGTGTTGTTGATTTCATCAAGTATCATCCCATCTTCTCAAGTTCATGTTCTATTCCTTCCATGTTTAACCGGAGTGCTGTCCGAATTCTTTCCCTCTCATCTTGTTTTAACCGGAGTGGTTTCGAATTCTATCTTGTCCATTAAACTCTTGATTCATGTCTTTGCAACCTTCAAGTTCCCATAATGTTCCTTGTTCCTTTTTTCTAACGGATTGTTTGCAATCTCATTCATCTCTGTTGTACTCTTTCTTTTAAATTGCTCAACCTCTCAAGGTTCGTGGTTTCACTCGTTCGTCAAAGAAGCAACTTAGTTTTACCTCTTCTCTTCCTCTTCCGTTTTCCCTCCGGTGCCATCCTAGATCTCGGGAAGAGATCCTCTCGTAGTGGTGGAGTGTTGTAACGCCCCGGATGTAACTTTCCATATTCGTAACTCCAGCTCCTGCCTTTTACGGAGATGCGATATATTTTTTCCTCCGTGGTTGGGTTTCTGTCTGTTGTTTTGCATTTTGTTCTTGTTATGCATCTCGTCTCATGTCATCATTTGCATTGCATCGACATCGTTTTCAAAAAACTTGCATTTGCTCGTAATTGCCGCTTCTTCCGTGTCTCGGCTGACCTTCTCTCAGATCAACCGGACCACTCTCTTCTCTCTCTTTTCTGAGCTCATCAAACCCCGTTGCCTTCATGGACCGTTCCGAGACCAATCGGGTTTCTCGAGTCCCTCTTGTCTGACCACCTAACCTCTCTTGCCAGCTCGCAGCTCCCTCGTGTGCGTGTCCAAAACTTGCCCGAACCCGAACCGGTCTGTCGTTACCGTTGGGTTCAGATCATCCCCAAACATCTATAAAATATCTCCGTTTTATTATTCGGGCTATCTAACCTATTTATTTGCGACCGCCCGATTATAATCGGACGGACCGGATTAGTCCCTACCTAGTCCCCTGCCTATATAATCAGACCAAATCCCTAATTTCTAGGGATCCTCCCGAGTGCCGCCACTCTTCCTGTCTCCTCCTCATCGGGATCCTCCCGATCCAAAAAAATCCCCTCGCAGCCAGTCTCTCCACCTCGTTTCTCCCACCTCCTCCTCTCGATCCATCCTCGTGCCCACCTTCAGATCAGGAGCCTCTTCTCCTTTCGACCCGGAAGGGATCATGGAGCTGCTCGAGGCCTCGAGCAGGAGCGCTTGGCCTCGTCCCCTCGCGCCGCCGCCGCCGGCAACCAGCTCCTCCAAGTCGCCCCCATCTCTGCACCCGCGCTGAACGCCTCCCGCCTCGCCGACCACATGCGGGACTCCTCGCTCCCGTCGTCTTCCCCGAGCAGGAGCTCATGCCCGAGCTCCTCCTCCACTAGCAGCTCCGCGGCACCGCCTCCCTGTCGACCCCGACCTTGCCTCGCCGCTCCGGCGAGTCCCCGACGAGCAGATGAGTGCCCCGTACTGCCCTTGCTTCCTTCTCATTCGTCATCGCTCTTCTTCCCGCAGCTCACCTCGTCTGTCTCTCTCTCTCTGCGCTTCACAGGTGCCTGCAGCCCTGCAGCCCCGCAAGCAGCAGCTTCACCGGAGCTCCCTCCGTCGTTAAGCACCACCAGCAGGACGCCTCGTCAGCGCCCCGGTGCCCCATCTGCAGCGCGCCTCAAGCCGCCCGTTCCCATCGGCCCCCGTTCCAGCGCGGCCGCTGCCGGCCTCGTCTCTCTGCGAGGGAGACAAGCCCCTCGTTCGTTGACCTCGGCCTCCCGGCCTCCTCAAGCCCGGCGCCGCCAAGCTGCTTCCTCGCGAGATTCTCCTCCCCGCCATCACCTGCGCCGCCCCGGTGACGCGCCATCGACCGCGAGCCCCTCCGCGCCAAGACCCTGCTGCCAGTGCCCTGCCGTCCTGCTTCCTCCTCTGCATCGCTCCGCCGCGCCTGGCCCCTACCCCGAACTGCTACTTGCATTTTCAGAAGCGAGAGCAAGCGGCTCACCGCTTCGTCCCGCGCGTTGACCAGCAGCGCCCCAGCCTAACCGGCTGACGCACAGGCCACCAGCAAGCAGGCCCCCTTCCACCTCTCCAAGCCGACCGGCCTCAAGGCCCAAAGTGAGCAGCCCAGTCCCAGCAGATCCGGCCCGTGCATGTTTTTTTTCCCGTCTGCGAATTTTGCTAATTATCCAGTTGTTGCCAGTTTTACAGAAAACCCCTCATGTTCATGCATGTAATAATTAATTAACCGTGCATCGGATTAAAACAAATTATGTATGTAAAATGCTTAGAATTTTGTGAAGATTAATAATATGCCACTTTCATCCATGTTTAAAACGTTTAAAATGTTGTTTGTTTAAATTTGCTCAAATGTCATGCTAAAATGATTTATTTCATAACTAAATAACCGTAGCTCCGTTTTAAATAAACTTTATATGTAATTGGGGTGGAAAAATGCCTAGTTTAACATGGTGCACTTTATTTTCCTGTTTAACAATATTAAAATATGTTTTAGGGCAGAACAGTACCAAATCTAAAATATGGACATGAGGATTTTCCGGAATTGTTGTTTGTTCTCCCGGCCTCATTTAAACTTGCCTAAATATTTAGTTTACTTTTGTTACACCTCTTGCCATGTTTAACAACATTTAATATTGTTGTGTACCTAAACGAGATCGAACTAAATAACTCGAATGTGGTGTTTCGTTAATATGCAACTCGTTGCATATTGAGCTCCACTTAACTTGTAGTATTGCTTGTTGCACTTTGCCATGCCATGCCTCTTTAAATCGAACATGCATCATACTTGTTTGTGCATCATGCCATGCTTATGTGATGGTTGTTTACCATGTTGTTTGTTTCTTTCCGGTGTTGCTTCCTAGTTCCGGTAATGTTGCGATTGTGAGGATTCGTTCGACTACGTCCGTTTGTCTTCTTCATGGACTCGTTCTTCTTCCTAGCGGGATTTCAGGCAAGTTGACCGCTACCCTGGATCTCACTACTATCATTGCTATGCTAGTTGCTTCGTTCTATCGCTATGCTGCGTTACCTATCATTTGCTCTTCAAGCCTCCCAAATTGCCATGAACCTCTAACCTTTGACACCATTCCTAGCAAACCATTGCTTGGCTATGTTACCGCTTTGCTCAGCCCCTCTTATAGCGTTGCTAGCTGCAGGTGAAGTTGAAGATTTCTCCATGGTGGACAGGGTTATGTTGGGATATCACAATATCTCTTATATTATTAATGCATCTATATACTTGGTAAAGGGTGGAAGGCTCGGCCTTATGCCTGGTGTTTTGTTCCACTCTTGCCGCCCTAGTTTCCGTCATACCGGTGTTATGTTCCCGGATTTTGCGTTCCTAACGCGGTCGGGTGATTTATGGGACCCCCCTGACAGTTCGCTTTGAATAAAACTCCTCCAGCAAGGCCCAACATTGGTTTTACCATTTGCCTCACCTATTACCTTTTTCCCTTGGGAGTCGCACATCCCAAGGGTCATCTTTATTTTAGCCCCCCGGGCCAATGCTTGTCTAAGTGTTGGTCCAAACTAGAGCCACTTGCAGCGCCACCTCGGGGAAACTTGAGGGCTGGTTCTAGTTGTACGTACTGCTCATCCGGTCATGGCCTGAGACGAGATACGCGCGGCTACTATCAGGATGTCGGCACGCCGGGAGGTCTTGCTGGTCTTGTTTTACCATTGTCGAAATGTCTTGTAAACCGGGATTCCGAGACTGATCGGGTCTTCCTGGGAGAAGGTCTATTCCTTCGTTGATCGCGAGAGCTTGTCATGGGCTAAGTTGGGACACCCCTGCAGGGTATAAACTTTCGAGAGCCGTGCCCGCGGTTATGTGGCAGATGGGAATTTGTTAATGTCCGGTTGTAGATAACTTGACACTTGATCTAAATTAATACGCATCAACCGCG
Organism: Aegilops speltoides; assembly: GCA_021437245.1. Lineage (NCBI taxonomy): Eukaryota > Viridiplantae > Streptophyta > Magnoliopsida > Poales > Poaceae > Aegilops > Aegilops speltoides. Next base: position 445,787,435 of record CM038142.1, read on the forward strand.
CGTGTAGCCGTGATGGTCTCTTCTCGGCGGAGTCCGGGAAGTGAACACGGTCTTTGGGTTATGTTTGACGTAAGTAGGAGTTCAGGATCACCTCTTGATCATTGCTAGTTGACGACCGTTCCTTTTTTTCTCTTCTCGCTCTCATTTGTGTATGTTAGCCACCATACTTGCTTAGCCGCTGCAGCAACCTCACCACTTTACCCATTGCTTTCCCATTAAGCTTTGCTAGTCTTGATACCCATGGTAATGGGATTGCTGAGTCCTCGTGGCTCACAGATACTTCCAAAACCAGTTTGCAGGTGCCTATGTTACCGAGCATGTGACGCAACCAAGCTCAAGGAGGAGCTCGATGAAGATCTTGCCCTTTGTGTTGTTTCGTTCTAGTTGATCAGTAGTGGAGCCCAGTTGGGGTCGATCGGGGACCTTTGTCGCATTTAGGGTTCTTCTTTTGTTTTGGTTCCGTAGTCGGACCTTGATTGTACCTGGATGATGTAATGCTTTATTCATGTAATTGTGTGAAGTGGCGATTGTAAGCCAACTATGTATCTCTTTCCCTTATGTATTACATGGGTTTTGTGAAGATTACCTCACTTGCGACATTGCTTTCAATGCGGTTATGCCTCTAAGACGTGCTTCGACACGTGGGAGATATAGCCGCATCGAGGGCGTTACATGCTAGTTGTCGGTGCTCATACTTTTTCATTGTACTATCCATGCTAGTTTATTTCCTGTTCTTGCTTTCTTCTTGTGTGTTTGAAAAACCTTAAGAAAAACCAAAAACATTAGCTGTAGCTTTTAGCTAGTTTACTTTCCATGCCTGTAGTAGTAGTAACTAAAAGAAAACCCCAAAAGATTTCTCGTTCTTCTTTTGCTTGTTGGGAGCTTTCCCGTGTATATAGTTTTATTTCTTTTCTTTTATTTGGGGGTCGAGAGGAGAAGACCACGATGAAAATGTTGAGTGTCTCTCTTATGCATTATTGTTGATCTGATCAAGAGCTCATATTACCTTGTCTTCTCCTTTGTATTAAATGCTTGCAGATTCCAGCTTAGTCCAATGCACGTGCACTATTATCATTATCCACAATGTTCGCTCGTGCAAGTGAAAGGCAATAATGACGATATATGATGGACTGATTGAGATGAGAGAAGCTGGTATGAACTCGACCTATCTTATTTTTGTAAATATGATTAGTCCACTGTTCCTGATTCAGCCTATTATGGATGAAACATGGTTGCAATGACAATTAGAGATTATAGTTGCTCATGCCATGCTTAATTAGCTAGGAGTTTATAATGGTTTACCTTGCGTGCCAACATGCTATTAAAATGGTTATGATGTGGTATGATAGGGTGGTATCCTCCTTTGAATGATTCGAGTGGCTTGACTTGGCACATGTTCACGCATGTAGTTGAAACAAAATCAACATAGCCTCCACGATATTTATGTTCATGGTGATTTATATCCTACTCATGCTTGCACCCATTGTTGATTAATCTTAATGCATGTTCATGTCTGTTGCCGCTCTCTAGTTGGTCGCTTCCCAGTCTCTTTCTAGCCTTCACTTGTACTAAGCGGGAATACTGCTTGTGCATCCACTTCCATAAACCCTAAAGTTATCCATATGAGTCCACCATACCTTTCTATAAGCGGTATCTACCTGCCGTTCCAAGTAAATTTGTATGTGCCAAACTACAAACCTTCAAATGACATTCTGTTTTGTATGCTCGAATAGCTCATGTATCAACTAGGGTTGTATATATCTTCCATGCTAGGTGGGTTATTCTCATGATGAGTGGACTCCGCTCATCATTCACGAGAAAATGGACGGTAACCGGGATGCCCAGTCCCATGCTCAAATCAAATCAAAATAAATGCAAACAAAACTCCCCCAGGATTGTTGTTAGTTGGACGACACCCATTGTTTCGAACAAGCCATGTGCCGGGGTTATCTCGCGGGTGGGTTCGCGAGACGACAGATGCCACAAGGTGGCTTGTGGTGAGGGCAAGACTGCTTTGGAGATCAAGGAACGGGATTGGGCAAACAACACGCGGTGATTTACCCAGGTTCGGAGCTCTCCGGAGAGATAATACCCCTACTCCTGCATGTCTGAATGTATATGCGGTGTACATGTCGATCAGTACAAAGTGCTCCTAGATCTGTATTACAGAGGGCAGTAGAGCGCCTTGTGCGTATGTGGGTGTGTGGCCTGGTGGCTTGAGCATGTATGCGTGTGGCCGAATGGATGGATGCATGGCTAGCTAGCTTGCTTGCTAGCTAGCTTGTGTGCGTGAGTGAGTACCTCCCGGATGGATGGATGGATGGATGTTGACTCATATATGAGTGTGGGCTAGATTGTGAGGTAAGCTAGGTAGGCATGGGTGTGTGCATGGGATGTAAGCTAGTGTACCTTACATCCCAAGCTGTGTGTAGCTTGGGAGTTAGGCTAAGTTTTGTCCCTGGGGCATTTTATAAATCAATGCCCGGGGACAAAGTACACTGTAGATGATGACGCATGTGACGAGTGAACAATGTATGCTTTATCAGTAATAGTGGTTGCGGTATGGCCGTCTTGTCGGTGTCACGTCAGATGGGACGTCGTAGTTGACTTCGTGTAGCAGGCCGGCTGGAGCAGCCGGACAGGGACCCGGCCGGGCGGCCAGGTTGAGGAGTCTGGCCGGGTTGAGCAACTCAGCCAAGTGCGAGCCGGGTTGAGGGGCGTTGCTGGCCCCGATGTTTTTGAAGCTCCGTTTGCCGTCTTGGGCCTACCCGGGGGTCATCCCCCCGTCACCATTGATTGATGTTTGTTGGTGGTGGGGGAGTATAAACTTTACCATTCTGTTTGGGAACCGCCTATAATGTATGTAGCATGGAAGATATCAAGATCTCTTGGTTGTTATGTTGACAATGAAAGTATACTGCTCAAAATATTATTTATCTCTATTTCAAAACTCGAGCTCTGGCACCTCTACAAATCCCCGCTTCCCTCTGCGAAGGGCCTATCTATTTACTTTTATGTTGAGCCATCATCCTCTTATTAAAAAGCACCAGTTGGAGAGCACCGCTGTCATTTGCATGCATTGCTATTAATTTACATTGAGTATGACTAGATCTCTTTTACCATGAATTACAATGTCTAGTCAGTCCTTGATCTTCAGGGGTGCTCTGCATTTATGTTTTGTGGTCTCAAAAAGGGCTAGCGAGATACCATCTTGTTATATCATATTATGATTTCTTTGAGAAAGTGTTGTCATCCAAAATTTATTATTATTGCTCGCTAGTTGATTAAGCCATTGATATGAGTAAACATGAGACCTAAATGTTATTGTGAATATGGTTAGTTCATAATCTTTGCTAAAAACTTGAATGCTGGCTTTACATATTTGCAGCAACAAGATCAAACAGATTTTGTAAAAGTTTTTCTTTATCACTTTTAGTTTGTCAACTGAATTGCTTGAGGACAAGCAAAGGTTTAAGCTTCGGGGAGTTGATACGTCTCCAACGTAACTAACTTTTCAAACACTTTTGCCCTGGTTTTGGACTCTAACTTGCATGATTTGAATGGAACTAACCCGGACTGACGTTGTTTTCAGCACAACTGCTTGGTGTTATTTTTGTGTAGAAATAAAAGTTCTCGGAATGACCTGAAAATCCACGGAGACACTTTTTGGAATTAATAAAAAATGTTGGCGAAAGAATCAAGGTCAGGGGGCCCACACCCTGTCCACGAGGGTGCAGGGCACGCCCCCGCGGGGCGCGCCCCCTGCCTCGTGGGCCCCCTGGAACTCCACCGACCTCAACCCCAACTTCATATATTCACTTTCGGGGAGAAAAAAAATCAGCGAGAAGGACTCATTGCGCTTTACGATATGGAGCCGCCACCAAGCCCTAATCTTCCTCGGGAGGGCTGATCTGCAGTCCGTTCGGGGCTCCAGAGAGGGGAATCCGTCGCCATCGTCATCATCAACCATCCTCCATCACCAATTTCATGATGCTCACTGCCGTGCGTGAGTAATCCCATCGTAGGCTTTGCTGGACGGTGATGGGATGGATCAGATTTACCATGTAATCGAGTTAGTTTTTTTAGGGTTTGATCCCTAGTATCCATTATGTTCTAAGATTGATGTTGCTATGACTTTGCCATGCATAATGCTTGTCACTAGGGCACGGGTACCATGATTTCAGATCTGAACCTATTATGTTTTCATGAATATATGTGAGTTCTTGATCCTATCTTGCAAGTCAATAGTCACCTTCTATGTGTTATGATTCGGCAACCCTGAAGTGACAATAATCGGGACCACTCCCGGTGATGACCGTAGTTTGAGGAGTTTCTGTATTCACTTAGTGTTAATGCTTTCCTCCGGTACTCTATTAAAAGGAGGCCTTAATATCCCTTAGTTTCCAATATGACCCGCTGCCACGGGAGGGTAGGACAAAAGATGTCATGCAAGTTCTTTCCCATAAGCACGTATGACTATATTCGAGATACATGCCTACATTACATTGATGAGCTGGAGCTAGCTCTGTGTACCCTATGTTATAACTGTTGCATGAGGAATCACATACGACATAATTATCCATCACTGATCCATTGCCTACGATCTTTTCACATATTGTTCTTTGCTTAGTTACTTCTCCGTTGCCACTGTTACGATCACTACAAAACTACTACTGTTACTTTTGTTGCGTTACCGTTACTTCCATACTACTTTGCTACTAAATACTTTGCGGCAGATATTAAGTCTGTCAGGTGTGGTTGAATTGACAACTCAACTACTAATACTTGAGAATATTCTTTGGCTCCCCTTGTATCGAATCAATAAATTTGGGTTGAATACTCTACCATCGAAAACTTTTGCGATCCCCTATACTTGTGGATTATCAGGTACTGCGACCAGAAGAACTTCTCCATCGAGCTCCCTTCTTCGGCTTGGAAGAATTCGGCATCATCCGCAATAGTCCTCGGCAGATCCGCAAAGACACCTGGAGAACTCCAAACTCGGGTCCGCAAAATATATCTCTTACTAGTAAATCTACTCTACATGATAAAGGCCTTACCAGCCGCTATCTTCCTCGCCTCTTGGATCTCCTGGCGAGCGCCCTGGGCTTCAACCCAGGCTTCTTTTGCGCTTTCCAGCGCTTTGGTGAGCTCAGAGGCCTGTTCTGAACTCTTTTGCTCCAAGGACTTGCACTTGGCGATGGTGTCCTTGAGGTCTTGTTCGACCTCCCCCACCCGCGCCTCATGTCTGCGGCGGGTGGTTTGCTCCACCTCTAACTCCTTGGCCACCTTGTCCGCGGCCGCCTTGCTCACCTCTGCCTCCTTATTGGCTTTGGCGAGGGCGCTCTTGAGGGACTCGACCTCGGCTGCGCCAACTATGAGTATTTTATAACATTTTTAGTCAGTCTAAATGACTAGTACACATATAAATTTTGGGAATGTCGTAGTGCCGCATACCTTGGGTTTCGTTAAACCGCTTGTTGATGTGGCCGAGTTCCTCATCGGATAGCCAAAGCTTCCGATTGAGCTCGGCAATTTCTGCGACCTGGGCAGCAGCCGCCAGCATAAAAGCCTGTCCAACAACGTATACGACACGTTATATACTTGTGTTGATCCTCTATTCGGATTATTTTAATCCAAACAGAGTCTCAGGGGCTACTGTCTATATATATATATATATACAAAAAAACTTGTAAAGAATATTACATCGCATACCTCGAAGCCCTTCAGTAGGCTCTTGAAGGCTTCGGTCAGTCCGCTCTTTGCGGACCAAACTTTCTCCATAACCGCACCCATCAGGGTGCGGTGTTCCTCTACAATGGAAGCGCGTTGCAGTGCTTCCTGCAGAGTGTCAGCGGCCTCTGGGTTGACAGTGGCCGCCGATGGAGCTTCTGCTCCTCCCCCCTCTTTTGAGGGGGGGTGTTGGTCCGAACCCAGAGCCGTACTGGTCTCCGGGACGGTGTTCGGCGAGGGCCTGGACTGTTGAAGCCCCCTACCCTCAATGGTCATGGGGGTCGCCGTGCCCCGCTCTACATCATCCGTGGTGTTGTCCTCGTGCGCCTTCTAGACGGTTCCATCCGCCCCACCCCGGCCAGGAGATGGCCTTTGGGATGACACCTTGGTGTCCTCCATGTCAGGGGGAGAGAAGGCACGAGATGTCCCATCACTCTCCGCCTCTCTAGGTGCTAGAGACTTCCCCTTCAAAAAAGAGGGAATCAGAATCTCACGCGGAGGGCTGAAAAGCAGAGAAAGACTTGATATGACAGAGGTAGATTAAGCAATAATTGAACGGGTAAGTTTTTGATACTTACGTTTCGGCCAGGGGCTTCTCCCTTTGGACCCTCTTCGGGCTGTGTTCGGACTCTAAGTCCAAACTGTCCAAGAGGACCACCCGACCTTCTTTGGCGTCACCCCCTCCAGGATATCGGAGGCTGTCCTCTTTCCCCTCCTCATCTTGAGGGGGGAGTCGCTCTCAACTTCCTCCTCCTGCTCCTCCTCTTCGTCTTCCTCCTCTTCATCCTCGTCTTCCTCATGGGAGGAGACGGTTTCGATCTCTCTAGACACTGCTTCCGGAGGGCCTTTGCGGCGGGGCCCGTCCTTGGTCCCCTTGCTTTTCTTCTTGGTCTTCTTCTCCATCGCCTTATAAGGCGCTGGGACCAGCATCTCCTCCATCTGAGGAGTGACTGGGTCTTCGGGCAACGGAGCCAGACTCTTAATCTGCTCTGACTTCTTGGTCCAGCCCTGTAAAGGATGAACTAATGAGTTTTGTATCAACCAAATATGTAAAGTGGATATGTTTTCGGAAAGTTAAATACTTACTGGAGATGCCGGATTCGTGGCGTTGAGGCTGACGTCTTCGGTCTCCATGGACCAACTATTCTACGCCTTGAAGAGCAACTTCCACATTCCCTCGTGCGTGGTGCCGAGGAAGTGCTGCAGAGTCCGTGGCTCCTCCGTCTTGAACTCCCACATGGGGGAAGCCCGGCACTGGCAGGGGAGGATGCGGCGGAAGAGCATAATCTGAACCATATTGGTTAAATCAACGTTTTTCCCAGCACGTTGGTGATACGCATTTGCAGCGTCTGCACCTCCGTCTAGGACCCCCAGTCGTGGCTCTTCGCAGTCCAGGAGACGAGCCTCATGGGGGGTCCGGATCTGAAGTCCGGAATTGCCGCCAACTTAGTGCGGCATGGCTTAGTGATATAGAACCACTCCTGTTGCCAGATCTTGACGGTCTCCATCAAGGCCCCCTTGGGCCACATGGTGTTGGGCAGCTTGCTGACCATAGCACCACCGCAGTCCGTGTGCTGCCCGTTGTCAGATTGTGGGATCCGCAAACCCTTGAGAGGTTTGAAGTCTGGGGTGCGTGCGGAGATCTCAACCTACCCAGCCTGGCTACTCGCGGTCCTCCTAAGCCTAGCACGTCGCGCTCAAAGGGACAAGAGACACAACAGTTTTTACCCTGGTTCGGTCCACCGTTGTGGTGTAATACCCTACTCCAGCGTTTTGGTGGATTGCCTTGAAGGGTTGAGGATGAGCTAGTACAGTGGATGAACAAGCCTTAGGAAATGAGGTGTTCTTGAGTGGGTGTGGTGTATGCTAGCTCCACTTGTTATGATCTCGTCCCCCTTCTACGGTGGTGGCTAGTCCTATTTATAGTGGCCTTGGTCCTCTTCCCAAATATGAGCAGGAAGGGATCCCACAACGGCCGGATTTGAAAGAGGACAAGTAGTACATTCTATCCTGACAAAAGTACTCTTCGCCTGCGAAAAGGCTCTGGTCGTGACGCTGCGGTGGGCTCGTCGATGACCTCCATCCTGCGGTCTTGGCGGTCTTGGTCTCGTTGCACTGAAATGGAAACCTTTGGCTGATTCCTCGGGACTCCGCACCTGTGGCTTGCCTACCTTGCACCTAAGAGGATACCTGCGCTCTGTGCCTGCCTGCCGCCCACCTGGCCTTGGTCGTCATGGCTCACGTCAGCTGAGCCACATGAGGTAACCTGCATAGAACTCTCCGCCCCTCAGGAGCCAGCTTGAGGAGGCTGATTCCTTCGGGGGTCTTGGCGTTGTCCGCCTTGCGAGGCTTGGCCCCTCACGAGGGCCTTGTGTTGTCGATGTTGAAGCTGGTCCGTACCAGGCCGTCGACAGAGCCACGTGGTGGGCTGCAGGCAGGCAGGGCTGGATACCCCCAGATCCAGGACGCCGACACCCGTGGACCACCTTCGGCTTCATGTTGAAGACCTTGAGCCACAGGCCGAAGTGTGGGTGGACGTGGAGGAGAGCTTCACACACGACGATAAACACCGAGATGTAGAGGAAAGAGTTCGGGGCGAGATCGTGGAAATCTAGCTTGTAGTAGTACATAAGTCCACGGATGAATGGGTGGAGTGGAAAACCTAACCCTCTAAGGAAGTGGGGAAGGAAGATGACCCATTCGCCGGGCTCCGGAGTCGGAATGACTTGACCCTCGGGAAGCCTGTGCGCAATCTTGGCAGTGAGGTATCCCGCACTCCAGAGATTTTTTATCTCCTTCTCCGTGATGGAGGAGGCCTCCCACTTGCCTTTGGAACCGGATCCGGCCGTCGTCGGAGGAGGTATGTTGGTTGTGAGAAAGAGAGAACCTTTTCGGGCGCTGAGAGCTTGGGAGATTGGAAGGCTGAGGAGATGTGAAGGCGTGGGGGAGAAATTAAACATCCATTGCCCTCTTATAGGCGGTAGAAATGCCAACCGCCCCCACTCGTGCCTTGAATCTTGCCTATTCCCGATAAGAGTGTGCGTCGTAAACAGTTGGATTACCCAAATACTATTGATGAGCAATTCCGTATTAAGTGGGCACGATCTCTATTTTGACGGGACGGGCCAATGGGACGTGGCCTCGAAACACGAAACGCGGGATGTAAAAATGGTTCAAAACGATGAAGGGTCAAGTCTGGCGCTTCACCGAAAAAGTTGTCATTAAAGGACACTATTCTCATTCTTTATAATATATCCTGCCTTCGCGGCTAAGGGTCGTGTTCATTATGCGAAGCCAGATAGAATCCTTTTACAGAAGGAAGCCGGCGTGTATTCTTTAGGGAATCTGTCTTGCAATGCCGAAGACAATCTAAACGGTAGACATGTCGTCATGGAAGACTAGTTCAGGGGCTATCGTGGGAGTCCTTGATTAGGGGGTCCTCCGGCGTCCTGTCTATTGGATGTGGGCCGGACTAATGGGCCATCAAGATACAAGACCGAAGATCACCTCTCATATCCGGATGGGACTCCTGTATGCGTGGATGGCAAGTATAGGTGTCCGGATATGTTATTTCCTTTCTGTCAAAACCGACTTTGTACAACCCCAAGCCCCTCCGGTGTCTATATAAACCGGAGGGTTAGATCGAAGGCAGGATCACAACAGTGCTAGGCTAGCTAATCTAGGGTTAGCCGATTCGATCTCGTGGTAGATCAACTCTTGTAACCCCTATACCCTTTGAATCTAATCAAGCAGGACTAGGGTTTTACCTCCATTAAGAGGGCCCGAACCTTGGTAAACACTGTGTCCTTTGTCCATAGTCACCGTTGGTCCTCACATACAGCTTGGGCCCCCCTACCCGAGATCTGCCGGTTTTGACACCGACAGTGACCCCGTCGAACCAAATGCAACATAACACGGACGTTGCAAAGTTACGTGATGAGATAGCTCAAGCAAAGGAGGATCTAAAGGCTGAGAACACCCGGATGGTGATGGAGCAAGCTGCCTTGGAGTGGGAGGCAGAACGGCTTCAAGCAAAAAAAATCGTTTGAGCTTGGACCGGGATGCATCAAATGTTGTCTTAAACAGAAGGCATGTGAGCCGTTTACCCTCGGTTTAAGAAGCGAGGAACCTTTTCAACATGCCTGGGGCAGGAACCAGTAAACCGCCTGTGGTGGATCGGGCCGTTGAGGCGCCGACGGCTGGAGCACTGGTCAGCCACATGTTGTAGACCCCCCACATTTGAATTTGACCTCTCCTCAGCATGTTCCTACTGGGGAACATTGTAATTCAAAATTTTCCTACGATCATGCAAGATCTATCTATGTGATGCATAACAACCAGACGGGAGAGTGTGTCTATGTACCCTCGTAGACTGAAAGCAGAAGCGTTTAGTAACGCGGTTGATGTAGTCGAATGTCTTCACGATCCAACCGATCCAAGTACCGAATGTACAGCAGCTCCGTGTTCAGCACACGTTCAGCGTGATGACGTCCCTCGAGCTCTTGATCCAGTAGAGGGTCGGGGAAGAGTTCCGTCAGCACGGCGGCATGGCGACGGTGTTGATGAATTACCGGTGCAGGGCTTCGCCTAAGCTCTACGACGATATGACTGAGTTGTTAAACTGTGGAGGGGGCACCGCACACGGCTGAGAGATTGTGTGTTGTCCTTTGGGGTGCCCCCCTACCGCCGTATATAAAGGAGGGAGGGAGGAGGCGGCTGGCCTAGAGGGGCGTGCCAAGGGGGGAGTCCTACTAGGACTCCTAGTCCTAGTAGGAGTCCCCCTTCCTTTTCGGAGTAGGAGAAGGGGAAGGGAAAGAGAGAGGGAGAAGGAAAGGGGGGGCTGCGCCCCCTCCCCTAGTCCAATTCGGTTTGGCTAGGGGGGGGGGGGCGCCACCTCCTAGATGCTGGCCTTCTCTTCCCACTAAGGCCCATGAAGGCCCAATACTCTCCTGGGGGGTTCTAGTAACCTCCCGGTACTCGAAAAAATGTCCGAACCTATCCGAAACCTTTCCGATGTCCAAACATAACCTTCCAATATATCAATCTTTATGTCTCGACCATTTCGAGACTCCTCGTCATGTCCATGATCTCATCCGGGACACTGAACAAACTTTGGTCATCAAAAACACATAACTCTTAATACAAATCATCATCGAACGTTAAGCGTGTGGACCCTACAGGTTCGAGAACTATGTAGACGTGATCGAGACACATCTCTGGTCAATAACCAATAGCAGAACCTGGATGCTTGTATTGGCTCCTACATATTCTACGAAGATCTTTATCGGTCAAACCGCACAACTACATACGTTGTTCCCTTTGTCACCGGTATGTTACTTGCCCGAGATTCGATCGTCGGTATCATCATACCTAGTTCAATCTCGTTACTGGCAAGTCCCTTCACTCGTTCCGTAATGCTTCATCCTATAACCAACTCATTTGTCACATTGCTTGCAAGGCTTATAGTGATGAACATTACTGAGAGGGCCCAGAGATACCTCTCTGATACACAGAGTGACAAATCCGAATCTTGATCTATGCCAACCCAACAAACACCTTCGGAGACACCTGTAGAGCATCTTTATAATCACCCATTTATGTTGTGATGTTTGATAGCACACAAGGTGTTCCTCCGGTATTTGGGAGTTGCAAAATCTCATAGTCTGAGGAACATGTATAAGTCATGAAGAAAGCAGTAGCAATAAAACTGTAACGATCATAATGCTAAGCTAACGGATGGGTCTTGTCCATCACATCATTCTCCTAATGATGTGATCCCGTTCATCAAATGACAACACATGTCCATGGTTAGGAAACTTAACCATCTTTGATTAACGAGCTAGTCAAGTAGAGGCATACTAGGGACACTTTGTTTTGTCAATGTATTCACACATGTACTAAGTTTCCGGTTAATAAAATTCTATTATGAATAATAAACATTTTTCATGATATAAGGAAATATAAATAACAGCTTTATTATTGCCTCTAGGGCATATTTCCTTAGGTGACGCCCCCGGGTCATTATTCTAATCCTTTGGATAACATGATAGCTGCGGCTACTCGATTGGCGGCTCTCCCTGTTCAGGATGAGTTTCCAGTCGCGATGGAAATACGGCGAGCCGGAGAACTTCTTCAGATGGTTGTGGCTCAACAGGCAGCTTATTCATACAGTCATGATCGGATTCATTCAACCCCATGTCCAAGCCGGAGTTATAGCAGACACATTGATGAGCCAACTGTATCAAGCAGTGAGCGGCACCGTAATTAGCCTTGTAGGCCTGATCCGCCGCATGCTAGTAATAATGCTTAGGCTTTGGTGGACCAAGGCAGGGTGTGACGTGAGGCTGAGCTGGTGGCTCAGATGGCGACTCAACAGCAACCTCTAGTTTATCCGTCAGCATGTGTGGAGATAGGGGTGACTTCTAGAACCTTGGGCATGCCATGTTTAGTGCCGGCTCTACGCAACGAGCGTTTGCCTAAGGATTTCAAGGGCCCCCGTAAGGTGCCTAACTACACGGTGGATCAACCCCTAGAGGCTTGGATTGAAAGCTATGAGATGGCTATGGAGATGTTGGATGTTAGCGATGCTGCATATGCTAAGTATTTCACCATGATGTTGGATGGGCCAGCTCATACCTGGTTAAAAGGGCTACCGCTAACTCCATCAGACCATGGCCAGAGTTGAAAGCGTGTTTTATTAAAAATTGAAAGACACATGCAAGCAACCTATGTCGATTCTGGATTTGGATTCTGGTGTCCAAGGTGAAGGCGAGTCAACAACCAATTGGGTGCGTCGGATCTCAGCAATTATACACTCATCGGACAGTATCTATGCCAGTTCAGCAGTCCTGATTTTGGAGAAGAATTGTCGATTCCTTCCCCTTAAGCAGAAATTGGGGTGGCTTAAGCGCAATTGCAGTGATATGGGGGAGCTTGTGGCGGCTCTAGTCAAATATGCCGACTATGATAGCACTAAGGACCCTAAGTCTGATGAGGAGAAAGCTGGAAAAGGGGAAAAGAGTGGCAATGCAAAGGGACAGCATAACACGGCGGGTCAAGGTGGCAATGGTAAGTGCAAGGCTGACGGTGGTTTAGACTTTGTGGCTAACACCAACACGCATAATAATAACCAGCATCGTAAGGGGAAAACGCTAGCGCCCCGGTCTGGAGGGCCGAAGTTCAACCTTGAGGCCATGATGAATCAACCTTGCCCAAAGCACGGAACCCAGGATAAGCCGTCCAATCATCTATGGAAGGACTGCTTCATCATGAGGGAGTATAGAAACTCTAATTTTTTCTAGGATAATCATGGACCGCATGGCGGTTCAGGATCCGGCTCTCACGAACCTTGGTTTGGAGGTGGTGGTTCAAGCTCTGGTTTTCAAGGCCAAGGCAATCAAGGCAGTTCTAATCAGCAATCTGGCCAAGTGAATCAGCAGCAGCAGTCTAGTTATCAAAGTAATCCAAAGAAATAGAATAGTGGTCAGTATCATGTGTTCACCACAAGTATTTGCAAACGAGATCAGAAGATCCATAAGCGGGCGGTGAAGTTAGTTGAACCGACGGTACCTCGTTATTTGAGGTGGTCTGAGCAGCCTATTGTATGGAGCCGTGAGGATCACCCGCCCCGGGTTGACAATCCAGGTCAGTTGGCATTGATAGTTACTCCTCAGGTAGGAGGATATAAGCTTACAAAGGTGCTCATGGATGGGGGCAGTAGTATTAATATCCTTTACTATGATACTTTTCGTCGTATGAATTTGACTGACAAAGATCTTAAGATGTCTTCTACCATTTTCCACGGGGTGGTGCATGGTAAGTCGGCGTATCCAGTGGGTAAGATAACCCTGGAGGTAGCCTTTGGAGATGACCCTGATTCCAGAGCTGAGAAATTGACCTTTGAGGTGGTCAAGATCAAAAGCCCGTACCACACTTTGTTTGGGCGGCCAACTTACGCCAAATTCATGGCACGGCCTTGTTATGTTTATTTGCAGCTTAAAATGTTGGGTCATAAGGCACCATCACGGTGCACGGTGATAGGAAGATTGCTCTGGATTGTGAAGAGGGTGATGCCGCGTATGCTGAGTCGGCCTGTGCCATCGAAGAGTTGAAGTTTTATAATGATAATGTTGACCCGACGAATATGACACCTTTGAAGAAGCCAACTACAGTGAATGACCCCCTGTTAAAATTTAAGTCGGCAGATGAAACTAAGTTGGTCAATTTTGTGCCTGGCGATTCGTCCAAGCAGTTCAGCATCAGTGCTAATATGGATCCAAAATAGGAAAGTACGCTCATCGAGTTCATCCGTGAGAACCGGGACATCTTTGCATGGAAACCTTCTGACATGCCAGGTGTACCGAGGGAACTTGCTGAGCACACTCTTAATGTTGATCCAAAGTTTAAGCCGGTCAAGCAGTTTCTTTGTCGTTTCAATGAAGAGAGGCGCAAGGCAATTGGTGAAGAAGTGGCCCGGCTCTTGGCTGCTGGATTCATTGTTTAAGTTTTTCATCCTGAGTGGTTAGCTAACCCGATGCTGGTGCTTAAGAAAAACGGCACTTGGCGCATGTGTGTGGATTATACAGACCTTAATAAGGCCTGTCCAGCGGACCCTTTTGCTCTCCCTCATATTGATCAGATTATTGATGCTACGGCGGGTTGTGAGTGTTTGAGCTTTCTGGATGCTTATTCTGGTTATCATCAGATCAAGATGGCAGTTAAGGACCAGGAGAATACAGCTTTCATCACTCCCTTTGGAGCCTTCTACTATGTGTCTATGCCCTTTGGGCTCAGGAGTGCCCAGGCAACTTACCAACGGTGTGTTCAGAATTGCCTTCTTGACCATATTGGACACAATGTTCACGCCTATGTGGATGATATTGTTGTGAAATCCAGGAAGAAAGAGACTTTGATAGATGATTTGAAAGAGACCTTTGACAATCTCCGGGTCTATAAAATGATGCTTAACCCGGCCAAGTGTGTCTTTGGTGTGCTAGCACGCAAACTATTGGGTTTCCTGGTTTCTGAGAGAGGCATTGAAGCTAACCCAGAGAAAATCAAGGCTATCACTTCTTTGGCTAAGCCGGCATGTATCAATGACGTCCAGCGGTTGGCGGGTCGTATTGCAGCTTTGAGCCAGTTTATAAGCCGCCTAGGAGAAAAGGCTATCCCTTTCTATCAAATGATGAAGAAGATAGATGACTTTGACTGGAGTGATTCTGCTAATGAGTTTGAGGCGCTTAAGAGACAGCTGGTTGAACTACCAGTTCTTGCAGCTCCTAGTGAGAAGGAGCCCTTGTTGTTATATGTGGCTGCAAACAACAGAGCTGCCAGTGCGGCAGCTGTGGTTGAAAGGACGGAGTCAGGCAAGGAATATCCGGTTCAAAGGCCGGTTTATTATGTTAGTGAGGTGCTCATTGAATCTAAGCATAGATACCCACATTGGCAGAAATTGGTTTACGACGTGTTCATGGCTAGCCGCAAGTTGAAGAAATATTTCCTTGGTCATCCCATCACTATGGTTAGTTCTGTTCCCTTGGGGGATATTATTCAAAACAGAGAAGCCACAGGTCGGGTAGCTAAGTGGGCCATTGAGCTTGGACCCCATGGCTTGAAGTATATGCCTCGGACAGCTATAAAGTCTCAAGCACATGTGGATTTCATCAATGACTAGACGGAATTGCAGATGCCTGAGGATAAGCCAGATAGCACATATTGGACTATTCACTTTGATGGACCCATGCAATTGGAAGGCTCGAGGGCTGGAGTTATATTGACTTCCCCGCGAGGTGATAAATTTTCTTATTTTTTAAGGTTGATGTTCCCTTGTACTAACAATGCGGCTGAGTATGAAGCCTTACTCCATGGTCTTCGGATGGCTAAAGAGACGAATCTAAGCCGGGTAAGGTTTTTTGGCGACTCAGACTTGGTGGCTCAGCAAGTGTCACGAACTTGGGATTCAAAAGATCCACTCATGGCGGCTTATCGCCAAGAGGTTTATACTATTGCTGGTCATTTCAAAGGTTATCAAGTGGAGCATGTGGATCGCAGGAAAAATGAAGCTGCTGATGCTTTAACCCAGTTGGGGTCTCAGCATAAGCCGGTACCCCCTAATGTTTTCCTCGATGTTTTACATAACCCCTCAGTTAAGTTGCCTACGGAGGAGGATCTTGCAATTCCTGACCCAAAGGCACAGTTGGTGGTGGCTCTCCATGTTATTCCTGATTGGACTGTTCCATATTTGTCTTATATGACCCGGGGCGAGTTACCTGAGGATGAAATCTTGGCCAGGCTAATAACCCGGACGTCTAAGTCAATGACTATTGTCAATGGTGAGCTACACAGATGTAGTGTCACAGGGGTGTTTCAACGATGCATTTCTCCTGAGGAGGGCCGTGCAATTTTAAGGGAGATTCATGAAGGAGATTGTGGCCATCATGCTGGCTCTAAATCTCTCATTGCTAAAGCTTTTTGTTATGGGTTTTATTGGCTGACGGCTCACGATGATGCGAAAGATCTTGTCAGTAAATGTGATGGATGTCAGAAATTTTCATGATGAGCTCATGTGCCGGCTCCAGAATTGGGGATGATTCCAATTACTTGGCCATTTGCAGTTTGGGGGCTGCATATGGTTGGGCCTTTTAAAAGGTCCAAGGGCAAAAATACTCATCTTCTGGTAGTTGTTGACAAGTTTACTAAGTGGGTTGAAGCTGAGCCGGTCAGCAAATGTGATGCAGCAATGGCGGTTCAATTCATCAAAAAGGCGATCTTTCATTTTGGATACCCTCATAGTATCATTACTGATGATGGTACTTATCTGTCTAAGGGTGCAATGAAAGCTGTCAACAAGAGCATATTCGGCTTGATGTATCATCGGTGGCTCACCCCTAGTCTAATGGTTAAGCTGAAAGGTC
The DNA here is from genome assembly GCA_021437245.1 of Aegilops speltoides. Taxonomy (NCBI): domain Eukaryota; kingdom Viridiplantae; phylum Streptophyta; class Magnoliopsida; order Poales; family Poaceae; genus Aegilops; species Aegilops speltoides. Next base: position 445,804,081 of record CM038142.1, read on the forward strand.
TAATCAAGAAATCTTGAGAGGTATTAAACCCCAGCTTATGGTCCCTTTGCAGAGGACGCCGGGTTGTTGGGTGGAAGAATTGCCCTCAGTGCTTTCGATATCAATACCACCCCATAGATCTACGGGTTACACGCCTTTCTTCATGGTTTACGGAGCAGAGGCGGTTCTCCATAGTGACATACGTCACGACTCGCCCCGTGTGGCGGCTTATGTTGAAGCTGATAATGAGAAAGAACGTCAGGATATTTTTGACCTTTTGGATGAAGAGCATGACCTTGCGGCGGCTCGTTCAGTATTTACCAGCAAGATCTGCATCGTTATCATAGCCGCCGGGTTAAAACCAGAACCTTTCAAGAAGGAGATTTGGTGCTCCAGCTCATCCAGGATCAAACTGACATGCACAAGTTATCCCCACCTTGGGAAGGACCTTTTGTGGTCAGCAAAAATCTGAACAACGGGTCATACTACCTTATCGATGTTCGAGACCACAAGGACTCACGCATGTCGATGGAGGAGACCCATCAGCCATGGAATATTGCTCATCTTCGGCCTTATTATACCTGAGCCACCGGCTCTTGTGATGTACATACTTTTACCAATGTATATATTATGATTAGTATAATAAAGCCGGCATCTCTGATGATTCAGGGCCTCTATCATTTCATTTATGAGAATCTGAGTCTTTATTGTTACTTCATAAGGTCACTTGGGGGCTTCCTGCTTATTGAGCATAACTATGATTACCCTTTTGATCCATCTTGTACGCCTTGATTGCAAAATACTTGGGGGCTTCCTGCTCATTGAGCATAGCTATGACTACCCTACTGGTCCGGCTTGTACATATGGATCAAAATATTACTTGGGGGCTTCTTGTTAAATGAACAAGAGCTTTGTTGTCCCTCGTAATAGGCTTGGACGCCAGGTGTATTCACCAAAAATCCAGGTTATCCTGCCTTTGTATGCTTGCCACTCCGACCAAGTAATCCTAGAATGACTTACCGTACTCTTGACAGTGAATCTTATAAAGACCCTGAACTTGTCAAAGTTAAAACGGCGATTGGTCATGTGAGGCTCGGCTTACAGGTCTGAATTAAGGAGTAACCCAGTGGCTATGCAACCCTTCAATAACACTAAATGTTGAGGCTTGGCAGCCTTTGAATGCCTTGTTTTTCTTGTTTATATTGACTTTGAATCTTTTTGATGATTTCTATTTGTACCATATTGATATATGGTTGAAAGTTGATTCGGGCCATGTTGCCTCGATCGTTATGATTCATATTTGAAAATATCCGGTGTTTTGCTAAACCGGCCTGGCTTTGGACATTAAGTCGCCAGTATATGATGATCATACGTTTGGAGTTCTATACTCTAAATTTTTTGGGATGTTACCCTTTGCTGTCTATGGCGTTGTAAGCCGGCAATATGAATAAATTGCACAGAGCGCTGTGCCCTGAGTCTGGGCTATTACCCTTACTGCATGTGGCATGGTAAGCCGGCAATACGCATAAGCATCACAGGTATGATATTTATTTTGTTATGATTATATAAGGTTTTGATAAACCAGCCCTGGTTGTGGACGATGCAGTCACCAGTGGTTTTTTATATGGGGCATTATGACCCGCCTTGGGGTAAACCGCCAAGGTACTTGTGCTCTGTTTGTATGCAAGGTTTATGACAAGATGATCAGCAAAGTTGATAATGATTATGAGCATAAACAGTGGATCGTCAAATAAGATCAAACGACTCATAAGTGTTATGCAAATCAACACGTGCGATGGCATGGTAGATCATTGTTTTCAAACTAGCCTATTACAAGGCATCAGATGGACCAAAAGAATAAGTGTTTTGATGAAGTATTTCAACTGGCAGATGTTAAGCCGGCCTTTGGATTACTGGTCTTGACCTTGGCGGGTAGAGGGTTCCGGGTCATCTTGCACCGGTTCATCGTCTTCCTCTTCCCCCATTGGCTGGAAGTCGGAGGTTGCCCAATTGATCCCAGTCAAAGCTTTGAATACAACCTCATCATCAATAAGTGTTAACGGGTAAATGTCAGGGGCAAAAGTGTGCTTACGAATTGGAGTAAGGTCCTGGGATTCATGATTTGATGCTTTAACCATCTTGTTGTCAGCATCATAAACCGCCTGATAATGGGACAGATCGGTATCCTCAGCTAACTTGCTTGCTAAAGGGCGCATTTCTCTTGCTATTGAAGCAAAGTCCTCAGCACTGAAGGGAGACCCGTCCTCCTTTACATAGGGGCAGCCATTGGCCAAGTCTTCCGGGTCAAGATCTGCTTGCCATGCCTTGGCCCGGGTTAGTGCAGTGATTGCACATGCTCTTGCAGCTGATCGTTTAAGATCCTCAACCTGTTGGGGCAGCACAGATAACTTCTCCAGCGTGTCCTTGATGAGGGTTGGCAGTTGCTTCTTATGCGAAGCTGCAGAGATAGCTCATTGCGCGCCAGTATACAATTGCTCTATTAGAGTGTAGGCGGCATTCAGCTTCATGTGCATATCTCCACCAAGATGGGCGATTCTGGAGCCTGCATTACCAAGTACATTTATAAGCCGGATGAATAGTTATTGTAATGCATTGGTGGTGACAACTTGAGATAAAATTACATACCGAAGATGGCGGCTGTCATAGTATTTATTTGACGTTTTAAGCTGGAAAGCTCTTCAGCCACCGGCTTAAGGGTTGCTTCTGCTTCTTCGGCTCTCTTCAACAGGGCTACTTTGTCAGTATCCCAAACTGCCTAATCAGCCTTGAAGTCCTTTTTCAACTTTTCCATCTCTGCCAAGGCAGTGGTCAATTCTGCTTTGGCCTTGGAAGTTTCGGATTGTTGCGACTTAATATTTTCTTGAAGATCGGCGACTTGGGATTCCTTCACAGTGAGTTCAGCCTCCAGTATGCAAACAACAGGTGATATTACAATCATATTATTTAAAATTCCCAAGCACAATACAAGTATTTCACTTGGCACTTGGGGGCTAATGCACATTGCTCTTTTTAAACAATTTCCTGATGACTTGGCTACACTATGGTGACTATAGCCGATTCATGGGGGCTATATCTTGGGATTTTATTGACAACTATGGTAATGAGCCCCAGCTTATCTTGACAGTTTAAGCCGGCCCTTAGGGGCTACATGTGCAAAGTTGAAGCATTACTATTTGAAGTCCTGGCTTATCTTGACAGATTAAGCCGGCCCTTGGGGGCTACATGTGCAAAGTTGAAGCATTATTATTTGAAGTTCCAGCTTATTTTGAAAGTTAAGCTGGCCCTTGGGGGCTATGTGATTTGATCTATAAGGCTATCTAAAGTCTACCGTACATTCAATTCTATCATGTCTAGTAAACTTTGCGGCTGATAAAGTATGTTTATATGAACAAGGCTAGTGTTTACCTCAAAACGTCCCTTCATGAGATTCACTAAGCTGGCCTCAAAGTCACGGTTTGTGTGCAGACAGTTCAAGTACCCAGAGTGGATCTCTTGAGTGCTGTAGTGAGCATAGCTCTCTAAATTCACTGACCATTTCCCTTTGTCAGCAACAGATATTTCTTCCTTGGCACAGTGATTTGACAAGACAGTGGGATTGTTTGGCACTGTAAAGCCAAGCCCCGTTATGATAACATCATCAGCCTTTTCTTCAGTAGGCTTGATGGGACTTGGCGTCTTAGTGGTGGTTGGGTCAACATCCATATGATCTATGATGTTGTGTTCTTCCAGTGGCGGCTCATCAGCTGTGGCCTCAGTGGCGTGGAGGGAGGTCCCTGTTGAGTGCTTCTCCAGTTCAGAAGGGTTTTCAGTGGTTTTTGTCACCTTGTATTTCTTCCTGGGCTTTGCCATAGCTCTTTGAGTGAAGTACAAGACGAGGTTAACACAACAACTAAATACATGATTGAAAGTAGAGATTAAACATCCTTACCCAAGCACAATCTTGAAGACTTGGATGTGAGTCCCCGTTGAGTCGACAAAGGAGGAATGAGACACTCCCTGGTAATTTGAGTTAGAAAGATTAAGAGGTTGTCAAAAAAGACCCGTCTTGGGATAAGTTAAGTCGGAAATTGTTGAGACCTTTGGACGATGCTTGCGGGGAGCTGGAGTGTTTGGTAAGCCGGAGGAAAAGATCCCGCCTCTGCTATTCCGGGTTGTGCGGCAAGCTTCATGTTGTTCTTCAAAATAAAGCTGGGATACAAATAAGCTAAAGGATGAGAAAACCTTACTTTCCGGCTTGCTTGTCGAGATTTCTGTTTTGGCAGAGATTCTAAGCCAGAGGAAAGAACAATTACCTATTCATCACCAGCATGACTGGCTTTCTCGTCATCCTGATAATAGTCATCTCCAATGAGATGTACAAAAAATGAGCCAAGAGAATCAAGTTCTACCTCCTACTCATCATCATCACCGTCATCATCCAAGTCAAGTAACTCGGTGGGGTCAGTCTTCTTCTTGGCAGGCTTTTTGTTAACCTTGGTCTTTGTCCAGGTCTTGTTGGCCGGCTTATCCTGTAACTTCTTCTTCCAAAAAGGAGAATGGGCATGTGGAAGTCAGATGATTATAAGAGGACAGTGTTAATGAAAATATGATTTCAATGAAAAATTATGTGCAAAACTTACAACCGGTGGCTAGTTGAAGGTGCAGAAAGGACTAAGTACGGTTTTGTTGCACTCTGCCAAGCTTTCATTCAACAAAGGCTTGGTTGCATCATTGACTTCTTCATAAATTAATTGGATCTCGCAGTGGTGTTGTGGATCCTTCAAGTCGCCGGTGTACCCGCACATTAAGCCAGGGCAGCAGCTTAAGGGCAGAATTCTCCAGGCGACCCAGCACCGAACAAGGTCGATGCCGGTTAAGCCGTTAGCCATGAAGGCTCTGATCTTTGAGAAAATGAGCGCGTATTTGGCCTTCTCCTTTGTACTGGTCCACTCTGGAAGCCGATGTGTGTTGCTGAGCCGGTGTTCATGGTAACCCGGCAAGGGATTTTCACCCTCTGGAGATGTATCTTGGCAATAGAACCAAGTCTTGTTCCAGTCCTTGGGATGACTGGGCGGCTTGGCATATGGGAAGGTGGTTCTTTCCGCTTCTGAATTGAAACTCAACCTAGTTCCAAGCTGGGCCCATCGGTGAATTCCGTCTGCCGGTTCAAATAATAAAATTCCCTGAATAGTTCGATAGTGGGCTCTTCTTGAAGATAAGCTTCACAAAAATCTTGGAAGTTGCAGATGTTGGAGACAGAATTGGGCCCGATATCTTGAGGATGAAGCTGGAAAAAGTGTAGCACGTCTCGAATGAATTTTGAACCGGGCAGGCTAAACCCCCAGATCATATGATCAGTGAAAACGATTACGCTCCTTCTTTGGGCTTAGGAGGATTTTCAGTGCCTGGGACCCTCCAGTGAATGTCGTCCTTTTGGCTAAGAGGCCAGTCTGAACAAAATTGTTCAAATCTTCCTCGGTAACCTGGGACGCTGCCCAATTGCATGAGGTGAAGGTCTTAGTCATTGTTGATGAAGGTCCGAAAAGAAAATATTGCCAGTTTAATATTATGTTGTTAAGCCGGTCATTAGTTCAAATGTAAGAACTATAAACATGTAGTGTGTTAAGCCGGAGGTTAGTGTTGAGATATGCAGAGCAATCTATTGACGATTTACGAGGGGACTAATGGTACCTGGCGGTTTATGGTTTATCAGTTAAGCTACCCACACAACTATCCATTTTCAGATCTATGAGTGAAGAATTGCTAAGTGTTGGACAAACAATTTTCACAGATTGGTGTTATAATTTTGGATCTACAACAGTTCAGATAATGAAGAAAAATTCTAAACCTAAGTGGCGGTAGCAGAACAGTTCACGTGCTCAGATGAGATTTCCTATGGAAGGGAGGCGTTCAAATATCAAAAACAAATGCTAAACTGCTACCGTACAAGGTTGGTGTTGTGCTTGGATCAAAAACTACAGGATCTAAGGGGGGGCAGAGATGAACGGAGATGAACTCCGATGAACTCGACCAAACCTAATGGGGATCTGCGGTGAGGAAAAGAGGAGAGCTTACCGGGGCTGTTGGACAGTGGAGGCGCGCGGCGGTGCTCTGATGCGTTCAGGTTGATGCAGCGGCCGAGGTTGAGGCAGGTCGCGAGGTCGACGGTGGCGGAGCTCGGGCACGTGCGGTGTTGCAGAGAAGAGCATGAAGACGAGGAGGCAAGGAGGGAAAATGAAAAGGACTCCTGTCCCTATTTATAAGGCAAAGGATAGATGGCATGCACGGGAATCGAGGAGACTGGAAAATGATTATGTGACAGCATAGATGCCTCGATTTTTGGAGGTTCACTAAAAGTGAAGGTATATTGAGATTTTGGCCTCGTATAATATTAATGTAAGATGATGTCATGGAGGGTTAGCACAATTCTGTGAGCTAACATCATGGCGGATTTATAATATTTCATAAGGACTAACGATGAAGGATTTTTCTAAGTCAAGTATTGAAGATTGATATGAACAAGTTCATTCACACCAATCTGCGGCCTAATGTTGGGGATATAACTATTGGGTATGACCCGCCTAGGAGGGGCCGGGTCATACCACTGTCGATTCATAATGAGAAGGCCCAAGAAGATGTTGAAGAGGGCGGTTCTTGAAGCAAGCTTACTAAAGGCCCAAGACCCGGAGGAGACTTGAGGACGACAGGCATAAACCGCCATATGTTTAACTTGTATGTTAAGGAAAGTTTAGTTTTGTCACCGAGCCGGACACATTGTGTATGAGCCGCCCGGGACTTTGTAAGCCGTCGGGCGTCAGCCTGTGTATATAAAGGGGTGACCCGGTGGCGGGTTAGGGCAAGAAACAACAAGTTGAGAACTAGGTCAAGCGTATTCGCTCCCTGGTAATCAAAACCCAAGCAATACAACCTAAAGCAGGAGTAGGCCTTTACCTCGTTGCGAGGGGCCGAACCTGTGTAAAACTCTCTGTGTCCTTTGTCCCATTTTAACCCCTTCAAGCTAACTATGTTATGATGGCTCCACACCTAAGTCCTCATGCTATGGCATATGCCATGACAATTCCATGACAACGGCCGAGGTTAAAGGCACGTTTAAGGAGTTTCTTGATGGGCTTAAATTATCAACCGAACCATTGGAAGTGCTTGATCCCGCTAACAAGGTGGCGGATGCTAACTCCAAAAAGGGGGAACCTAGTAGTGAGCAAGTTCTTTACCTAGTGGTAGGAGTGGGAGTGGCATCTTTGCCCATGTTGAGCCTCCCCTCACCTATGCAGGACCGGTCCCTTCCACGCATATGAATCATGTTGGTCTGCCTCCTAAGCTTGTGAAAAATGAGGATTTTGCAGCTTGGGTGTATCGCTTTAAATTTCATTTAAATCATAGTTCTACTAAGGTTTGGAGAATTATTGAGCAAGGTTTCTACCCGCACGATCCAAGCAAATTCACTCCGAGAGAAGCCGCGGATCATCAATTCAACGAGTCCGCTCTCTTCATTCTCCAAGAAGCTATTCCTCTCGAAGATATTGCGCATCTCCATCCTTTCACCGTGGCCAAGGAAGCATGGGAGCATGTTGTCTCCTTGTAAAAGGGAAGTGCAAGCGCTCAAACTCTGAAGTGGTGCAAGATGAAGCTGATGAGTTTGCCATGATTGAGGATGAAGAACCTCGAGAGCTTTATAGAAGATTAAGTACTCTTGCAGTCTCACTCCGAGATCATGGGAGCAAGGATACATATGACAATTGGATAAAGCGCAAGTTTCTCAAGGCCATGATGCCTTACCACAAGGCCATGTCCTCCGTCATCCGTCAAAGGCCGGACTTCCATGCCTTATCCTCAAGTGAAGTGTTGGATGAGTTTGTTGCTATGAGGATCTTGGACAAGACCGCTGACAATGCGGTGCTGCGTGCTCAACGGTCAAATAATCCCAACCTTGCTTTGAAGGCCAAGGCTAGTGCGGATGAAGAGGAAGAAGAGGAGTGTTGCCCCGAAGACACCAAATATGCCTATCATGAGCACATGGCTCTTGCTTCATGGCAATTTTGGGGCAATAAGAAGAACACAAGGCCCAACTTCAACAAGAACAACTCAAGCGGCACCAAGCACTACTGCAGGATGCTGCTAACACGACACTACGATCAGAGACCCTTTGAGAAACTGTGTGCAATTCAATAATCACAAACGATGGTGTCAGAGAACCGTCAAAAATGTCCAAAACGTTTGCGATGACGAATGCATCAAACACGGTTTAGATTTTTTGTTGCGTGTGCGATGAAGGGCATACGGTTGATCCAGCAGAACTGTTTGCGATGAGGAAGAACAACAGAAATGGGCAGTCATATCAATGTGTGTGCGATATACGGCATACAGTTCCCTCTGATAATTGTGTGCTATTAGGGAATGCAATAGAAACGGTCAGCCAGATCAAGGTGTGTGTGATATACGACATACAGTTCACTCGAACAAACTATTTTCGATTAGGCAAGAGAACGAAAACAGTTCATCTTAACAAGATGTGTGTGATATGCGGCATTTGCGATCAGCCAAAACAACACAAACGATTCGTGTAAACCAGATGTGTGTGATACGCAACAAATAGCCCACTCGGATGAACTGTTTTGGATGAGAAATTATAACACAGATGGTTACTATAGTTAGTTCATGTGTGATTCTGCTCGTACAAAAAACTTTGAAAAATGCAAACTAGTTGCTTGTGGTGGCTAGGAGTATCGCACATGATGCGTCTGCGAGTACTCGTGTGCGATGATAAGTAAGTTACACATAATGAATGGACGCAAGGGTGATATGCTGATCATGGAGTCCGAGAAGTCCGTCATCGGAAGGCCGCCGGCTCAGCTTTTTAGCCTATATTTTATTATAATTATATGCATAAGTAGGTCGTGAGTGTTTTGTGCCTTGCCGCATGTGGCATTTTAAATTATCCTAAATATGTAAGACAGTTATTAACTGTTGGCATTGTAAATTTGTCTCAACGGCGAGCAGAGCGCGCAGGGACGCCATGGACCCGCAAAAAAAGAAAAAAACAGGGACGCCACGTCGAGCAACCATGTGGTCAACCTTCTGGCACCCCGTGGAAGACGCGACGGCGCATCCATAGGACACGATGGTGATATCATGACCGTGTGTGATAGTGGGCAGACACGTACACGTACATCCGAGAACAAGGGCCCATGTTTCGGGCTTCCGATGTGTGGCATATGGTTGATCCAAAATAACTGTTTGCGATGAGACAAAACAACAAAAACGGGGCTTTGTGGGCCTAGAACCATCAATAAATTTTGACTTTGTTTCTCCTCACATTGCAGATTACAACGTAGTAAGTAATTGCATATTTGTTCACACAGATCAAACTAATATGTGTTCACACCGATCAAACTAATATGTGTTCACACTTAGCACCGGGCTATAAAAACTACCCAGTCAAAAATTACTTCACTGTTCCTCTCCTCATCACCTACAAAACTGGTCTTTCCTGTCAAGTAATTCCACCATGACCGGTAGGAGGAGTTTCGGGTGGGCATATAACTAGGCAGCAAAGACCAAGGCCGCAGAAGCACTAAAGAGGTCCCGGCGCGAAGCGGCAGCCGCAACAGAGATGTCCCGACGCACCGCGGAGCCCTCGAACGAGCTCTCACGGGCAAGCGAGCGCTCTCACAAGAGCACTCGCCGCGTCGGCGATCGCGACGAGATGGCTTTGCTTAAGTCCTTGGCTGGCGACGACGACATTCTCGCTTGCCTCATTAAGCAGTAGGAGTTGGTCGACGGCTTGATGAAGCTGCTCGAGATCAGCGATGCCTCGATTAACAAGGCGACCGGCCTCGTCGAGCAACTCATGGGTGACAATGCGAAGCTCCTCAAGGCGCTCACCAAGAAGGAGGATGAGGCCATCGGCTGGAAGATGTTGCATGAGCAGAGCAGTGCCTCAGGGATGACGCTGATAGTGGTCATCAAGGAATTGATGGGTGACTTGAGGAAGATCCAGATCGAGCGCGAGCAGGAGGTGGAAGAATCCATGGCTGCTTTTAAGCAAAGCCGTGAGGAAATGAGGAAGGAGCTGGAGGATGTCATCGCCCGACGATCCATCGAAGAGTAGATACAGGAGCGATCTAGATCGTTGTCCATGATTTCCTTCTTCTCTTGCCCCTATGTCTTCCGAACTTTGTCGCATGTGGCATTTAAAATTATCCAAAATATGTAAGACAATTATTATCTGCGCCATTGTAAATTTGTCGTTGTACTATCTGTTGCCATTTTTTGTCGTCATATTATCCATTGCCCTATGTGGCAATTTAAATTAGGCCGGAATACGAGTTGAAAACAGGAACAAAGCAAATGCTGCCATGGGATCACAACCAAACACCCTCCGTCCACCCCTAAAAAAACCTCCGTCCAGGCGCTTTGATTAACTCATTAATGGCGAAGTTTTGAGCGAGGCGGGCGGCGGCTGGTGCATGGAGGTCAAAGAGATCGCTTCCCGGTGAGCATGGGCGCCCTTTCTGCTCGCACTTGTCCCGTCGAGCCTTCGAGGTGGACAGGATGCACGCGTCCTGTCGAGCCTGCGGGGCGGACTGCTCGCACGCGTCCCATCGAGCCTACACGGTGGACTTCTCGCGCTCGTCCCGTCTAATCAAACAGCTGCATGCATGCCACTGAGTATGGTTAAATATTGACACGGTTCATATAATACAACCGTTTGTGATATTAACATGTCAGCTTATTGTGTCAAAAAGGACATCGTTGGATACTAATGTGTGCGCCTCTTCTCAAACTGGACGATTTTTTTACCATGGCATATATGTGCCATTTCATGAAACCATGCCAAGTTTCATGTTTTTTGGGTGAGTTTTTGATTTACTAGGATTTAAAACCGAGATTCTCAATGTTTCAGGACAACGACATGTTTATAATTCCTTCCCATTCCTTAAATGACACCTAAACATGCACCCAATGACACATGTACGATTTCCCACCCATTTTGTGCTTGTAGTTCTAATTTGAATTATGGACTACATTTAATGCGTAGAAAACTTAATTAGTAATATATACAATGGCCAAACGAACCCTAAAATGCACCCCAAGGACACATGTGCGTTTTTTCTAGGGATAATTAGATTTATGCCCTAGTTGTGTCCCACACGTCTGTTTTACCCCTAATTCTCAAAATTCACCGGTTCTGTCCAAGTCACTTTGCTCCTCTTATGCTTTTGCCCTTTGACCGTTTGATCGTCAGTTTGAAAACTTCATAACTAATTCATACTAAATCAGAAAAATGCAAATAAGATACCAAAATGTTCAGAAAAACATCACCTATATGTTAGTGTCATTTGCATTCATGAAAAAAGTGTTGGAAAGTGTCCATCCGAATTTTAGCTCTTATGCTACCACCATGAATAGTAAAATCTAAAAAAGTTCAAAAAAATTCAAAAAAAAAATTGGTGGCAAAGAATGACAAATGTTTTAAGTGCCTGCCAAGTTTCATGGGGGAATTCCGCAGATGAAACTTTCAACCTTTTCAGAGTTCATTTGAAGTGTTGTTCAATTTCAGGGCCATTTAGCTCAAAAAATAGTAAATGCATGAAAAATACCAAATGAAGTCAAAAGGGTTGAAAATTGATGATGTGGCTTTGAATGGTGCATTTTGAACACACAAAAAGTCTGGAGTTCAAATAAGTTGAAAAAATGAAATCCCTTTGTAACACATGAGTTTTCGTTCGAAACCCTGATACTTCGAAAGAGATTGTCCATTTTGCACACGGAGTGCATCCACTTTTGCCGTAACCCTCTCAACTTTTTAGAACATGCTATGTGGGTCAAATGATGATACCATGCCAACTTTCAACCTTTTCAGAGTTTCTTTGAGGTTTGTAACAAAGCTTGGCCCAAATTGGACAATGTTTTTACCACGACATATATGCGCCATGACGTGACACCATGCCAACTTTCATGACTTTCTGGTGAGTTTAGGATTTATGAGGATTTAAAAGCCGAGATTCTAAATGTTTTAGGACGAGCCAGGACGCCGGTACGGTTGTAATTCGTTCCCATTCCTGGCATGGGACCTAAACATGCACCCAAGGAAACATGTGTAATTTTTCTAGCCATTTTGGTGAACTGGAGCATGTATTTGAAGTTCAGATTTGAATTATGGACATTAAATGCCTAGGAAACTCAATTAGTGTATAAAAAGGCCAAACGAAAGTCGTGTGCCTACCAAACCGCGGTCGATGCCGCCCACGATCTGAGTCGTGCATTCTGATTGGCCAGAACCCAAACCCCACGGATCGTACGTTTGCACCGTTGGATGCTCCCAGATCGAACAGCAACCCAGCCCTTTCGACAGCACATGCAGTACATGGTAAGCACTGTGCACATGCATCGTGCTAGCTCACGCTTCCTTCTCTTGTTCGTTTTCTAAACAGGCTACCGTTTCCTGCCTGTTCTCCCATCGGTTTCCCGCTACCAGTGTCAGTGCTCATTGAAGGCTAAGCGGTGACACATCAGCCATCGCACACAGTTTCTAAAAGAACAAATGTGCACAAGCAAAATGGTGCAATACTAGCTTAACCGTGTGCGATGCAACTGCGCAGTAAAATCACCACGACTATGCAAGCGCGAGCAAATGGTGGAGGTACTGGTTTAACTGTGTGCGATGCAAGTGCGCTGTGAAATCACCACGACTGCTGAGGGAGTCCTCGATTATGGGGGTGTCCGGCTGGCCGGAGTATAGCCTTTGGTCGGATTCCTGGACTATGGAGATACAAGATTGAACACTTCGTCCCGTGTCCTGATGGGACTTTCCTTGGCGTGGAAGGCAAGCTTGGCGATACGGATATGTAGATCTCCTACCATTGTAACTGACTCTGTGTAACCCTAACCCTCTTTGGTGCCTATATAAACCGGAGGGTTTTAGTCCGTAGGACGAACGACAATCATACCATAGGCTAGCTTCTAGGGTTTAGCCTCTCTGATCTCGTGGTAGATCTACTCTTGTACTACCCATATCATCAATATTAATCAAGCAGGAGTAGGGTTTTACCTCCATCGAGAGGGCCCGAACTTGGGTAAAAACATCGTGTCCCTTGTCTCCTGTTACCATCCGCCTAGACGCACAGTTTCGGGACCCCCTACCGAGATTCGCCGGTTTTGACATCGACATTGGTGCTTTCATTGAGAGTTCCTCTGTCGCCATCTTTAGGCCCGATGGCTCCTCCAATATCAACAACGATGCGGTCCAGGTGAGACTTTTCTCCCGGACAGATCTTCAGATTCGGGCGGCTTTGCACCGCAATTAAGCATGGCCATCCGGAGTAGATTGAAAGCTTCTCCCCGCCATCAGGTCAGATTTGGAAGTTTGAACTATACGGCTGACGTCCGTGGAGACTTGATCTTCGACGGGTTCGAGCCACAGCCGAGCACGCCGCACTGTCACGATGGGCATGATCTAGCTCGCTGTCAAGGTGCCTGGGGTCCGCACTTGTGTCGCCCGACCGTTAGCTCGAGCTGATCGCCGTCGAGGACGGGTGGCTGGACACCGCCTCGGGGGCTGCGATCTCTACGGCGATTGAGCCGTACACCAACCCTGTCCTTTGCGAAGCTCATGACTCCAAGGCGTTGGGCTCCTCTCCGGACTCCGAACCTTCCGAGCCCCTGCCAATCGAATCCGATTGGGCGCCAATCATGGAGTTCACCGCCGCGGACATCTTTCGACACTCGCCCTTTGGCGACATCCTGAATTCACTAAAATCTCTCTCTTTATCAGGAGAGCCCTGGCCGGACTATGGTCCGGAAGGTTGGGATGCGGACGACAAAGAAATTCAAAGCCCACCCACCACCCACTTCGTAGCCACTGTCGATGATTTAACCGACATGCTCGACTTCGACTCCGAAGACATCGACGGTATGGACGATGATGCAGGAGACGACCAAGAACCAGCGCCTACAGGGCACTGGAAGGCCACCTTGTCATACGACATATACATGGTGGACACCCCAAAAGATGGGAATGGCGATGGAACAACGGAGGATGACCCCTCCAAGAAATAGCCTAAGCGCCGGCGTGAGCTACGCCGCTCTAAATCCCGCCATAGCAAAAATGGTGATTCCGGCACGGGAGATAATAACACCCCGGACAGTGCCGAAGACAACCACCTCCAGCAGGATTCAGCGCAGGAGGACCGAGAATGTAACACCCCGGATGTAACTTTCCATATTCGTAACTCCAACTCTTGCCTTTTCCGGAGATGCGATATGATATTTCCTTCGTGATTGGGTTTTTGTCTTTTGTTTTGCATTTTATTCTTGTCTTGCATTTCATCATCGCATCATTCGCATTGCATCGGCATCATTTTTCATAAAACTTGCGTTCGCTCGTCGTTGCCGTTTCTCCCTTTGCCTTCATCACTGTCCCTCGGACCGCTTTGCCTTCGTTGACCGTTCCAGACCGACCGGGTTTTTGATTCCCTCTTGTCAAACCACCTAATCCTCTCTCAGACCCCTCGTGTGCGCGTCCGAGACTCCCCCGAACCCGACCCAGACAGTCATCACCGTTGGGTTCGGATCATCCCCCAACATCTACAAAACATCCCCGTTTTATTATTCGGGCTTCCTAACCTATATTTTTGCAGAAAAACCCTCCACATCATGCATATAATATCTCACTAATTATGCATCATATGTAAAAACTTAATACATGTAAAATGCTTAGAATTTTGTGTAGATTAATAATATCCCACTTTCATCCATGTTTAAAATGTTTAAAATGTTGTTTGATTAATTTTGCTCTATTGCCATGTTAAAATGATTTAATTCATAACTAATTAACCGTAGCTCCATTTTAAATAAACTTTATATGTAAATGGGGTGGAAAAATGCCTAGTTTAACATGGTGGACTTTATTTTCCTGTTTAAAAACAATAAAATATGTTTTAGGGCAGAACAGTACCAAATTCGAAATATGGACATGAGGATTTTCCGGAATTGTTGTTTGTTCTTCCGGCCTCATTTAAACTTGCCTAGTTAGGTAGTTTCTTTATGCTTCACTCCTTGCCATGTTTAACAACATTTAATATTGATGAGTAGCATAACCGAGAGATAACTAAATAATTGATGTGGTGTTCCGTCAATATGCAACTCGTTGCATATTGAGCTCCACTTAATTTGTAGTGTTGTTTGTTGCACTTTGCCATGCCATGCCTCATTAAACCGGACATGCATCATGCTTGTTGTGCATCATGTCTTGTTCATGTGTGGTGTGTTTACTATGTTGTTTACTTCTTTCCGGTTTGCTTGTCTCGTTAGCTTCGGTTTCGTTCCGGAGTTGTGAGGATTCATTCGACTACGTCCGTTTGTCTTCTTCATGTACTCATTCTTCTTCCTAGCGGGATCTCAGGCAAGATGACCATACCCTCGAAATCACTACTATCTTTGCTATGCTAGTTTGCTCGCTCTTTTGCTATGCCAATGCTACGATGCCTACCATTTGCTTGTCAGCCTCCCAAATTGCCATGTCAAACCTCTAACCCACCATGTCCTAGCAAACCGTTGATTGGCTATGTTACCGCTTTGCTCAGCCCCTCTTATAGCGTTGTTAGTTGCGGTGAAGATTGAAGTTTGTTCCTTGTTGGAACATGGAGATGTTGTTCCTGTTGGAACATGTTTACTTGTTGGGATATCACAATATATCTTATTTAATTAATGCACCTATATACTTGGTAAAGGGTGGAAGGCTCGGCCTTATGCCTGGTGTTTTGTTCCACTCTTGCCGCCCTAGTTTCCGTCATACCGGTGTTATGTTCCCGAATTTTGCGTTCCTTACGCGGTCGGGTGATTTATGGGACCCCCCTGACAGTTCGCTTTGAATAAAACTTGTCCAGCAAGGCCAAACCTTGGTTTTACCATTTGCCTCACCTAGCCCCTTTTTTCCCTTGGGTTTCCGGAGCCCGAGGGTCATCTTTACTTTACCCCCCCCGGGCCAGTGCTCCTTCGGGTGCTGGTCCAAACCGA
Source organism: Aegilops speltoides (assembly GCA_021437245.1). Taxonomy (NCBI): domain Eukaryota; kingdom Viridiplantae; phylum Streptophyta; class Magnoliopsida; order Poales; family Poaceae; genus Aegilops; species Aegilops speltoides. Next base: position 445,820,098 of record CM038142.1, read on the forward strand.
GCGATGTCCGGCGCCCCCTGGGCAACTAGGGTCTATGCCAACCCGACGTATGGCTCATCCGGTGTGCCCTGAGAACGAGATATGTGCAGCTCCTATCGGGATTTGTCGGCACAGCGGCAGGTCTTGCTGGTCCTGTTTTACCATTGTCGAAATGTCTTGTAAACCGGGATTCCGAGTCTGATCGGGTCTTCCTGGGAGAAGGTCTATTCCTTCGTTGATCGCGAGAGCTTGTCATGGGCTAAGTTGGGACACCCTGCGCAGGTTTAAACTTTCGAGAGCTGTGCCCGCGGTTATGTGGCAGATGGGAATTTGTTAATGTCCGGTTGTAGAAAACCCGAAGTTGACCTTAATTAAAATACATCAACCGTGTGTGTAACCGTGATGGTCTCTTTCCGGCGGAGTCCGGGAAGTGAACACGGTGTTGGAGTTATGCTTGACGTAGGTTGCTATAGGATCACTTCTTGATCATACTTTTATCGACCGTGCTTTGCCTTCTCTTCTCGCTCTCTTTTTGGTATGTTAACCACCATATATGCTAGTCGCTTGCTGCAGCTCCACCTCATTACTACATCCTTCCTATAAGCTTAAATAGTCTTGATCTCGCGGGTGTGAGATTGCTGAGTCCTCGTGGCTCACAGATACTTCCAAAACCAGTTTGCAGGTGCCTATGTTATCGAGCAGGTGACGCAACCAAGCTCGAGGAGGAGCTCGATGAAGATCTTGCCCCTTTGTGCTGATTCGTTCTAGTTGATCAGTAGTGGAGCCCAGTTGGGGTCGATCGGGGACCTTTGTCGCATTTGGGGTTCTTCTTTTATTTTGGTTCCGTAGTCGGACCTTGATTGTATCTGGATGATGTAATGCTTTATTCATGTAATTGTGTGAAGTGGCGATTGTAAGCCAACTATGTATCTCTTTCCCTTATGTATTACATGGGTTGTGTGAAGATCACCTCACTTGCGACATTGCTTTCAATGCGGTTATGCCTCTAAGTCGTGCTTCGACATGTGGGAGATATAGCCGCATCGAGGGCGTTACAGAGAAGCCAACCCTCATGAGAGAGCGGCAGACAAAGAGGTAGAGGACAATAATTACATGCGTCCCTCCGAAGGCGAGGCAAGCCTCGACATCGATGAATTTGTCGTGCCTGAGGATCCCGTCAAACAGGAGCGTTTCAAACGCAGGCTTATGGCCACGGCAAGCAGCCTAAAGAAAAAGCAGAAACAGCTTAGAGCTGACCAAGACTTGCTAGCTGACAGATGGACTGAAGTCCTTGCGGCTGAAGAGTATGAACTCAAACGCCCCTCCAAGAGCTACCCAAAACGCAGGCTGCTACCCCGATTAGAGGAGGAAGCACCTAAACCTACATCACCAGCACATGATACGGCCGACCGGCCACCTCGTAGCCGTGACAGAGAGGCCTCTCGGCCCTCCACTCAAGCCGCACCCCAACGCCGCTCCAAAAGTACCAAGGCACAGGGAAATGTGCCAGACCTGCAAGATATATTGGAGGACAAGGCAAGGCAAACAAGATCGATCTACGGATCGCGTGGGTGCCTCACTACACGCGACGATAACCGTCATGCCGCATATAGCAAATTCGGCCGAGCCGAACAAAGCAGACAAAGCTCATTTGAGCTATGTCGTGATATAGCCCAGTACAGGGGCGCCGCACAACCACTATGCTTCACAGACGAAGTGATGGATCATCAAATCCCTGAGGGTTTCAAACCCGTAAGCATTGAATCATACGATGGCACAACAGATCGTGCGGTATGGATCGAGGACTACCTCCTTCATATCCACATGGCCCGCGGTGATGATCTACACGCCATCAAATACCTCCCACTCAAGCTTAAAGGACCAGCTCGGCATTGGCTTAACAGCTTGCCAGCAGACTCAATTGGTTGTTGGGAAGACCTGGAAGCCGCATTCCTCGACAATTTCCAGGGCACTTATGTGCGACCACCAGATGCCGATGACCTAAGCCACATAATTCAGCAGCCAGAGGAATCGGCCAGACAATTCTGGACACGGTTCCTAACTAAGAAAAATCAAATCGTCGACTGTCCGGATGCAGAGGCCCTTTCATCCTTCAAACATAACATCCGCGACGAGTGGCTTGCCCGGCACCTAGGACAGGAAAAGCCAAAATCCATGGCAGCCCTCACAACACTCATGACCCGCTTTTGCACGGGAGAGGACAGCTTGCTAGCTCGCAGTAACAACATGACCAAGAGCCCTGGTAATTCGGATACCAAGGACAGCAACGGCAGGTCGCGTCGCAACAAGCACAAGCGCCGCATTAATGGCGATAATGCTGAAGATACGGCAGTCAATGCCGGATTCAGAGGCTCAAAACCTGGTCAGCGGAAAAAGCCATTCAAAAGAGATACTCCGGGCCCGTCCAATTTGGACCGAATACTCGATTGCTCATGCCAGATACACGGCACCCCCGGAAAACCAGCCAACCACACCAACAGGGATTGTTAGGTGTTCAAGCAGGCAGGCAAGTTAAATGCCGAAAACAATGACAAGGGGCTGCATAGTGACAACAAGGAGGAGCCCCGGCCGCCGAACAATAGAGGACAGAAGGGCTTCCCCCTACAAGTGCGGATAGTGAACATGATATACGCAACCCACATACCCAAAAGGGAGCGGAAGCATGCACTAAGGGACGTATATGCGATGGAGCCAGTCGTCCCAAAGTTCAATCCGTGGTCCTCCTGCCCGATCACTTTTGATCGAAGGGACCACCCCACTAGCATCCACCATGGCGGATTCGCCGCATTGGTTCTAGACCCAAGCGTTGACGGATTTCACCTCACTAGAGTCCCGATGGACGGCGGCAGCAACCTAAACCTGCTTTATCAGGATACAGTTGGCAAAATGGGCATAGACCCCTCAAGGATTAAACCCACAAAGACGACCTTTAAAGGCGTCATACCAGATGTAGAGGCCAACTGTACAAGCTCAGTTACACTTGAAGTGGTCTTCGGATCCCCGGATAACTTCCGAAGCGAGGAGTTAATCTTCGACATAGTCCCGTTCCGCAGCGGCTATCACACACTGCTCGGACAAACCGCATTTGCAAAGTTCAATGCGGTGCCGCACTATGCATACCTCAAGCTCAAGATGCCAGCCCTCGAGGAGTCATTATGGTCAACGGAACACGAACGCTCTCTCCGAACGGAGGAGCATCGGTAACCCTCGCGCGAAGTACAAAGCAGCCTCTCAAGGCAATTCTCGAGTCCGGCTATCAAACGCCCGGACACCGTCAAGCGCTACCGGAGTAACCTACAACAAGACTGCACAGCACGCCCGAGCATCGCCAGCGAGCAATGCGGCCCCAACCCCAGCCCTCGCGAAATTGCGAAACCAGTACTAGGCGTACATAATTACGCTCTAGAAATACCATGGGCATAGGGGGAGGGGCACGACCACGGTAGGCCCAGAATGCGGCTGAACTACACCAGGGGCTCCCGATTGTGTCATTTCTTTTTTTTCTTACTTTCAGGACTCCGTTCTCAAGAAGCCCTGTCCGGCATAGAATCGCCGAAACACACGATGCAACAGCCAGGGAAGCAGAAAGCTACGTCGAGTGTCCAGGTGGTCTCTATAACAAGCAGTATACTTGTTTCACATATCATCCCGCAGCTCGCCCTGGAGGGGGACATGTCAAATAGTCCCGTCCATTGCTTATCGCACTATTTGTATCGTTCTGCTTTTACCGTAGCCTTTTTGAATAAACCATACATAGTTTCTGCCTATTATTGCATTCCTATTTTTATATATGTTCACTTATGACATGTTGCACCCGTACACTTTGGTACGGCCAAATACACCAGGGGCTCAAGTACCCCAAAATATGGTGTGATAAGTCCGAACACTTTCACAAGTGCGGCACCCCGAACTTATAGCATTATATGCATCGGCTCTGAATCATGTCTTGGGTCAATAGTTGGGTTTGCCCGGCTCCCATGTTTTGGTACCTTACGTTCCGTTATATCGGCTAAGGTAGCGCTGGGAGAACCACTGCGATTGTGCCCTGATTGAGCTGGGTTAAGCACCTTAGTGGAGAAAGCTAAAACTGACCGTCATGATAGGGCGAGAGCCGGTCGTTGTTCGAGAGGTTTTCGAGTCCCTAAAGACTTATGCCGCTTAGAGCAAGGAGTCGGCTTTGTACGGCCCAGGCGTGGATAGCGCCCCGAACTCGGTCTTCCGAATACTAGGGGCTTCGCCGAAATTTAAAATTGTAGAATTCTATGGCTAAGTGAGAGTGTTCAAGCATTATAGTCCGGTTGCCTTGTTCGTTGTGTTGGCGCCGCCTCAAGGACCCAAGAATGGGAAAAAAGCGCTCAAGTTTATCCCAACACCCCGGCACTCGTGGCATGGGGGCGGTTGACGACTCGCCATCTCTCAAATTTAATAAACGGCCGCATGAAGGTAATATTTTAAATTCACAAGCGTTGCTTAGCGCATATGAACAAGTTTTCAGCGTACAGGATAACAAATGCGAGTTTACTCAAAAATTACATCTTTGGAGCATTCACCCGCTATAAGGTGGGCACCCTTCAGGACGCCCTCATAATACATCTCGGGCTTGCGATACTCCCTGCCCGGCGGCGGTCTGTTCGTCACAAGCTTCTCAGCGTCCATCTTGCCCTAGTGCACTTTAGCACGGGCAAGGGCTCTACGGGCACCTTCGATGCAGATGGAGCGCTTGACGACTTCAATCCATGGACAGGCGTCCACCAGCCTCCTCACCAGCCCGAAGTAGCTCCCAAGCATGGCTTCCTTAGGCCACAGCCGAACTATGAGGCCCTTCATGGCCTGTTCGGCCACCTTATGGAGCTCGACCAGCTACTTCAGCTGGTCGCTCAAGGGCACCGGATGTCCGGCCTCAGCATACTGAGACCAGAACACCTTCTCTGTCGAGCTCCCCACCTCGGCTCAGTAGAACGCGGCAGCATCGGACACACTGCGGGGCAGATCTGCGAATGCTCCTAGAGAGCTCCGGATTCGGGTAAGTAACAGATAATTCACTTTCACGTGCTTGCTTTGCATAAAGAATGCCTTACCCGCCGCTATCTTCTTCAATGCCTCAATTTCCTGGAGGGCTTTTTGGGCTTTGGCCTTAGCGGCTTTGACGCTCTCAAGGGCCGAGGCGAGACCGGACTCTCGAGTCTTTGAGTCACGCTCCAAACTCAAGTGTTTTTCCATGAGAGCCTGGAGGTCTTGCCGCACCTCCGCCACCCGCGCCTCATGTTTCTCTCGCTCGGTGCGCTCCGCGGCCGCATTGCTTTCAGCCTTGGACACCGCTTCCTTCAGGGTCGCCACCTCGTTCGTGGCCCCTGCAATACTCACATTATTCCTGTCATTTTTTGCAACCACATCTTTTATATACTTCCATAAGGTATTGCTTACCTTCCTTGTGCTCGAGCTGCTTTTTGGCAAGGTCGAGCTCGTTCTCGGACCGCTCGAGGCTCTGCTTCAATGCATTGACCTCCGCAGTCAGTGCGGCAGAGGTCAGCAGGGCAGCCTGCATTCCCCATATTGACATACTTATGTTAGACTCCTGCGTACATCATTTTAGATCCTCAGTTTGGCTTTCCTTTCCGAACACCAAACTGAGCATCAGGGGCTACTGTCTATGCGGTAATATTTTTACATATCTTAAATACGTACCTCAAAGCCTGTTAGAAGGCTGGCACGAGCTTGACCAGCCCGCTCTTGGCGGATCGAACTTCGGATCACCACACTCATAACAGTGCGGTGCTCCTTGTCGATGGAGGCGCCGTTAAGCGCCTCCAGCAAGTTATCCGGTGCCTCCGGTTGGACGGAGGTCACCGGTGTCACAGTCTCGCCCTTCTTACGAAGGGGCCGCCTGCCGGACTCCGGAACCACTGAAGGTTCCAATGCAGAGTCCGGCCCAGGGCCGGACTTAGAGCCCTTTGGGGTTTTATCCCCCTTGCGCTTGGAGTCCGGGAGGTTGCCTTGCGGCGCCTCCTGGACCACCTCCTCCTGGCTGGGCCCCTTTTGGGACCCCACCTCGGCGTCATCCGCATCGTGAGGAGAGGAGGCAGCCGGAAGTGAGGTGCTATTCACGTCCGACGAAGCCAGGGAGCTGCTCGTTGAAGCGTCGAGCTCGTCCTTGGGCGGGATGCAGGGTTATATTTGGTGTTAGGAAATATTGTGCGACAAATGAAACGCCATGAGTTATTCTGGTATCCGGACACTTACGATTTTGCCAGGGGCTTAACCCTCGGTGGCCACTCCTCTTCGCCGTCGTCGGCGTTGGTGGAGTCGTCCGGAGGAAGGGTCCTTCCCTTCTTGGACCCTCCGGCCTCCCCAGTTGGGGTGGCCTTCCTTTTCTTCTCTCCCCCCGCTGGGGAAGAGGCCTATTTTTCCTGCTCCTTGTCTTCGCGGGAGGAGTCCGCCTCGGAGTCATCGGACGATGAGTCCGACAACACCTGGCGCCGGGAACTCCTTCGAGTTCCCATGGCCTTCTTCTTGGCCTTCTTCTCCGGCACCACGTAAGGTGCCGGAACCAGCAGCCCCGTTAATCGGGCGTCCGCTGGGTCTTCTGGCAAGGGAGCCGGACAGTTAACCTGCCCGGACGTATTTTGTCAGGCCTGTCAAAGGTAAGGGAGTTTAGATCCCGCATAGAGTCAAACTATGAAAAACAAGTGTCCTGTAAAGGGTAAAATAGCTTACCTTGCTGGCTTGACGCTGCGAGCTGAATCCGCGATCTTCGGTAGCGGATGCGGGAGCCTCGGTGCCCTTGAACAGCACCTTCCAGGCATCTTCGTACGTAGTGTCGAAGAGCCTGCTCAAGGTTTGGTGTTGTGCTAGATCATACTCCCACAAGTTGAAGGCCCGTTGTTGGCACGGGAGGATCCGACGAATGAGCATGACCTGGACTACGTTGACGAGCTTGAGCTTCTTGTTCACCAGGTTTTGGATGCAGGTTTGGAGTCCGGTCAGCTCTTCCGAGTTACCCCACGTCAGGCCCGTCTCCTTCCAGGAGGTGAGCCGTGTAGGGAAGCCAGATCGGAATTTGGCGGCCGCCACCCATTTAGGGTCAGGCGGCTCGGTGATGTAGAACCACCCCGATTGCCACCCCTTTATGGTCTCCACGAAGGAGCCCTCGAGCCATAGGACGTTGGCCATCTTGCCCACCATGGCACCTTTGCACTCCGCTTGGCGGCCGCCCACTACCTTCGGCTTGACATTGAAGGTCCTCAGCCATAAGCCGAAGTGGGGCTGGATGCAGAGGAAGGCCTCGCACACGACGATGAATGCCGAAATGTTGAGGATGAAATTCGGGGCCAGATCATGGAAATCCAGGCCGTAGTAGAACATGAGCCCCCGAACAAATGGGTGAAGTGGAAAACCTAGTACGTGGAGGAAGTGGGTGAGGAACGCCACCCTCTCATGGGGCCTGGGGGTGGGGATAAGCTGCCCTTTGTTGGGGAGCTGATGCGCGATGTCGCTGGATAAGTATCCGGCCTTCCGTGGCCTTTTAATGTGCCCCTCCGTGACGGAGGAGGCCATCCACTTGCCTCCCGCTCCGGACATGGCTGGGGAAGGTTGAGGCGAGATGTGTGGACTTGGGTACTGGAGCTCGAGTGCGTGGAAATGGATGAGCAAAGGAGGAAGAAGGCGTAGGTGAAAAGGTGGATCCTTATCCCCTTATATGGACGGACGAAGCTATGCATCCCCACCAGCCTGGTAAAACTCGCTTGTCTCCCAAGCGCCATAATCAATGGCGCGGTTGGGTTACCCATGCCCGTATTGATGAGAATCCCGGAGTAAGGGGACACGATCTCTGCTTTGACAAGACATGCCAAGGAAACCGCCTCGCTAAACGCGCTGAGGTGGGACAATAAAAATGATTCAAATAAAGGCTTGGTTGTGGTGTTATGTCACGCCGCGGAATACATCAGCAGATTGAATTTGTGTAAATATTATTCTCTCTACGGTGGTATGTGGAACTTATTTTGCAGAGCCGGACACTATTCTTGTGTTCAAAATCTTCTATGAAGTATTCGGAGGAGGAACCCGCCTTGCAATGCCAAAGACAACATGTGCACCGGACTCGTCGTCATTGAAGCCTGGTTAGGGGCTACTGAGGGAGTCCTGGATTAGGGGGGTGTCTGGATGGCCGGACTATAGCCTTTGGCCGGACTCCTGGACTATGAAGATACAAGATTGAAGACTTCATCCCGTGTCCGGATGGGACTTTCCTTGGCGTGGAAGGCAAGCTTGGCGATACGGATATGTAGATCTCCTACCATTGTAACCGACTCTGTGTAACCCTAACCCTCTTCGGTGCCTATATAAACCGGAGGGTTTTAGTCCGTAGGACGAACAACAATCATACCATAGGCTAGCTTCTAGGGTTTAGTCTCTCTGATCTCGTGGTAGATCTACTCTTGTACTACCCATATCATCAATATTAATCAAGCAGGAGTAGGGTTTTACCTCCATCCAGAGGGCCCGAACCTGGGTGAAAACATCGTGTCCCTTGTCTCTTGTTACCATCCACCTAGACGCACAGTTCGGGACCCCTACCCGAGATCTGCCGGTTTTCACACCGACAACTGCCCAAGCGCGAGCAAAATGGTGCAGGTAATGGCTTAACCGTGTGCGATGCAAGTGCGCTATAAAATCACCACGACTGCGCAAGCGCGAGCAAAATGGTGCATGTACTGGCTTAACCATGTGCGATGCAAGTGCGCTGTAAAATCACCACGACTGCGCAAGCTAAAGGCGGGCGAGTTTATTTAGAAGTTAGGATGAACCGTTTGCGATAGACCAGCTAGCTAGAAATACAAAAACGAACTACCCACCTTGAGCCTTGCATAATTCGGTGGTTCCGCCAGTTTTTGTTATTATCATACACGCATATTCTTATTGGACCATGCGCGATCTTGGGCACTCCTGCCCCGCATCAATTCCTTTACCCAAATTTTAGTAATCGTCGTACTTCAACCGTCGCCCACACTCCTCCAGCACCGACCTTATAGTCAAATTGATGTAGCCGAGGCATTTGAACCGTCGCCCTCCCTCGTCCACCCCATCTCCGCCCACCATTACTAAAAATTTCAGTAGCCGCGGCGTATCGTCAAACACCACAACCCCCCCCCCCACCACCACCATAGTCCCCCCACCTGCCCCCTCCCCCTGGAACCCTAGCTCGCGGCCGCCGCCGGCGCCACTGGCACCGCCGCCAACCCATGTCGGTCTGCCTATTCCTCCTAGCTTAGACAATAAAGTTTAGATTACCCAGCGATGCCCATACCGTCGCCCCACTCCCCTGAGTTTTTAGATGAGGCCTGCGGTGTCCCTCCCCACTAGATCCACATCCCCTGCTCCAGAATGTCGTAGCCTAAGCTTGACCACATATCCCGGGGAGCCCGACGAGCGTTCGGCCAAGAAGTTGTTTATCATGGACTCTCCGGCGGAATTTCACGAGGTGGCCGCCGTTCGCCCCGACCTGTCGATCCCGGAGCAACACATCACCGCGGAAGCCGGCGAAGACGTTGACTATGTTGCCATGTCGAAGGCTTCATGTCAGCAGGCTTGCGTATTACTGTATCTCGGGAAAGCCGGCTACGACATCAAGCTCATTGACAACGATGACTTCACGCGGGCCATGTCACAGGTTACGTGGTCCATCCCTAACCCCTCTGGTTCTACAGTCGTCGATCTCTTTGATGGCCCTGTCACTGATCTCCTCCACCAAGCGATCAAGGATTTGCAATCCTTATACGCCATCGAGCCCATTTTGTCATTTTTGAAGGACACGTTCTATGGCGGCAGCTTGGAATCCTCAATTGCCAAGTCAGATCCCATCGACCACGATCACGACCACGAGGAGGGCACCCACAAAGGTTCTACCACCATGGGTCTGTGCTCTTCCAACTGGAAGGATCCCGTCCATGAAATGTGAGGCAACATCCTATCAGCAAATCTTACCTTTTCTAGCTTGCCAACCCATACCCTTTGTTGTAGTAGCATTTGTCGTGCGGTGCTATAACTGTGCCGTGTTTAATTATTTCAGTTTTGCAAAAATGTATTGTTCAATAGGGCTATGTGATGTTTAAGTATGAATTGTCCACTTGAGTTTCACGAATGGCTATATTTGGCTGTTTATAGTGAGTAGATGCCTTGTTTATCTGTGTCATGTTGTTAGGTTGGTTGCAGTGAGCATTTTTCCAGTTATCGAGCTGATGCCTTGTTTATATGTATTTTGTCTTAGTTTGGTTGAAGTGAGCATTTGTCCAGTTATCAAGCAGATGCCTTGTTTATCTATATTTGCTTGTTAGGTTGCTTTTTTAGCATTTGTCCAGTTTTCAAGCAGATGCCTTGTTTACCTGTATTTGCTTGTTATGTTGGTTGTAGTGAGCATTTGTCCAGTTTTCAACCATATGCCATGTTTATGTTTATTTGCTTGTTAGGTTGGTTCCAGTGAGACTCTGTCCAGTTTTCAATGGCTATATTTGGTTGTTATACTGATCATTTATGTCTTGTTTATTTCAGTCATTCACAATGTGTTGTTCATTATGTGCAAGTCGGAACTATGCCACTCGACTGCATCAATAACAGTTTGAACGGCTATATTTGGTTCCATTTATGCCTGGTGTAGTTAACACATGCCCTTTATTTCAGTTTTACACATTTATCCAGTGATGTTTAAGCATTACCTACGTTCTATTCATTTTCAACAATACCAGTTTGAATTGCAATATTTGATGGCTGTTAAGCCTGCTGTCGGTAACATTGCCTTCCATTTTATATATGATTTAACAACATGCTGAAACCAACACATTCAAGCTATCATTTGGAGTTGATATTGTTTACCTTTGCTATATTTGTTTGATGTTAAGGTTGCCGTACTTATCATGCCTTTCCACTACTTATGCAGGACAACAACGGGAGTGGCCACCATTTTCCGCTGAGGTTAGCTTCATCCCTCGGCTTGTACTCCCCCGTCGTTCCATAATGTAGTGCATATAGATCTAGGCATGGACACTTGTTAGCTTCTAATATTGACTTGTTGCTTGTAGGTACATATGCCCTTGGCAAGGATCCACGCATCGACCCTTTTTGCGTATGGGGCAATGAGATATTCATGAACAAGCATCAAGTGAGGAAACTGATAAGGATTATTAGCACAAAGATACGAATGGTGGCAAGCAAATTATTTGTTTATGCTCTATCCAACACAACAGTGAACTGTAGGATGGTAACTACAAACTCTGCAGCCTTCTCTTTTTACTGCCCATAATGAGTTGTTAGACAACAATGTCTGAATCTTTTTCGTTTGCAATGGTTCCCGAAGCAGTTCACTCAAGATTACCTTGCAAAGTACATGATCGGCGGACACGCAATGAGGGTTAAAGTATTTCATCCAGACTACAATGAGCATTGAGAAGTCGTAATGAAGACAGTGAAGGATGGATGGGCAGCCATCACAAGGGGTTGGTCTTGAGTCGTGCGCGCATTACGCATGGAGGAGGGCACAATGTGGGCATTCCGCTTCAGCTTCTCCCTCAACCAGAATGTCTTTCGCTTCTCTCTTTACAGTCGTTAGTACAACTGTGGTTCATCATTCTTTACTTGGCGCTTCTGTAGTTCTTCAGTATAAGTACTTGTGCATCGAATTATGCATTCGTGGTTGAACCTATTTGTAACAAACCTGGTTGGATATGAAATAAGTGATTTCCTACTTTCAAATTCAAAAAGGTGATTTTTAAATTAGGGATTAACTAGGGATTAATTAGAGATTACACTGCACACGGTTTGCAAAAGCGAAACGTCTGCGATAGACGTGCAAATCAGAAACATTTCTAGGATCCACTACATGTGTGATCAATCTCCATCGCACACACTATCAGCCAGGAAAAAACGTATGGGATCAATCTCCACTGCACACATGATCAGCCAAGAAAAAACATAGGCGATTAACAACATCATCGCACACAGTTCTTTCTTATTAAATGTTTGTGATAGTCACCTTATCACACACGCTTCAAAATTATTGACTGTTTGTGATGTTCATACTAACGGAAACGTACTCCTTGGATGGATTGTGTGGAATGTACATACGAACGGAAACATTTAGCGAGGGCTGACTGTGTGGGATGTACTTACGACCGGAAATGATTTCGCCTGTATAATTGTATTTTTTGAGCACTACTACATTTATAGCCATATCTGCTCGCTCGCCGGTCGCACATGACCTCATTTGCCGAGTGTGTGTGCCAGGAGGGCATATCCCCGACGGTTTCTGGGTCGTGTGGGAAGGACCCCCCTATCGCCCACACTCACTTGGCGACGGTTCCAAATGCCATTGCGGAAAGGGGTTTAAAACCATTTGTATAGCACCGACGCGTACCAGTGAAGGGCAAGCAAGATGTGAGGACATGCTATAATTGTGGCAATGTGAGTCACTTTGTTGTGGATTGCCCATACGAGAAGAGGGAAGACCATGGTGGCAAGCTTATCCGAAAAGACAAGGCCAAGTCCTTCCCCAACAAGAACAACTTCACCAAGAAGACTCCTCCAAAGGGGTTGGTGGTACAAGAAGAGTACAATGAGGATGATGATGATGACAAAGACTGTGAGACAGTTGCCGTGGCCTTCATTGCCATTGCAACAACTCCATGGGTGTCCCTCCTCGACTCACCCAACGAGAACATCACCGCCAAGTGCCTCATGGCCAAAGCCACCAACAAGGTAACCCCGAACATCAAAACTACCATCACTACTAATCCTTCCTTGATGGATTGCATTGATGAAAGTGAGGGGACGAAGGATGAGGAAAACGAATTTGAGTCTTTTATGAGTAAGCTCAAGAGTAAATCCAAGAAGCTCTTTGTTGCTCTCTTGGAACAACTTGGTGAAGCCAATGACATGATCGAGGCTCACGAAGAAACTATCTCTAAGATGGAAGGGCATAGTCATGACTATGCCGATGAGATATCCGATCTCTCTAATGCGCTTGAGGAAGAGCGTGGTCATCGTTTGGCGCTTGAGGAGTCACACAACGACGATCATGCTAAATTAAAGAAAGATCTTGATCATGCTCTTGTTGTATCTCGTGTGCTCAATTCCGAGAAGGCCAAACTTGGGGTTGACCATGCTAGACTCAAGGAGGAGTTTGATATACTTGGCAAGCCTCACAAGGCCTTGAAGAGTGCTCATGCTAGCCTCAAAGAGTCTCATGATCAACTCCAAGTGAGGCTAACCAACGAGAAGGCCACATTCCCTCATATGGTTTTAATTGATAATACAAATGCTACTAACCCGTGTTGTGAGCATGTGCATCTTGTGGAGGAGAATGCCAAGTTGAAGGAACACCTTGAGAAAGGCCCTGTGTCGTGCATACAAGGTGAGAAGAACCTCAACGACCCTTTGAGCAATCAAAAGGAAGTTGTGGCCAAGGAGGGGATTGCGTTTGCACCTGTCGGATTTTGGGATCCGGTAATCCTTGAGAGGTTCAAACTCTGGGGTGCATGCAGAGATCTCAACCCGCCCAGCCTATCTACTCGCGACCCTCCCTAGCCTAGCGCGTCGAGCTCAAAGAGACACAAAGACAGAGATTCATACTGGTTCGGGCCATCGTTGTGGTGTAGTACCCTAATCCAGTGTGGTGTGGTGTATTGCCTCGAGGGGCTATGGATGAACTAGTACAGTGGATGAACAAGCCTCCTGAGGTGAGGTGTTCTTGAGCTGGTGTGATGTTCTACCTGTTCTGGTCGACTCGTCCCCCTCCTGTGGTGGTGGCTAGTCCTATATATAGTGGCCTTGGTCATCTTCCCAAATATGAGCGGGAAGGGATTCCACAACGGCGGGATTTGAAAGGGGAAAAGTAGTACAGTCTATTCTGACAAAAGTGGTCTTCGCCTGCGAAAAGCCTCTGGTCGTGACGCTGCGGTGGGCTCGTTGATGACCTCCGTCCTGCCGTCCTGGCGGTCTTGGTCTTGTTGCACCACAATGGCAACCTTTGGCTGATTCCTCGGGACACTGCGCCTGTGGCTTGCCTCCCTTGCACCGAAGAGGAAACCTGCACTCTGCGCCCGCCTGGCGCTTGCCTGGCCTTGGTCGTCATGGCTCACATTAGACCGAGCCTCATGAGATATATTGCATAGAACTCCCCGCCCCTCAAGAGCCCTCCTGAGGAGGCCACTTACTTCGGGGGTCTTGGCGTCGTCCGCCTCGCGAGGCTTGGCCCCTCGCGATGGTCTTGCGATGTTGGTGCTGAAGCTGGGTCGTACCAGGCCGTCGATGGAGTCACGCGGTGGGGCACAGGCAGGCAGGGCTGGATACCACAAAATCCAGGACGCTGATAGTAGCCCCCGGGCCCAAGGCGCGCTCAGACATGGCTTCTAAGCAAAGCCAAAGGGCAAGTGCGGAGCACCGCGGGCCCTGACCGCATGCGGCCTTGATGACGGGTGGCGACTAATGGGACGTGGGCGTCTCCACTTCCCCATGCTGCCTCGGCAACTGCTCGACTTGACAACTGCATGTTGCATGCAGAGAGGATCATCACTACTGGAAATCATGCAAGGCCAACGATTTACCTTCTCCTGGCTATAAATGTGCGAGCAGGTGGAGCCCCTGCCCATCTCTTCTTCGTCTTGCTCTCGCTTGCTTTTTCTCCTCCCCAACTTGTTCCCATGGAAAAGATCAGGAGGTTCTCTACGTCAGAGAAGGGGAAGGCTCCTAGGGAGGGGCCCGACCCTCTCCCGCCGAAGAAACGACTTTGCCTCCCTGACGACGCCGGCACGGGGCGAGAGGTGGCCAGGCCTTGGCAATCGAGGCCTCCGCATGGCTTCCCCCTCCCCTTATACGCCCGAGCTCAAGGTGAAGGAGTGCACCGTCGAGTAACGCCTCGTGGAGATGGCAGGGCCGCCATTGCTCTGCTGACCGCACCACGGACCCATGCCAAGGATACCTCGCGTGAGTTTGTGGTGTGGACGACAATGCCCCCCGACACCTGGATCCGACTCCCGCGGTTCTTTGCCAGCGAGCGGCCTCCGAAGGGACCGGTGGGGTTGTGGCTGCAGCACGCAGGGTGCAGCAGCCTCGCCACCGGAGCTGAGGTCGAGGTGGTGCCGCCTAGAGACGTCTTCATGACGCGAGGATGGGGCGAGATCGCCCGGGCTTGCCGGGCAGAGGGAGCCCTGGCAATCCACTTCGAGTACGACGGCGCAGCCACCTTGCTCTTCAAGGTCTTCAACGAGGAGGGCGAGTGGCTGGAGTGCGGCCTTGGAGGAGATAGCTCGAGGGACGCCGTAGTGGGTGCTGGATATGCTGTCGCCCCCTTTAGCGCTTCGTCCAGCAGCAGCGACGACTACTAGGAATCCAGCGACTCTCCTGAGCCCAGTGATTCTCCGGAGTAGAGCGATGACAGCTTTGTGCCGCCAAGCTCCCGCCGGGGCCGCAGCATAGCTGCGGCTGCCGCCCGGCATCGTCAGCGATGCTGTAGGGCCCTGTAGTTGTTTCTCCTGCGCGAGATGAAAATCAGCCCCCGTGGGGTTTGTAAGGATCGGGATGCACTTAATAGTATTGTTGTTTCTTTTGATTTTGTAATGGATATGCGTATTCCAGTTCGGCTGAGTCCCTCCCCTTTCTCTTCCCTAGACAGCATGGCGTTCTACGCCGACAAGACCCAGTCCCTAGGCAGGCTTCAGCCGTCGCCAGTATGCTAGGTCGCGATGCCGTGGTCAAGGCTAGGAGGTGAGCAGCCCAAGGTCCAGTAAGAGCTCATGAGACGCGATGCTCACGAGGTCCCCCTTGGCGTGTGATACGTCTCCAATGTATCTATAATTTTTGATTGTTCCATGCAATTATATTACCCCTTTTGGATGTTTATGGGCTTTATTTTACACATTTATATCATTTTTGGGACTAAACTACTAACCGGAGGCCCAGCCCGTATTGCTGTTTTTTTTGCCTATTTCAGTATTTCGAAGAAAAGGAATATCAAACGGAGTCCAAACGGAATGAAACCTTCGGGAGCGTGATTTTTGGAATGAACGTGATCCAGAGGACTTCGAGTGCAAGTCAAGAAGCAGCCGAGGACTCCATGAGATAGGAGGGCGCCCCCCCTATAGGGCGCGCCCCTATCTCATGGGCCCCTTGGGCGTCCACCGACGTACTTCTTCCTTCTATATAAGCCTACGTACCCCGAAAACATCCAGGGAGCCAACGAAACACAATTTCCACCACCGCAACCTTCTGTATCCGTGAGATCTCATCTTGGAGCCTTCGCCGGCACTCTGCCGGAGGGGGAATCGACCATGGAGAGCTTCTACATCAACACCTTTGCCCCTCCGATGAGTTGTGAGTAGTTTACCACAGACCTACGGGTCCATAGTTATTAGCTAGATGGCTTCTTCTCTCTTTTTGGACCACAATACAATGTTCTCCCCCTCTCTTGTGGAGATCTATTCGATGTAAACTTTTTTTGCCGTGTGTTTGTCGAGATCCGATGAATTGTGGGTTTATGATCAAGTTTATCTATGAATAATATTTGAACCTTCTCTGAATTCTTTTATGTATGATTGAGTTATCTTTGCAAGTCTCTTCGAATTATCAGTTTGGTTTGGCCTACTAGATTGATCTTTCTTGCCATGGGAGAAGTGCTTAGCTTTGGGTTCAATCTTGCGGTGTCCTTACCAAAGGATGTAAAGGGTTGCAAGGCACGTATTGTATTGTTGCCATCGAGTATAACAAGATGGGGTTTATATCATATTGCTTGAGTTTATCCCTCTACATCATGTCATCTTGCTTAAGGCGTTACTCTGTTATTATGAACTTAATACTCTAGATGCAGGCAAGAGTCGGTCGATGTGTGGAGTAATAGTAGTAGATGCAGGCAGGAGTCGGTCTACTTGTCACGGACGTGATGCCTATATACATGATCATGCCTAGATAATCTCATAATTATTCGCTTTTCTATCAATTGCTCGACAGTAATTTGTTCACCCACCGTAATACTTATGCTATCTTGAGAGAAGCCTCTAGTGAAATCTATGGCCCCCGGGTTTATCTCTTATCATATTTGCTTCCAATCTACTTTTATTTGCATCTTTACTTTTTGCATCTATATTATAAAATACCAAAAAATATTTATCTTATCATACTATCTCTATTAGATCTCACTTTCGCAAGTGGCTGTGAAGGGATTGATAACCCCTTTATTGCGTTGGTTGCGAGTTCTTTGTTTGTTTGTGTAGGTGTGTGGGACTTTTGAGGAGCCTCCTACTGGATTGATACCATGGTTCTCAAAAACTGAGGGAAATACTTACGTTACTATTGCTGCATCACCCTTTTCTCTTCAAGGAAAACCAACGCAAGCTCAAGACGTAGCAAGAAGGATTTCTGGCGCCATTGCCGGGGAGGTCTTCTCTCAAGTCAAGACATACCAAGTACCCATCACAAACCCATCTGCCTCGCCTTTACATTATTTGCCATTTGCCTCTCGTTTTCCTGTCCCCCACTTCACCCTTGCCGTTTTATTTTGCCCTCTCTTTCCCAATCTCTCTCTCTTTTTTGCTTGCCTTTTTCTGTTTGCTTGTGTGTTGGATTACTTGTTGCCATGGCGCAAGATAATACCAAATTGTGTGATTTCTCAAATACCAATAATAATGATTTCCTTTGTACTCCGATTGCTCCTCTTAATGATGTTGAGTCTTGTGAAATCAATACTGCTTTGCTGAATCTTGTTATGAAAGATCAATTCACCGGCCTTCCTAGTGAAGATGCCGCTACTCATCTAAACAACTTCGTTGATTTGTGTGATATGCAAAAGAAGAAAGATACGGATAATAATATTGTCAAATTGAAGTTATTTCCGTTTTCACTTAGAGATCGTGCTAAAGTTTGGTTTTCGTCTTTCTCCTAAAAATAGTATTGATTCTTGGAACAAGTTCAAAGATGCTTTTTTCTCTAAGTATTTTCCTCCCGCTAAGATTATCACTCTTAGGAACGATATTATGAATTTTAAACAACTTGATCATGAGCATGTTGCCCAATCTTGGGAAAGAATGAAATTGATGCTTCGCAATTGCCCTACTCATGGTTTGAATTTATGGATGATCATCCAAAATTTTTATGCCGGTTTGAACTTTGCTTCTAGAAATCTCTTAGATTCGGCCGCGGGAGGCACGTTTATGGAAATCACGTTAGGAGATGCTACAAAACTTCTTGATAATATTATGGCTAATTATTCTCAATGGCACACCGAAAGATCTTCTAGTAAAAAAGTGCATGTTATAGAAGAAATCAATGTTTTGAGTGGAAAGATGGATGAACTTATGAAGTTGTTTGCTACTAAAAATACTCCTCTTGATCCCAATGATATGCCTTTGTCTACTTTGATTGAGAATAATAATGAATCTATGGATGTGAATTTTGTTGGTAGGAATAGTTTTGTAAACAATGCTTATAGAGGAAACTTTAATGCTAGACCGTTCCCTAGTAATTCCTCTAATAATTATGGAAATTCCTACAACAATTCTTATGGTAATTTTAATAAGATGCCCTCTGATTTTGAGAATAGTGTGAAAGAATTTATGATTTCTCAAAAGAATTTTAATGTTTTGCTTGAAGAAAAATTGCTCAAAGTTGATGATTTGGCTAGGAACGATGATAGACTTTCGCTGATGTTGATTCTCTTAAACTTAGATCTTCTCCTCCTAAGCAAGATATCAATGAGTATCTCAAAGCAATGAGAATTTCCATTGATGAGTGCAAGGAAAGAACTGCTAGATTGCGTGCTAAGAAAGATTGCTTCGTAAAGGCGTGTTCTTATAATTTCCATGAAAATAATGATGAAGATCTTAAAGTTATTGATGCGTCTCCTATTAGAGCTATGTTTTGCAATATGAATCTTGATAATTATGGGACTGATGATGAGTCAACTTTACCTAGAAGGCGTCCCAAGAATTCAGAGTTTTTAGATCTTGATGCTAAATTTGGTAAAAGTGGGATTGGAGAAGTCACAACTTTAAATAGCATTGAACCCACTATCTCGGATTTCAAGGAATTTGATTATGATAATTGTTCTTTAGAAGGTTGTATTTCCTTGTTGCAATCCGTTGTTAATTCTCCTCATGCTTATAGTCAAATAAAGCTTTTACCAAACATATCGTTGATGCCTTGATGCAATCTTATGATGAAAAACTTAATTTGGAAGTTTCTATACCTAGAAAAGTTAATGATGAGTGGGAACCTACTATAAATATTAGAATTAAATATCATGAGTGTTTTGCTTAGTGTGATTTGGGTGCTAGTGTTTCCACGATTCCGAAAACTTTATGTGATATTCTAGGTTTCCATGATCTTGATGATTGCTCTTTAAATTTGCACCTTGCAGATTCCACCATTAAAAAGCCAATGGGAAGGATCAATGATGTTCTCATTGTTGCAAATAGAAATTTGGTGCCCGTGGATTTTATCGTTCTTGATATAGATTGCAATCTTTCTTGCCCTATTATTCTTGGTAGACCTTTCCTTAGAACGATTGGCACGATTATTGATATGGAGGAAGGGAATATTAGATTCCAATTTCCATTAAATAAAGGCATGGAGCACTTTCCAAGAAATAAAGTCAAATTACCTTATGAATCTATCATGCGGTCTACTTATGAATTTAGTGCCAAAGATGGCAATACTTAGATCTATCTTCGCTTTTATGCCTAGCTAGGGGGGGTTAAACGATAGCGCTAGGGAGTTGGGAGGCAACCCAATTTTCTTTGTGTTTTTTGCTTTTGTTCCTGGTTAGTAATAAATCTTGCATCTACCTTCTGTTTAGATGTGTTTTTATCTTTTAATTTGTGTTTGTGCCAAGTAGAACCTATAGGATAACCTATGATGATAGTTGATTTGATTCTGCTGAAAAACAGAAACTTTGCACGTACGAATTTAGTTTTGTTAAATCATAGAAACGTGCTTTTGCGTTGATTATTTTTGCTACTGATCAATAAACAAATTGTCCAGGACTTCCTATGTTAGTAGGATTTTTAGAGTTCCATAAGTTTGCGTTAGTTATAGATTTCTACAGATTGTTCTGTTTTTGACAGATTCTGTTTTTCGTGTGTTGTTTGCTTATTTCGATGCATCTATGGCTAGTAAAATAGTTTATAAACCATAGAGAAGTTGGAATACAGTAGGTTTAAACACCAAAAAAAATAAAGAATGAGTTCATTATAGTACCTTATGTGGTGGTTTTGTTTTCTTTCACTAACGGAGCTTATAAGATTTCCTGTTGAGTTTTGTGTTGTGTAGTTTACAAGTTTTGGGTAAAGCTTTTATGGACTATGGAATAAGGAGTGGCAAGAGCCTAAGCTTGGGGATGCCCAAGGCACCCCAAGATATTCAAGGATAGCCAAAAGCCTAAGCTTGGGGATGCCCCGGGAAGGCATCCCCTCTTTCATCTTTGTTCATTGGTAACTTTACTTGGAGCTATATTTTTATTCCCCACATGATATGTGTTTTGCTTGGAGCATCGTGTATTATATTAGTCTTTGATTTTTAGTTTACCACAATCATCTTGCGTTACACACCTTTTGGGAGAAGCCTATTTGATTAGAGTTTTCTAGAATACTCTATGTGCTTCACTTATATCTTTTGAGCTTGATAGTTTTTGCTCTAGTACTCACTTATATCTTTTAGGGCACGGTGGTGACTTAATTTTGAAGAAATTGCTAGTCTCTCATGCTTCACTTATATTATTTTGAGAGTCTTTTAGAACAGCATGGTATTTTCTACGGTTATAAAATTGGTCCTAGAATCGTAGGCATCCAAGTTGGGTATAATAAAAACTATCATAGGAAGTGAATTAGATGCTATGATCAATTTGATACTTGATAATTGTTTTGAGATATGGAGGTAGTGATATTAAAGTCATGCTAGTTGGGTGATTATGAATTCAAAGAATGCTTGTGTTGAATTTAGCAAGTCCCGTAGCATGCACGTATGGTTAAAGTTGTGTAACAAATTTGAAACATGAAGTGTACCTGGCTTTTGCATCCTTATGAGTGGCGGTCGGGGAAGAGCGATGGTCTTTTCCTACCAATCTATCCCCCTAGGAGCATGCGCGTAGTACTTGATTTTTGATGACTTCTAAATTTTTGCAATAAGTATATGAGTTCTTTTGACTAATGTTGAGTCCATGGATTATACGCACTTTTACCTTTCCGCCATTGCTAGCTTCTTCAGTACCGTGCATTTCCCTTTCTCACCTTAAGAGTTGGTGCAAACTTCGCCGGTGCATCCAAACCCCGTGATACGATACGCTCTATCACACATAAACCTCCCTATATCTTCCGCAAAACAGCCACCATACCTACCTATTATGGCATTTCCATAGCCATTTCGAGATATATTGCCATGCAACTTTCCACCGTTCCGTTCATCATCATCATGACATACATTACTTTTGTCATATTGCCATTGCATGATCATGTAGTTAACATCGTATTTGTGGCAAAGCCACCATGCATTATTTTTCATACATGTCACTCTTGATTCATTGCACCATCCCGGTACACTGCCGGAGGCATTCATATAGAGTCATATCTTGTTCTAGTTTCGAGTTGTAATTCATATGTTGTAATCAATAGAAGTGTGATGATCATCATTATTAGAGCATTGCCCAAAGAAAGAAAAAAGAAAGAAAAAAAAGAAAGGCCAAAAAAAGAGAAAGGCCCAAAAAATAAAAATAAAAAAAATAAAAAAAAATAAAAAGGGCAATGTTACTATATCTTTTTCCACACTTGTGCTTCAAAGTAGCACCTTGTTCTTCATGTAGTGAGTCTCATATATTGTGCTTCAAAGTAGCACCATGTTTTTCATATAGTGAGTCTCATAAGTTGTCTTTTTCATACTAGTGGGAATTTTTCATTATAGAACTTGGCTTGTATATAACTACGATGGGCTTCCTCAAATGCCCTAGGTCTTCGTGAGCAAGCAAGTTGGATGCACACCCACTAGTTTTCTTTTGTTGAGCATTCATTTCTAGCTCTAGTGCATCCGTTGCATGGCAATACCTTGTAACGCCCCGGATCCGATGCGCCAGATGTCTGCCAGTTATTCGCCGTTGTTGCCATGTCATTTGCTTGCGTGTTGCATTTGCCATGTCATCATATGCATTTCATATCATGTCATCATGTGCATTTCATTTTGCATACGTGTTCATCTCATGCATCCGAGCATTTTCCCCGTTGTCCGTTTTGCAATCCGGCACTCCTATGTCCTCCGGCGTTCCCCTTTTGCCTCTTTTCATGTGTGGGTATTAAACTTTCTCGGAATGGCCCGAGGTTTGCCAAGAGGCCTTGGTATAGCACCGGTAGACCGCCTGTCAAGTTTCGTGCCATTTGGAGGTCGTTTGATACTCCAACGGTTAACCGGGGAACCGTAAAGCCCTCTTTGAGTTGCAGCCCAACACCCCTTCCAAAGTGGCCCAATACCCAGCAAACTCCCCTCCATGCTCTCGGTTGTGCGATCACGATCGCGTGGCCGAAAACCGCTCCTCATTTGGACTCTCCTAGCTCCTCTACCTATATATGTGGCCTCCCGAATTTTCCCCGAAACCCTAGAAATTCCCTCGCGCGCGGACACTTTCTCCTCCACCGACGGACATGTCCGCCCGCCGCCCGCGTCCAATCCGAGCTTGCCACGTGGCGCCGCCGTCCTCCGCCGCCGCCGCCCCGCCTGGGCCCATCGCGGACCAGCGGGGCCCGTCGCCTCCGCCGCAAGCTCGCGCCGTGCACCGCCGCCCGATCCATCTCCGCCGCCGACCGCCCTCGCCGGCGTTCCTCGGCGACCGCGCCCCGCGAGGCGCGCCGCCGGATCTTCCCGCAGCAGGCCGTCGCCCGCTGCCCTGCCTCGCCGCCCGTCGCCGGAGCGCCGCCCCTGCCGCGCGCTGCCTCCTCGCCGGCTCCCTCGCCGCTGCTCCCCACCGGCCGAAGCGCCGCCTCCCTCCCGGTGGCGCGCTTTCACGCCGCCACGAGGTTCGCCCGCGCCATCAAGACGTTGCGGCGCCGCCTCGCCGCCTCACTCCGGCGCCACCGCGTCCCCGCGCCTCCCTAACATCGCCGGAGCATTGCCGGAGCTCGCCGGAGTTCTTCTCCGGTGAGATCTCGTCGGGGTGGACGAGATCCACCGGTCCCTCCATCCAAACGCGTCGTCCCGATCCCGGATCTCTCCGTCCCGAACCGCTCCGTCCCGAGTTGACTTTTCGCGAGGTGATATTTCCACTAAGTCCCAGATTTTTGTAATTTTCATGCCATGTTCATGCCATCACATCTCTGCATCCGTATCTCCGTTTCATGCGTATAATATGTCAAATTGTTTGCCTCGATGAGTACTTCATTTCATCTCATTGCATCATTTTCATTTGAGCTCATCTTGATGCCCGAAATGCTGGTGGAAGAGTGCATGTTGATGTTAATCTGCTGAAACTGTTATAACTTGATGTTTTATCATTTTTGCCATGATTGATGTGTGCATCCTATGAGGTTGATGTCTACATGAATGTTGAACTATGCCATGCCATATTTCCAGGGGTGTTGACCTTGTATTTTTGTGAGTTGTGTGCTGAGTGTATCAAGCTTGTTAAGTAGGGTAGTTGTTGTTACGGTTTTCCTGGCAGATTCTGTTATAATTTGTTGCTATGTTAACATGCCTCTACTAATCATTCTATGTATAATCTGGAGATGTTCTGTAAACATGTTTTGAACTACATGTCATGCTCTATCTATTCATGCCCTTGGTTGACATTATAGCCTGCTGGAACATGTTGTTCTCTTGCTCCAAAGTTGCTTGAAAATGTTGTTTGCCAGCCTGATAACGTTAAGTTCACTTGTTCCCATGTGTTTTCCTAGTGATCCATGCACCCTATGAACTTGCTCTTGCCATGCTTAGCTTCATAAACATGCCTTCTTACTGTTGGTTGCCTTGCCATGCCATGTATTGCTCTGTAGTGAGTGGTTCGAGCTCACGAACATGCCTACTTATTGTTGTTCCTGCCATGTATAAAACTGTAAT
This sequence comes from Aegilops speltoides, assembly GCA_021437245.1. Lineage (NCBI taxonomy): Eukaryota > Viridiplantae > Streptophyta > Magnoliopsida > Poales > Poaceae > Aegilops > Aegilops speltoides. The sequence goes on from CM038142.1 coordinate 445,844,164, forward strand.
ATAACTTGCCATGTTTACATAGGTGCCATCATATTTTCCGTGCCCTTTTGGCTCATGGTAAGTAAGGGTCTTTTGATATATGCAATTAGTAGATTCATGCCATGCCTTGTTTTGCTATTATAAGTTCCTGCAACATGTTGTTTGATAGCTCTAAACATTGCAACCTGATGTTATTTCTGCTAAAGTCTGAAACTGTTATTATTTGCAATATCTCCATGTGTTTTTGAGCATGTTCTAGTTGTTTCTGGAGATAGCTCAGTGTTCATGTTTTGTTATGCTTTACGTGTACTTCATTCCCATGCCTTTTGTTATTATGTTGGGGTGCTGTAGCATGTTGTTTTGATGCTTGCAATATGCCTAGTTGCTGTTATGGACAGTTTGTTGCTATAACTTGTATAGTGTGCATGTGTTGAACCGTTGCTCCGTTTTGAGTGTGCTCCATATGAAACTTGCTTGTTTTTGCATGTAGCTTCATATTACCATGGTGCATCCTTGTTTTGGTGTGTTTGCTTGATGTTTGGGTGCATTTTGCATCAATGCCATGTTTAACTTGTTTTGCTCATATCTTCTAGGCCGTAACTCCAAGTCTAATGAACTTTATATGTAACTTGACTAGAATTTCGTGTAGATCCTCTTGGTGCATCTTAACTTGATGTTTAACAACTTGAACATAAGGTTTATTCAGTTCTGGACCAATTTCGAAATTTGCATATGAGGACTTACCGGAATTGTTATATGTTGTTCCCGGCCTCATTTAAACTTGTCTTGATGTGTTGTTCTTGTTTGCATCATCTTTTGCCATGAGTAGCTTCATGTAGCTTGGTCATGCATAATGCTTGTTGTGCATCATGCCTTGCTCATGTGTGGTGTGTTTACCTATGTTGTGTGCTTCTTCTTGTTAGTTCTGTTTCGTTGCGTTCGTGAGGATTCGTTCGCTCACGTTTGGTTCGGCTTCATCCGTTCATCTTCTTCATGGACTCGTTCTTCTTCCTTGCGGGATTTCAGGCAAGATGACCGCTACCCTGGATCTCACTACTATCATTGCTATGCTAGTTGCCTCGTTCTTTCGCTATGCTGCGCTACCTATCACCTGTTTATCAAGCCATCCCATATTGCCATGAACCTCTAACCTTTGACACCATTCCTACGCAAACCATTGATTGGCTATGTTACCGCTTTGCTCAGCCCCTCTTATAGCGTTGCTAGTTGCAGGTGAAGTTGAAGATTTCTCCATGGTGAACAGGATTTTGGTTGGGATATCACAATATCTCTTATAATATTAATGCATCTATATATTTGGTAAAGGGTGGAAGGCTCGGCCTTATGCCTGGTGTTTTGTTCCACTCTTGCCGCCCTAGTTTACATCATACGGTGTTATGTTCCCGGATTTTGCGTCCCTTACGCGGTCGGGTGATTTATGGGACCCCCCTGACAGTTCGCTTTGAATAAAACTTGTCCAGCAAGGCCCAACATTGACTTTTACCATTTGCCTCACCACCACCTACTTTTTCCCTTGGGAGTCGCTCTCTCGAGGGTCATCTTTATTCAGCCCCCCCGGGCCAATGCTTGTCTAAGTGTTGGTCCAAACTAGAGCCCTTTGCAGCGCCCCCTCAAGGAAACTTGAGGTCTGGTTTTAGTTGTACGGATTGCTCATCCGGTCGTGGCCTGAGACGAGATACGCGCGGCTACTATCAGGATGTCGGCACGCCGGGAGGTCTTGCTGGTCTTGTTTTACCATTGTCGAAATGTCTTGATGTACCGGGATACCGAGTCTGATCGGAGTGTCTCGGGTGAAGGTCTATTCCTTCGATGATCGCGAGAGCTTGTCATGGGCTTGTTGGGACACCTGCAGGGTTTAAACTTTCGAGAGCCGTGCCCGCGGTTATGTGGCAGATGGGAATTTGTTAATATTCGGTTGTAGATAACTTGACACCAGATCCGAATTAAAACGCATCAACCGAGTGTGTAGCCGTGATGGTCTCTTCTCGGCGGAGTCCGGGAAGTGAACACGGTTTCTGGGTTATGTTTGACGTAAGTAGGTGTTCAGGATCACCTCTTGATCATTGCTAGCTTCACGACCGTTCCGCTTGTTCTCTTCTCGCTCTTCTTTGCGTATGTTAGCCACCATACTTGCTTAGTCGCTGCTGCAACCTCACCACTTTACCCCTTCCTTTCCCATTAAGCTTTGCTAGTCTTGATACCCATGGTAATGGGATTCTTTGAGTCCTCGTGGCTCACCGGATACTTCAAAACCAGTTTGCGGTGCCTATGTACCGAAAGCGGTGATGCAACCAAGCTCAAGGAGGAGCTCGTTGAAGATCTTGCCCTTTGTGTTGTTTCGTTCTAGTTGATCAAGAGTGGAGCCCAGTTGGGGTCGATCGGGTCCTTTGTCGCTTTTGGGGTTCTTCTTTTGTTTTGGTTCTGTAGTCGGACCTTGATTGTATCTGGATGATGTAATGCTTTATTCATGTAATTGTGTGAAGTGGCGATTGTAAGCCAACTATGTATCTCTTTCCCTTATGTATTACTTGGGTTGTGTGAAGATTACCTCACTTGCGACATTGCTTTCAATGCGGTTATGCCTCTAAGTCGTGCTTCGACACGTGGGAGATATAGCCGCATTGAGGGCGTTACAAGTTGGTAATCAGAGCCTTCCCCGACCTTAGGAGCCCCACTGCTTGATCGTTTTTAGCGGTCGAGTTGTGTCTAGAAAAATGTTTTGAGTCATTTAGGATTATATATATATCGGAGAGTTAGTAATTCTTTTTACTCCTCAGTCCCTTCGTCGCTCTGGTGAGGTCTCCTGACGTAGAAGTTTTGACTTTTCTCTCCTCAAATTTCACTAAATTTTTTTAGGATCACGCGGGTATCTTAGAATCGTTCCGATGGTTTTATGATGACAACATTGTCTTGGTGCCTCCCGTCAGCAGGGGTTTTTTTAGTGGAGGTGTCCCGGGGAGTTGAGCTCTGAGGTGTTGTCGTCATAATTTTATCGTTGCAGTTCTGGAATACCTGAGTTTAGTACGCCGACATCGAAAATCTCTTTTATGCAGTTGTTGGTGAGATAACTCCGCTAACCCAGTACTGAGGTGAGTACGGGAGTATTGCCATGACTCGTACAACGGATGCTTTTCGAAGGTTGAGGTACACGATTTCCGAAGGTTTCTTGGTTATGTGTTGACGGATGGATACAGCTGGATGTAGATATTGTTAGTTTGGGTGAGATATATTGCTTCCCCTGTATCCCCAACACCAGATTGCATAACCAGAAAGATTCGGGAGTTTCGTAGGTGGGAATTCAAGTAGCTCCTAGAATATCTTTCCGACAGATGCATGATATGGGATTGGGTAAATCTCTATCATATGTTTGTTTCCGGCTTATTCTGCAAGCCAGTCCTTTGTTTTTGTTTTTGAGTTGTGGTATTCGAGTTGCTTCGAAGTCAAATGTTGAATCCATACCTTTCCTAAATGGTGTTCTCATATTTCTATGTGAATACTAATCCTTCTTGATCATTGAGGTCGTCATGTTAGTTCTTTTCCAACTGGTGTGCTTCTCTTCAAGTGGATCCCATCATTCTCCCCATCCGCAAGATCAATTCTAAGTTTTCTCAACGGTGTTTGTTTCATCCGTCCCAAGTGGCCTTTGTTTTCCCGCCCTCCCACCCTTTTTCTTCAAGGACTCATTTATTTTAATCAAGCATCCATTTATTCATGTGAAGTTTCATCATTCTTTTTCGTCAATGTTCTTATCCGGTGATTTCCCATGAAGATGCTCAACAGTTTCAAGTTCATCATCCTTCATTGTTGTCTCTTCTCCGGTGGATCCTATTCAAGCTTTGGATATTCATCATATTCCTTTCCTCGTTTCTAATGCTTTCTCATGCCATTTAATTCAACCGGTGCAATTTCTCTTTAAAATCATTTTCAACGGTGTTCTTTTGAGTGGGCCCTAACCCACAGGTCTTTTCCCAGGATCTTACCTGACTCTTCTATTTTCCCAGAGCTATCCTAAATTCTTTTCCAAGTTTGACGTAAGAATGAGTTATCATCAGTCAAATTTTCTCCAAGATCTTTCAAACTCTTTTCGTTGTTGGCTCAACCTCTGTGTTTTTCATTCTCCCGGAGTATCTCAACAATTCTTGGTGGTGTTTCTCGTTGTCATTCTCATCATTTGAAGACCGAAGAAGAGTTTCTCTTTAATCTTGCTCTATTCTCTTCAAGATTCATGGTTCTAGCTTCATGCTATCCTCATAATTGTTTTGATTGTGATAACTCTTTTCTTACCATCCGGAGCATTTCATGAGTTGTTTCCATTTCTTTCCTCCGAAGGCCATCATGTCATAATTCTTCATTCTCAGCGTGTAGCTATCGTTCTCCAAATCTTACCGGTGAATCGTTCAAATATCCTCTAATCAGTTCATGTTCTCTTCATTCTCATGTATCTAAATCCCTTCAAGTATCTTCATTCGATTTCCAATTCTTCTCGGTGATTTGTGCCTTTGCTATTTTCATTTTTCAATTCTTACGGTGGTTCTTCCAAGATTTCACTTCCTTCGTTATCATATCAATTCATTCGTTGTTTCCAAATCCTACCGGTGGTTCGTTGAAGACCTTCCCAAGCTTGCGCCGTATCTATCTTAATCCTTTCTACGAGAATAAGTAGTATGACAAATCCGTTGATTGTCATCAATTTAATTGGTGAAGGATAAGCATAACATAATTCTTATTCTTGTTCATCCAAGTGATTAATTCTTTATTCCGGAGGCCCTTAAAATTCTCGGTTTCATTTGCTTCATCTTCTCTTTTTCCCGGAGTTCCAAGCTCTAATTATCACGAAGCTCCATCTATATCATTGCAAGGCTTCACCTTGTGTTTTCAACTTCTCTTTCTTTTCATGATCCTTCTATTACCGGAGTTCTTCATGGAGGCTCTACATGGTGGTTCATCAAGGATTCTTTTCATTCCTAAATTGTTCTTCAAGTTTTCTCTCGAAGTTATGATCAGTCAAGCTATACTCAAAATTAAACAGGGTGCCCAACACTTGTTTTGTTTTGAGAAGCTCAAGTATTCTCCGTCTTGCATTCCAAAGTGCAATTCCTTCTATCTTATCTTTTGAGGTGGTGTTATATCATTCTTGACAATTTCCATTCATGTTTCATGATTCATATGTTGTCAAGAATGAGGTATTTTAAATCCATTAGTCTCTTCATTGGAGTTATCTTGGGTTATATTTCACCTAAAGCCTTCCCTAAGGAATTATGTGGTGCTTATCAATGATCCAAGTTATATCTCTATCATCATGGTGAAGCAGTTTTCATCTCTTCATTGATCTCAAGCAAGCAATTGATTTTGATAGTGGCAGAGTTTCACCTCAAGTTTTGAGATGTCTCCAAAAGCCCACGAGGATCATATCCTTTCGTTGTTGGCTTTCCAACAATTTCGCTCTAACCTTCTTGCAAGGATGCTTCCAAATTCAAATGTGGGAGAAGTTGTCTTTTTCTTCTCCGTCCCTTTATCCCAACGGCCTAACTTCTATTCTTTCATTACGGAGGCATTATGATGTTGCTCTTTTCACTCATCATCTCGTATTGTGAGCATCGTGTTCTTTTCATTTTTATCCATTTAACCGGAGTCTCATCCAAGTGCTTTTCATCTTATCAAGTTTTCCTTCTTCTTTTAGTCGGAGTGCTGCCCAAGTTATATCAATCTTACCTCTTCTCTATCTAGTTTTAACCAGAGTGGTTTCAATATCTATCTTATCACTAAACCTCTTGGTTCTCGTTGTATCCCTTGATCCTCTTTTCTAACGGAGTGTTTTCAACTTTGCTCATCTTCGTTATTTTCTTCCTTTCATTTTGCTCAACCTCTCAAGGTTCTTTGGTTTCACTATTTTGTCGAAGAAGCAACTTAGTTTACCTCTTATCTTCCTCTTCCTTTTCCCTCCGGTGCCATCCTAGATCTCGAGACGAGATCCTCTCGTAGTGGTGGAGTGTTGTAACGCCCCGGATCCGATGCGCCAGATGTCTGCCAGTTATTCGCCGTCGTTGCCATGTCATTTGCTTGCGTGTTGCATTTGCCATGTCATCATATGCATTTCATATCATGTCATCATGTGCATTTCATTTTGCATACGTGTTCATCTCATGCATCCGAGCATTTTCCCCGTTGTCCGTTTTGCAATCCGGCACTCCTATGTCCTCCGGCGTTCCCCTTTTGCCTCTTTTCATGTGTGGGTATTAAACTTTCTCGGAATGGCCCGAGGTTTGCCAAGAGGCCTTGATATAGCACCGGTAGACCGCCTGTCAAGTTTCGTGCCATTTGGAGGTCGTTTGATACTCCAACGGTTAACCGGGGAACCGTAAAGCCCTCTTTGAGTTGCAGCCCAACACCCCTTCCAAAGTGGCCCAATACCCAGCAAACTCCCCTCCATGCTCTCGGTCGTTCGATCACGATCGCGTGGCCGAAAACCGCTCCTCATTTGGACTCTCCTAGCTCCCTCTACCTATATATATGTGGCCTCCCCCGAATTTTCCCCCGAAACCCTAGAAATTCCCCTCGCGCCGCCGGACACTTTCTCCTCCACCGACGGACATGTCCGCCCCGCCGCCCGCGTCCAATCCGAGCTTGCCACGTGGGCGCCGCCGTCCTCCCGCCGCCGCCGGCCCACTGGGCCCATCGCGGACCATGGGCTTTGTCGCCGCCGCCCGCCCGCTCGCGCCCGTCGCGCCGCCGCCCGATCCACTGCTCCGCCGCCGACCGCCCTCGCCGGCGTTCCTCCGGCGACCCGCGCGCCGCCGGCGCGCCCGCCGGATATTCCCGCGCCATCTCCCCGCAGAGCAGGCCGTCGCCCGCTGCCCGCCTCGCCGCCCGTCTGCCGGGCGCCTCCTCCCGGCAGCGCCTGCTCCGCCCGGCTCCTCGCCGCTTTGCTTCCCACCGGTCGAAGCGCCACCGCCGCCTCCCGCCGGTGTCCGCGCCCGTGCGGCCACGAGGTTTGCCCCGCGCCATCCGACGTCGCCCGGCGCCGCCGCCGCCGCCTCACTCCGGCGCCACCGCGTCCCCGCGCCTCCCTAACATCGCCGGAGCATCGCCGGAGCTCGCCGGAGTTCTTCTCCGGTGAGATCTCGTCGGGGTGGACGAGATCCACCGGTCCCTCCATCCAAACGCGCCGTCCCGATCCCGGATCTCTCCGTCCCAAACCGCTCCGTCCCGAGTTGACTTTTCGCGAGCAGATATTTCCGGTCCCAGATTTTTGTAATTTTCATGCCATGTTCATGCCATCACATCTCTGCATCCGTAGCTCCGTTTCATGCGTATAATATGCCAAATTGTTCGTCTCGACGAGTACTTCATTTCATCTCATTGCATCATTTTCATTTGAGCTCATCTTGATGCCCGAAATGCTGTTGGAAGAGGGCATGTTGATGTTAATCTGCTGAAACTGTTATAACTTGATGTTTTATCATTTTTGCCATGATTGATGTGTGCATCGTATGAGGTTGATGTCTACATGAATGTTGAACTATGCCATGCCATCTTTCCAGGGGTGTTGACCTTGTATTTTTGTGAGTTGTGTGTTGAGTGTATCAAGCTTGTTAAGTAGGGTAGTTGTTGTTACTGTTTTCCTGGCAGATTCTGTTATAATTTGTTGCTATGTTAACATGCCTCTACTAATCATTCTATGCATAATCTGGAGATGCTCTATAAACATGTTTTGAACTACATGTCATGCTCTATCCATTCATGCCCTTGGTTGCAATTATAGCCTGCTGGAACATGTTGTTCTCTTGCTCCAAATTTGCTTGAAAATGTTGTTTGCCAGCCTGATAACGTTAAGTTCACTTGTTCCCATGTGTTTTCCTAGTGATCCATGCACCCTATGAACTTGCTCTTGCCATGCTTAGCTTCATAAACATGCCTTATTACTGTTTGTTGCCTTGCCATGCCATGTATTGCTCTGTAGTGAGTGGTTTGAGCTCACGAACATGCCTACTTATTGTTGTTCCTGCCATGTATAAAACTGTAATATAACTTGCCATGTTTACATGGGTGCCATCATATTTTCCGTGCCCTTTTGGCTCATGGTCAGTAAGGGTCTTTTGATATATGCAATTAGTAGATTCATGCCATGCCTTGTTTTGCTATTATAAGTTCCTGCAACATGTTGTTTGATAGCTCTAAACATTGCAACCTGATGTTATTTCTGCTAAAGTCTGAAACTGTTATTATTTGCAATATCTCCATGTGTTTTTGAGCATGTTCTAGTTGTTTCTGGAGATAGCTCAGTGTTCATGTTTTGTTATGCTTTACGTGTACTTCATGCCCATGCCTTTTGTTATTATGTTGGGGTGCTGTAGCATGTTGTTTTGATGCTTGCAATATGCCTAGTTGCTGTTATGGACAGTTTGTTGCTATAACTTGTATAGTGTGCATGTGTTGAACCGTTGCTCCGTTTTGAGTGTGCTCCATATGAAACTTGCTTGTTTTTGCATGTAGCTTCATATTACCATGGTGCATCCTTGTTTTGGTGTGTTTGCTTGATGTTTGGGTGCATTTTGCATCAATGCCATGTTTAACTTGTTTTGCTCATATCTTCTAGGCCGTAGCTCCAAATCTAATGAACTTTATATGTAACTTGACTAGAATTTCGTGTAGATCCTCTTGGTGCATCTTAACTTGATGTTTAGCAACTTGAACATAAGGTTTATTCAGTTCTGGACCAATTTCGAAATTTGCATATGAGGACTTACCGGAATTGTTATATGTTGTTCCCGGCCTCATTTAAACTTGTCTTGATGTGTTGTTCTTGTTTGCATCATCTTTTGCCATGAGTAGCTTCATGTAGCTTGGTCATGCATAATGCTTGTTGTGCATCATGCCTTGTTCATGTGTGGTGTGTTTACCTATGTTGTGTGCTTCTTCTTGTTAGTTCCTGTTTCGTTGCGTTCGTGAGGATTCGTTCGTCTACGTTTGGTTCGGCTTCATCCGTTCATCTTCTTCATGGACTCGTTCTTCTTCCTTGTGGGATTTCAGGCAAGATGACCGCTACCCTGGATCTCACTACTATCATTGCTATGCTAGTTGCCTCGTTCTTTCGCTATGCTGCGCTACCTATCACCTGTTTATCAAGCCATCCCATATTGCCATGAACCTCTAACCTTTGACACCATTCCTACGCAAACCATTGATTGGCTATGTTACCGCTTTGCTCAGCCCCTCTTATAGCGTTGCTAGTTGCAGGTGAAGTTGAAGATTTCTCCATGGTGAACAGGATTTTGGTTGGGATATCACAATATCTCTTATAATATTAATGCATCTATATATTTGGTAAAGGGTGGAAGGCTCGGCCTTATGCCTGGTGTTTTGTTCCACTCTTGCCGCCCTAGTTTCCGTCATACCAGTGTTATGTTCCCGGATTTTGCGTCCCTTACGCGGTCGGGTGATTTATGGGACCCCCCTGACAGTTCGCTTTGAATAAAACTTGTCCAGCAAGGCCCAACATTGACTTTTACCATTTGCCTCACCACCACCTACTTTTTCCCTTGTGAGTCGCTCTCTCGAGGGTCATCTTTATTCAGCCCCCCCGGGCCAATGCTTGTCTAAGTGTTGGTCCAAACTAGAGCCCTTTGCAGCGCCCCTCAAGGAAACTTGAGGTCTGGTTTTAGTTATACGGATTGCTCATCCGTCGTCGCTTCGAGACGAGATCTGCTGCTACTATCGGGATGTCGGCACGCGGGAGGTCTTGCTGGTCTTGTTTTACCATTGTCGAAATGTCTTGATGTACCGGGATACCGAGTCTGATCGGAGTGTCTCGGGTGAAGGTCTATTCCTTCGATGATCGCGAGAGCTTGTCATGGGCTAAGTTGGGACACCCCTGCAGGGTTTAAACTTTCAAGAGCCGTGCCCGCGGTTATGTGGCAGATGGGAATTTGTTAATGTCCGGTTGTAGATAACTTGACACCAGATCCGAATTAAAATGCATCAACCGAGTGTGTAGCCGTGATGGTCTCTTCTCGGCGGAGTCCGGGAAGTGAACATGGTTTCTGGGTTATGTTTGACGTAAGTAGGTGTTCAGGATCACCTCTTGATCATTGCTAGCTTCACGACCGTTCCGCTTGTTCTCTTCTCGCTCTTCTTTGCGTATGTTAGCCACCATACTTGCTTAGTCGCTGCTGCAACCTCACCACTTTACCCCTTCCTTTCCCATTAAGCTTTGCTAGTCTTGATACCCATGGTAATGGGATTGCTGAGTCCTCGTGGCTCACCAGATACTTCCAAAACCAGTTTGCAGGTGCCTATGTACCGAGCAGGTGATGCAACCAAGCTCAAGGAGGAGCTCGTTGAAGATCTTGCCCTTTGTGTTGTTTCGTTCTAGTTGATCAGTAGTGGAGCCCAGTTGGGGTCGATCGGGGTCCTTTGTCGCATTTGGGGTTCTTCTTTTGTTTTGGTTCCGTAGTCGGACCTTGATTGTATCTGGATGATGTAATGCTTTATTCATGTAATTGTGTGAAGTGGCGATTGTAAGCCAACTATGTATCTCTTTCCCTTATGTATTACTTGGGTTGTGTGAAGATTACCTCACTTGCGACATTGCTTTCAATGCGGTTATGCCTCTAAGTCGTGCTTCGACACGTGGGAGATATAGCCGCATCGAGGGCGTTACATCCCTACTCCTCATGTTGACATCAATTGATGGGCATCTCCATAGCCCATTGATTATCCTCGTCAATGTGAGACTTTCTCCTTTTTTATCTTCTCCACACAATCCCCACCATCATATTCTATTCCACCCATAGTGCTATATCCATGGCTCACGCTCATGTATGGCGTGAAGGTTGAAAAAGTTTGAGATTATTTAAGTATGAAACAATTTCTTTGCTTGTCATCAGGGGTATAGAAGTTGGGAACATCTTTGTGTGACGAAAATGAAGCATAGCCTAACTATATGATTTTGTAGGGATGAACTTTCTTTTGCCATGCTATTTTGCGAAGACATGATTACTTTGATTAGTACGCTTGAATCATTTGGATCTGAACATTCATGCCACAATAAAGAAAATTACATTGAGAATTATGCTAGGTAGCATTCCACATCAAAAATTCTCTTTTTATCATTTACCTACTCGAGGACGAGCAGGAATTAAGCTTGGGGGTGCTTGATACGTCTCCAACGTATCTATAATTTTTGATTGTTCCATGCTATTATATTACCCCTTTTGGATATCTATGGGCTTTATTTTACACATTTATATCATTTTTGGGACTAACCTACTAACCGGAGGCCCAAAGACGTCATCTTGTTTTTTGCCTATTTCAGTATTTCGAAGAAAAGGAATATCAAACGGAGTCGAAACGGAATGAAACCTTCGGGAGCATGATTTTTGGAACGAACGTGATCCAGAGGAATTGGAGTGCAAGTCAAGAAGCAGCCGAGGACTCCACGAGATAGGAGGGCACCCCCCCTAGGGCGCTCCCAGGGCGCTCCCCCTGTCTCGTGGGCCCCTCGGGCGTCCACCGACATACTTCTTCCTCCTATATAAGCCTACGTACCCCGAAAACATCCTGGGAGCCAACGGAACACAATTTCCACCGCCGTAAACTTCTGTATTCGCGAGATCTCATCTTGGAGCCTTCGCCGGCACTCTGTCGGAGGGGGAATCGACCACGGAGGGCTTCTACATCAACACCTTTGCCCCTCCGATGAGTTGTGAGTAGTTTACCACAGACCTATGGGTCCATAGTTATTAGCTAGATGGCTTCTTCTCTCTTTTTGGATCTCAATACAATGTTCTCCCCTCTCTTGTGGAGATCTATTCGATGTAAACTCTTTTTGCGGTGTGTTTGTCGAGATCCAATGAATTGTGGGTTTATGATCAAGTTTATCTATGAATAATATTTGAATCTTCTCTGAGTTCTTTTATGTATGATTGAGTTATCTTTGCAAGTCTCTTCGAATTATCAGTTTGGTTTGGCCTACTAGACTGATCTTTCCTGCCATGGGAGAAGTGCTTAGCTTTGGGTTCAATCTTGCGGTGTCCTTACCCAATGACAGAAAGGGTTGCAAGGCACGTATTGTATTGTTGCCATCGAGGATAACAAGATGGGGTTTATATCATATTGCTTGAGTTTATCCCTCTACATCATGTGATCTTGCTTAAGGCGTTACTCTGTTCTTATGAACTTAATACTCTAGATGCTGACAGGAGTCGGTCGATGTGTGGAGTAATAGTAGTAGATGCAGGTAGGAGTCGGTCTACTTGTCACGGACGTGATGCCTATATACATGATCATGCCTAGATAATCTCATAATTATTCGCTTTTCTATCAATTGCTCAACAGTAATTTGTTCACCCACCGTAATACTTATGCTATCTTGAGAGAAGCCTCTAGTGAAACCTATGGCCCCGGGTCTATCTCTTATCATATTTGCTTCCAATCTACTTTTATTTGCATCTTTACTTTTTGCATCTATATTATAAAATACCAAAGATATATTTATCTTATCATACTATCTCTATTAGATCTCACTTCCGCAAGTGGCCGTGAAGGGATTGACAACCCCTTTATTGCGTTGGTTGCGAGTTCTTTGTTTGTTTGTGTAGGTGCGTGGGACTTTTGAGGAGCCTCCTACTGGATTGATACCTTGGTTCTCAAAAATTGAGGGAAATACTTACGCTACTATTGCTGCATCACCCGTTCCTCTTCAAGGAAAACCAACGCAAGCTCAAGACGTAGCAGCGTGCAAGCAGCTGTATAGAGAATCAAAAAGGGGAGATGAACCGCCCAAGTGGAACGGCGAGGCGGGCCGCGAGGAGCGGAACTGGTGCTGTAGTGAGCCGAGACTTATCTTTTGTTGTCTGAGTCCATAAAGGAGGTCATGCTTGCTGCTGCGCCTGTGGCACCGTCAGGTGCAGCCCATATCGGCCACCCTCCTGCCTCGCTCGCCAAGATGCTCTACGTCCTCGGGTCCCGACCCTCGAGCAAGCTCAGCCATCGATAGTATGCCAGGTCGCGGTGCCGTGGTCAAGGCTAGGGGGTGAGGGCTGGAGAGCCAGTAGGAGCTCCCGAGACGCGATGCTTGGGAGGCCCCCCTTTAACGTGCAAGCGACTCGCGAGGCCAGACGGTGGTTGTCCGGGCCGACCCTTGGCCCATTGTTGGGTGAACCTGCAGGTTGGATGACAAGGTAGGCCAAGAGCCCTGAGGCATGAGACAGAGGCACCGAGGACCCTCTGAGATGGTGTACGCGAGGTGGTCCACGAACCAGAGCTTGATCCCTGGGTATATTAGCGTTGCAGGGACGGACCCGAGCACAAGCGTCGTGCCGATGTGAGTATCGTGCAGTGATGCGGGAGTGGCGTTAGTCAAAATGCATCAGGGTCGTGAAGTGGTGGTCACGAGGTGACAGTCATAGACAAGTTCACAGAAATGATTAGATAGTCCTGGTGAGTGCAAAACAATACATGCCATAGGGACAGACCACACAGCCTGGGGATAGTGCAGCCCGAGGGGCGCCCCCAAACTGAACGAACTAGAAAGATGTCACCTGGTACCATTGCTGAAGAGTTGTTGAAGTAGCCAAAAAATGCACGCCGCAGAAGCCGTTCCTCATGAGCCACTCCGGTGCCGAGCCTCGGGAGGCTCGGAGGAACCGGAAGGCTCCTGAAGGTGCTCCTCCATCTCCGCTAGGAGCACCTGGTGCCTGGCTTCGCAGGCCGTCTGAGCGTCCCTCATGCAGCGCTGGAACGCCTCAGCCGCGCCCGCCAGGCCAAAGGGCATGCGGACGTAGCTGTGCGGCGATCCCTTGCGTCGGTCGACACGAGATGGACACATGATCTACCGAGATGCGGCCCTGTTGAGCCTGGGGATGTTGATGCAGACGCGAAACTCCGTACCCTCGCCAGGGTAGTGAGCCGCGCCACGCGTCAGGTGACGATCGCCTTGCAGAACCCTTCCTTCCTGAATCTCCTCGATTGCCTTGCTGATGAACTCCTGAACGCCCCTGCTGCCTTCTCCTCGGAAGCATGCTCTGAAGAGCGCCTCCACATGGTGCCCGAGCGCCACTCTCGCGACATTGGCTAGGTCTGAGGCCCTCCAGAGGAGAGCCCCCGAGCCCAGCCTGAGAGGGGCGCCGGGCGCGCCTCCCTATCCGATGGGTGAAGGTGCCACGTCCGGAGATGCGAGACTCAGTGTTGCGTCCTCGGGTGATGCTCCTTCACAAGACCCCTGGCCCAGTTGTAGCTTCTTCTCCTTGGGGGCAACCTCAGGAGGGAGGGCGCCGTCTTCGTCCTCCAGGTTCTCAACTGCTGCAGCCTGGAAGGCGCGCTCGTGGGAGCACATCGCATCCTTCTCTTGGCAAGCAACCGTGATCATGCCGCCGCTTCCTGGCATCTTGAGGGCGTTGTAGCCATGGTGTGTGGCCGCCATGAACTTGGCCAGTGCTGGGTACCCTAGGATGGTATTGTAGGGAAGACGAATGTTGGCAATGTCGAAATCGATGAGCTCGGTGCGGTAGTTGTTGCGCTCGCCAAAGGTGACAGGGAGGTGAACTTGCCCGATCGGGTGTATTGATCCATCGGTCACTCCTGAGAATGGCTTGGTGGGGTGCAGCTGGTAATATGGCACCTGAAGCCTGTCGAACGTCTGAACAGAGAGAACATTGAGCCCCACTCCACCGTCGATGAGATTCCTGGTAACGGTCACGTTGCTAATGACGGGAGAGCAGAGCATGGGGAGCATGCCTGCGGTGGCTGCACACTTGAGCCGGTCTGAGTCGAATGTGATGGCGCACATTGACCACTTGAGAGGGTGAATTGCTTCAGGATTTGGGAGCGCTGCATTCACCTCGTGCGCGAACTTCTTGAAGACATGGTGGGAAGCTGGGGCCTGCGAGCCGCCCAAGATGCAGGCAATGGCCCGAGGCTCCTAGAAGCCCCCAGCCCCCTCGTCCTGGTGGTGATCTTCATTCCTTCTCGGCGGTGGAGGTAGGGGAGGCAAGGTTGCATTGCCCTGAGGGCGGTCCTCACGAGGCTGCTCCCTCCAGTTGCCCTCGCGAGGCTGGTCCTGCCAACGGTCCTCACGGGGCTGGTTGTGCCACTCCTGACGGCGGTCACGTCTGTCCCAGCCCCCTCCACCTTGGCCACCTCCGCGACCATAGCCCCGATCGTTGTGCTCGGGGCGTCGACCGAGGCGCCCGTCATGGAGGGCCCTAAGCTCCTGGCAATTGCTGGTGTTGTGGCTATAGACATTGTGGAAGGTGCAGAACGGCCGCTTGCCCTTGGATGACTCGGGGTGGTCGCAGCCACGCTTGGTTTCTGGCTCGGCCGCAAGCACGGCTGGACCCTTTCGCTTTGTGTCCTTGGCCTTGGTCTTCTTGTCTTCTGGGTCAGCATCAGGGAGCTCGAGGAAGGGAAGGCGTCCCTCCTTGGCCCTTGCACACTTGTTCGCCATGTTGAACATCTCTAGAGTGGTGCAGAGGTCCTCGTGGATGGCCAGCTCCTCCTTCATCTTGACGTCACGGACGCCATCGATGAACGCGGAGATGATGGCTTCATCAGATACCTTGGGAATCTTGAGGCGAACATTGTTGAAGCGCTGCATATACTAATGCAGGGTCTCTCCAGGCTGCTTCTTGACATGACACAGGTCGCCTGCGGCCGGCGGACGGTCGCGAGTGCCCTGGAAGTTGGCGATGAAGCGGCTGCGATCTCCTCCCAGGATGAAACCGACCCCTCAGTCACATCCAGGAGCCAAGAACGTGTGCCATCCTTGAGGGCCATCGGGAACTAGTTTGCCATGATCTTCTCGTCGTTGCTGGCCGCCTCGATGCTCAGCTCGTAGATCCGTAGGAACTCGGCGGGGTCTGCGGTGCCACCGTAGCGTGGAGGCAGGTCAGACTTGAACTTGCTCGGCCAGACGATGTTGCAGAGCTCTGCAGTGAATGCGCGGCACCCTGTCGTGGCCCCGGATGTCGTCGAGGGGGTGGAAAGAGGTCTTGGTGCGCGTGCACCGCCACCTCCTATGGCGGCGCACGAGCCTGATGCTGGGGTGCTGGAAGCACGCGCGCTTCTCCTTGGGTACGTGCACCACCTGGCAGCTCATGTCATCTCGAGCTGGCGCCGGGTGCTGAGGGTCGCGCCATGGAGCCATACGCCTTGCCTCGATGATGGCGCCCCGGGCCGGAGGTGGAGGAGGAGCCCTGTGCGTGATGTCGCCCGCTGCAGGTGGTTGCTGAGGCAGCGAGCAAGTCGGCCCGTCAGAGCCCCCGTGCGCGACGCTGATGAGCACAGCGATCTGCTCGAGCCACTCCTCATAGAGGTCACCCACTGGATGGTAGCGAAGAAGCTCCCGCGCCGTGAGCAGAGCGGCCTGCGCGTCCACCTGGCCGCGGCGCGCGTGGAACGACGATGCTGCTGGGGTGAGTAACGGAGTAGCGGTGCATCCGTCGCGGCGCACTGACGGGTGCAACGATGAAGCTTGCTGCTCGTGGCCAGCAGGGCCCGTGGCGGCGTTGGCCTCCGGAGAGGGAGCGCGGTGGGCGCAGCCGTCGCCCGCCGGAGCCGTCTGAGCGACGCAGGCGGCGACTGCAACCCGAAGCTCGGCACGAGCCCTGCGTGCGTCGGCCATGGAGACGACGGAGCAGAGACAGATTTGAACAACGAAAGAGAGGATCCGACGCACCCCTAGCTACCTGGCGCGCTAAATGTCGGATTTAGGGATCCGGCAACCCTTGAGAGGTTTGAACTCTGGGGTGCGTGCGGAGATCTTAACCCGCCCAGCCTATCTACTCGCGACCCTCCCTAGCCTAGCGCGTTGAGCTCAAAGAGACACAAAGACATAGAGATTTATACTGGTTCGGGCCACCGTTGTGGTGTAATACCCTAATGCAGTGTGGTGTGGTGGATTGCCTCGAGGGGCTATGGATGAACTAGTACAGTGGATGAACAAGCCTCCTGACGTGAGGTGTTCTTGAGCTGGTGTGGTGTTCTACTTGTTCTGGTCGACTCCTCCCCCTCCTATGGTGGTGGCTAGTCCTATATATAGTGGCCTTAGTCCTCCTCCCAAGCGGGAAGGGATTCCACAATGGCGGGATTTGAAAGGGGACAAGTAGTACTGTCTATCCTGATAAAAGTGGTCTTCGCCTGCGAAAAGCCTCTGGTCGTGACACTGCGGTGGGCTCGTTGATGGCCTCTGTCCTGCCGTCCTGGCGGTCTTGGTCTTGTTGCACCAGAATGGCAACCTTTGGCTGATTCCTCGGGACTCTGCGCCTGTGGCTTGCCTCCCTTGCACCAAAGAGGAAACCTACGCTCTGTGCTCGCCTGGCCTTGGTTGTCATGGCTCACGTCAGACCGAGCCTCATGAGATATCTTGCATAGAACTCCCCGCCCCTCAGGAGCCCACCTGAGGAGGCCACTTCCTTCGGGGGTCTTCGTGTCGTCCACCTCACGAGGCTTGGCCCCTCGCGAGGGTCTTGCGATGTTGGTGTTGAAGCTGGGCCGTACCAGGCCGTCGATGGAGTCACGCGATGGGCCGCAGGCAGGCAGGGCTGGATACCCCCAAATCCAGGACGCCGACAACACCCAAGTCCAACAAGAAGAAGAAGAAGAATGACAAGACCAAACAACCTCCTCCTCTCAAGCAAACTTTTTTGAAGGAGGGAGAGGGTACTCCTAAGGAGAAGAAGAACAATACGAAGGGTGGTGGTGTCAAGAAGGGCAATGCCACTCCTTCCAATAAAGCCGGCGATTTTAACCCTTCTTATGTGTTATGTTGTGCTAGTGATGGGCATGTTTATGCCAAATTTCTTGGTTCTTCTTATGAGTACATTGAATGGTATATTTGGGTTCATAAGACCCTTGTTCCTAACATCAAAGGACCCATTACAAAATGGGTACCTAAAACCAAGCATTGATCTCTTGTAGGTGTTTGCTTCCGGTGGGGATCATGGTTGCTCGATGGTGGAACCACAAATCATATGACCGAAAACAAGGAGTTGGTGGTGGACGTGCACAAGGTTTCATCTATGCCCACCAATGTCGGGTGGGGTGATGCCTCATCTTCTAAGGTATTGGGTCTTGGCAGGGTTATCATCTCTCATGATCTCACGATCGAGAAAGTCATGCTTGTCGAGTCCCTTGCATACAACTTACTTTCCGTTCGTCAACTTCCACTCATGGACTTTTCCACTTTCTTTGATATTGATACCGTGGCCCTCTTGTGGAGCAAGACTCTTAAAGTAGCCTTTGTTGGGCATGTACAGAATAGTCTTTATGTGATTAACTTTTCGGAGCGACCCACTAAGCCCGTGACATGCCTAATGGATAAAGTTGACGTGGGATGGCTTTGACACCACCGTTTAGCCCACGTCAATCTGAGATCTTTGCAAAGTCTTCTCAAGGGGGACCATGTCCGTGGCTTAACAATGTTAGTTTTGCAAAAGATCGTGCTTGCAGTGCGTGTATCAAAGGAAAGCTACATGAGAAGGCTCACCCACCCACAGCTATCATCTACTCCAAGAGGCCCTTGGAGCTCCTTCACCTGGATCTCTTTGGGCCTCCATCCTTTGATAGTCTTGGGGATAGAAAGTATTGCTTGGTGATTGTGGATGATTATTCAAGATACACATGGGTATATTTCTTCAAGAGGAAGAGTGAGACCCAACAAACCATCATCGACTTTGGAAATGAAGCTCAACGTCAACACAACGCAAAGATCTTGATGATAAGAAGTGACAATGGCACTGAGGGAGTCCTGGACTAGGGGGTGTCCGGACAGCCGGACTATCATCGTCCGCCGGACTCCAAGACTACGAAGATACAAGATTGAAGACTCCGTCCCGTGTCCGGATGGGACTTTCCTTGGCGTGGAAGGCAAGCTTGGCAATACGGATATGTAGATCTCCTACCATTGTAACCGACTCTGTGTAACCCTAGCCCTCTCCGGTGTCTATATAAACCGGAGGGCTTTAGACGTAGGGAATAACCTCCATTACAACAATCATACCATAGGCTAGCTTCTAGGGTTTAGCCTCCTTGATCTCGTGGTAGATCCACTCTTGTAATACACATCATCAATATTAATCAAGCAGGACATAGGGTTTTACCTCCATCAAGAGGGCCCGAACCTGGGTAAAACATCGTGTCCCTTGTCTCCTGTTACCATCCGCCTAGACGCACAGTTCGGGACCCCCTACCCGAGATCTGCCGGTTTTGACACCGACATTCATGCTTTCATTGAGAGTTCCTCTCTGTCGTCACCGATAGGCTCGATGGCTTCTTCAATCAACAACAACGCCGTCCAGGGTGAGACTTTTCTCCCCGGACAGATCTTCGTATTCGGCGGCTTCGCACTGCGGGCCAATTCACTTGGCCATCTGGAGCAGATGGAAAGCTTCGCCCCTGGCCATCAGGTCAGGTTCGGAAGCCTAAACTTCACGGTCGATATCCGCAAGGACTTGATCTTCGACGGACTCGAGCCACAGCCGAGCGCGCCGCGCTGTCACGATGGGCATGATTTAGCTCTGCCGCCGGACAGTGCCTTGGTGGCCGTACATGAATCCGTTCCGGCCCTTGATCCGGAGCCGATCGCACAGATCGGGGACCGGTGGCTGGACACTGCCTCGGGGGCTGCAACTTCCACGGCGATGGAGCCGAACACTAACCTTGTCCCCTGCAAAGCTCGTAACTCCGAGGTGCCGGACTCCCTGTCGGACTCCGAACCTCCCGCGCCCCTGCCAATCGAGTCTGATTGGGCGCCGGTCATGGAGTTCACCGCCGTGGACATCTTCCAATGCTCACCCTTTGGCGATATCCTAAATTTGCTAAAGCATCTCTCGCTATCCGGAGAACCCTGGCCGGACTATGGCCAGGATGGTTGGGATGCGGACAACGAAGAAATTCAGAGCCCACCCACCACCCACTTTGTAGCCACGCATCGGCGATCTAACCGACATGCTAGACTATGACTCAAGACATCGGCGGTATGGGCGGCGATGCGAGAGCGAACAAGAACCAGCGCCTACGAGGCCTTTGGAAGACCACCTCGTCATATGACATATACATGGTGGATACCCCAAAAGATGGGGACGGCGAAGAAGCAGCGGAGGCAGATTCCTTAAAGAAACAGCCCAAGCGCCGACGTCAGCGGCGCCGCTCTAAATCCCTCCACAGCAAGAATGGAGATTCCGGCACAGGAGATAACAACACTCCAGAAAGTGCCGAAGACAATCCCCTCCAGCAAGATTCAGCGCAGGAGGATGCAGAAGCAAGCCCTCACGAGAGAGCAGCAGACGAAGAGGTCGAGGATGATAATTATATACCTCCCTCCGGAGATGAGGCAAGCCTCAACGACGACGAATTCGTCGTGCTAGAGGATCCCGTCGAACAAGAGCGTTTTAGACGCAGGCTTATCGCCACGGCAAATAGCCTAAAGAAAAAGCTGCAGCAGCTTCAAGCTGATCAAGACCTACTGGCCGACAGATGGACTGAGGTCCTCGCGGCCGAAGAGTATGAACTCGAACGTCCCTCCAAGAGTTACCCAAAACGCAAGTTGCTCCCCCGATTAGAGGAAGAAGCACACATACCTTCGTCACCAGTGCACAATACGGCCGACCGACCACCCTGTGGTCGCGACAGAGAGGCAACCAGGCCCTCCACCAAGACCGTACCCCGGTGTAATGCCCCGGATACAAATTTCCATATTCGTAACTCCAACTCTTGCCTTTTCCGGAGATGCTATATGATACTTCCTTCGTGGTTGGGTTTTGTCTTTTGGTTTTGCATTTTATTCTTGTCATGCATTTCATCTCATGCATCATGCGCATTGCATCGGCATCGTTTTCATAAAAACTCGTAACCGTTCGCAGTTGCCCTTTCTTTCTTTGCCTGCGTTGGCATTTTGTCGGGCCCTTGTCCTCGTTGACCTCCTCGGACCGCTTTGCCTTTGTTGACCTTCCCTCAGACCATTTGGACCCCTCTCTTCTCTCTTTCTCCGAGACCACAAAACCCCCCTTGACCCCGTGGTCTTTCGTCAGACCTTTGTCTTTGTTTTCCCCCTCTCATCTAAATGCCTACCCTCTCAACACAGTGCATAGACCCCCTCGCGCGTGTCCGAAACTTCCCCGAACCCGACCCAAACAGTCATCACCGTTGGGTCCGGATCATCCCCTAACGTCTACAAAACATCTCCGTTTTTATTAATTGGACTCCCTAGCCTATTTTCCCTGACCGTCCATTTTCGATCGTAGGGACGTGATAGCCCCTACCCTAATCATAGTGCAATATAAATAGTGCACAACCCTAGGATCTAGGGATCCTGTCCAATCCTTCCGTGTCCGCCGCCGCCACTGTTCTCTAGGGATCCCTCCCGATCCAAAAAAATCCTCCGGGTCAACCACCTCCTCCTCTCGATCCATGGCCACCTCCTCCTCGGCTCCATCTCCTCTGCCTGCGCCTCCCTCTCGAGCTCCTCCCGAAGGCCAGCAACGAGCACGCCGCCCCTCCGGGTCGACCTCGCGCTCTACCTTCTCCTGGAGTTCCTCCCGTGCTCTCCTCCTGCAGCACGCCTCCTACCCCGAGCTCCTCCCATGGCGCCCTCGTTCACGAGCCGTCCCCGGCCTCCTCGTCGGGCTGGCTCCCCCCGTCAAGTCCTCGCGTCGCCGGAGCCTTCTTCAGCAGCCGCGCAGGACCGCATCGACCTCCCCTGCTTCCTCTTGTCTGCGCGTGCGTGCGTTGACCGCTGCCCCGAGCGGCCGCACGATCCACCCGTCGCCCCAGCGGATGACCAGGCGCCTCCTCCCGAGCCTCCTCACGCCGGCGCCAAGTCCCGCATCGCCAGCAGGTCGTCCTCGCCTGCCCCGCTGCGTCGCCGGATCCGGCCTCCAGAACCTCCAGCGCCGGTGCCCTGTTTGCCTCCTCTGCGCCTCGCTTCCTCCTCGAACCAGGAGGTCGACACCTCCCTGACCCGAATTGCCACCAGACCCGGCCGGCCTTCGTCGCCCTTGCCCATTCCCAGCCGGATCCCACCGCAGCGCCCCGTCCCCAGCCACCGGTGCCCTCGCCGGAGGTCATCTGCGCCTCGTCCCGCCTGCGGTTGCTGTTTCTGTTCTTCAGAACGGACGAGCGCCTCGCCCCGTTGACCGCGTCCCCCTCCCTCGGTCGATCCAGCCGTCCAAAGCCAGATCCGGCCTCGCCTCGCTCCTCAGCGCGTGGCCCAGCCCCCTTCGTCGCCAGGGCCTGCCCAGCCTCCTCCAGATCCAAGCGGGCCGAAGCCCATGGGTGAGCAACCCCCAGCGCCCCTCCTTTGTTTTTTTTTCAGTTGGGCCAGCCTGCAGATTCGGCCCGCTTCTGTTTTTTTTTCAGTCCTGCGATTTTGCTAATTATCCAGTGTATTTCTGTTTTACAGAAAAACCCCTCATGTTCATGCATCAATAATTAATTAACCGTGCATCGGATTAAAATAATTTATATATGAAAAATGCTTAATTTTTAATCTAGTTTCATAATATGCTGCTTTCATCCATGTTTAAAATGTTTAAAATGCTGTTTGTTTAAATTTGCTCAAATGCCATGTTAAAATGATTTATTTCATAACTAAATAACCGTAGCTCGGAATTTAATAAACTTTATATGTATATGGGGTAGAATTTTGCCTAGTTTAACATGGTGCACTCATCTTGCATGTTTAACAACTCTAAAATTGTGTTTAGGGCAGAACAGTACCAAATTTGAATATTGCTCATGAGGATTTTCCGGAATTGTTGTTTGTTCTTCCGGCCTCATTTAAACTTGCCTAGTTAGGTAGTTTTGTTATGCTTCACCCCTTGCCATGTTAATCAACATTTAATATTGTTGGGTAGCTTAAACAAGAGAGAACTAAATAATTGATGTGGTGTTCCGTCAATATGCAACTCGTTGCATATTGAGCTCCACTTAACTTGTAGTTTTGTGTGTTGCAGTTTGCCATGCCATGCCTCATTAAACCGGACATGCATCATACTTGGTTGTGCATCATGCCATGATTATGCGATGGTTGTTTACTATGTTGTTTGTTTCTTTCCGGGTTGCTTCTCTCGATAGCTTCGGTTCCGTTCCGGAGTTGTGAGGATTCGTTCGACTACGTCTGTTTGTCTTCTTCATGGACTCGTTCTTCTTCCTAGCGGGATTTCAGGCAAGATGACCGCTACCTTGGATCTCACTACTATCATTGCTATGCTAGTTGCCTCGTTCTTTCGCTATGCTGCGCAACCTATTACCTGTTTGTCCAGCCATCCCAAATTGCCATGAACCTCTAACCTTTGACACCATTCCTATGCAAACCGTTGTTTGGCTATGTTACCGCTTTGCTCAGCCCCTCTTATAGCGTTGCTAGTTGCAGGTGAAGTTGAAGATTTCTCCATGGTGGACAGGGTTTATGTTGGGATATCACAATATCTCTTATATTATTAATGCATCTATATACTTGGTAAAGGGTGGAAGGCTCGGCCTTATGCCTGGTGTTTTGTTCCACTCTTGCGCCCTAGTTTCCGTCATACCGGTGTTATGTTCCCGGATTTTGCGTTCCTAACGCGGTCGGGTGATTTATGGGACCCCCCTGACAGTTCGCTTTGAATAAAACTTGTCCAGCAAGGCCCAACATTGACTTTTACCATTTGCCTCACCACCACCTACTTTTCCCTTGGGAGTAATTAACCCAAAGGTCATCTTTATTATAGCCCCCCCGGGCCAGTGCTTGTCTAAGCATTGGTCCAAACTAAACCACTTGCGGTGCTGCCCTAGGCAACTTAGGGTATCGTCGGTTGCCGTCGATTGCTCATCCGGTCGTGGCCTGAGACGAGATACGCGCGGCTACTATCAGGATGTCGGCACGCTGGGAGGTCTTGCTGGTCTTGTTTTACCAGTGTCGAAATGTCTTGATGTACCGGGATTCCGAGACTGATCGGGTCTTCCTTGGTGAAGGTCTATTCCTTCGATGATCGCGAGAGCTTGTCATGGGCTAAGTTGGGACACCCCTGCAGGGTTTAAACTTTCGAGAGCCGTGCCCGCGGTTATGTGGCAGATGTGAATTTGTTAATGTCCGGTTGTAGACAACTTGACACTTGATCCAAATTAAAACGCATCAACCGAGTGTGTAGCCGTGATGGTCTCTTCTCGGCGGAGTCCGGGAAGTGAACACGGTTTCTGGGTTATGTTTGGCGTAAGTAGGTGTTCAGGATCACCTCTTGATCATTGCTAGCTTCACGACCGTTCCGCTTGTTTCTCTTCTCGCTCTCATTTGCGTATGTTAGCCACCATACATGCTTAGTTGCTGCTGCAACCTCACCACTTTACCCCTTCCTTTCCCTTTAAGCTTTGCTAGTCTTGATACCCATGGTAATGGGATTGCTGAGTCCTCGTGGCTCACAGATACTTCCAAAACCAGTTTGCAGGTGCCTATGTTACCCGGCGGTGGCGCAACCAAGCTCAAGGAGGAGCTCGATGAAGATCTTGCCCTTTGTGTTGTTTTGTTCTAGTTGATCGATAGTGGAGCCCGGTTGGGGTCGATCGGGGACCTTTATCGCATTTGGGGTTCTTCTTTTATTTTGGTTCCGTAGTCGGACCTTGATTGTATCTGGATGATGTAATGCTTTATTCATGTAATTGTGTGAAGTGGCGACTGTAAGCCAACTATGTATCTCTTTCCCTTATGTATTACATGGGTTGTGTGAAGATTACCTCACTTGCGACATTGCTTTCAATGCGGTTATGCCTCCAAGTTGTGCTTCGACACGTGGGAGATATAGCCGCATCGAGGGCGTTACACCCGGCATCGCTCCAAAAGTACGAAGCCAAGAGGGAACGCGCCGGACTTGCGAGATATATTGGAGGACAAAGCAAGGCAATCCAGATCCATCTACGGATCACGTTGGCGCGCCACGACCCACGACGAATACCGTCGCGCCGGATACAACAACCCCTGCCGGGCCGAACACAGCAGACAACGCTCACTCGAGCTACGTCGTGATATTGCTCAATATAGAGGCGCCGCACACCCGCTATGCTTCACTGACGAAGTAATGGATCATCAAATCCCTGAAGGGTTTAAACCCGTAAACATTGAATCCTATGATGGCACAACAGACCCCGCGGTTTGGATTGAAGATTATCTCCTTCAGATCCATATGGCCCGCGGCGACGATCTCCATGCCATCAAATATCTCCCACTCAAGCTTAAAGGACCAGCTCGGCATTGGCTTAACAGCTTGCCCGCAGAGTCAATTGGGTGTTGGGAAGACCTAGAAGCCGCATTCCTCGACAACTTCCAGGGCACATATGTGCGACCACCAGACGCCGATGACCTAAGCCACATAACTCAGCAGCCAGACGAATCGGCCAGATAGTTCTGGACATGGTTCTTAACAAAGAAAAATCAAATCGTCGACTGTCCGGATGCAGAGGCCCTCGCAGCCTTCAAACATAACATCCACGACAAGTGGCTAGCCAGGCACCTAGGACAGGAAAAGCCGAAATCCATGGCAGCCCTCACATCATTAATGACCCGCTTCTTTGCGGGAGAGGATAGCTGGCTAGCTCGCAGCAACAACCTCAGTAAAAATTCGGGCAGTCCGGATACTAAGGACCACAATGGCAGGTCGCGTCGAAGCAAAAATAAACGCCGCGTGCTTGGCGGCGACAAGGAGGATCGGCGGTCAGCGCGGATTCGAGGCTCTAACCAGTCAGCGGAAGAAGCCATTCAAAAGAACCACTCGGGTCCGTCCAATTTGGACCGAATACTCGACCGCTTATGCGGATACATGGCACCCAAAAGCCAGCTAATCACACCAACAGAGACTGTTGGGTATTCAAGCGAGCAGCAAGTTAATTGCTGAAAACAATGACAAGGGCTGCATAGCAATGGCGAGAAGAGACCCGACCGCCCGAATAGTAGAGGGCGAAGGGTTTCCCCCACAAATGCGGACGGTGAACATGATATCGCAACCCATATACCCAAGAGGGAGCGAGCGTGCACTAAGGGGCGTATCTGCGATGGATCGATCGCCCGAAGTTCAATCCATGGTCCTCTTGCCCGATCACTTTTGATCGAAGAGACCATCCGACCGATATCCGCCATGGCGGATTCGCGCATTGTTTTAGACCCAATAAATCGATGAATTTCACCTCACGAGAGTCTGATGGACGGCGGCGTGCTGAACCTGCTTTATCGGGATACGATTGCACAAAATGGGCATAGACCCTCAAGGATTAAACCTACAAAATGACCTTCAAAGACGTCATACCAGGTGTTGAGGCCAATTATGCAGCTCGATCCTGCTGGAAGTGGTCTTCGGATCCCGGACAATTTCGGGCGAGGAGTTAATCTTGACATAGTCCCATTCGCGATGGCTATCACGCTCTGGTCGGACGAACGCGTTTGCAAAGTTCAGCGCGGTGCCGCAGACACGCATACCTCAAGCTCAAGATGCCAGGCCCTCGTGGAGTCATCACGGTCAGCAAATCTGGGCGCTCCCTCGAGCGGAGGAACATCTGGCGGCTCTCGCCGCAGAAATCTGAGCAGCCTTCTAAGGCAATTTTGAGTTCGGCCGCTAAGCGGCGGACACGCCAAACGTGCCGGAGCAACATCAGCCAAGACCACAGCACGTTCGAGCACGCAGCGTAACAATGCGGCTAACCCCATCCCTTGCATAATTGCAAGACCAACCCTCGCGTACATCATTACGCTCTGGAGATACCATGGGCCTAGGGGAGGGGCACGACCACAACAGACCAGTGCGGCTCGACCACACGAGGGCTCACAAGTGTGTCACTCTTTTTACTATTATTTTCCTTCTTTGTATACACAGGACTCCGTTCACGGAGGCCTGTCCGTGG
This sequence comes from Aegilops speltoides, assembly GCA_021437245.1. NCBI lineage: Eukaryota > Viridiplantae > Streptophyta > Magnoliopsida > Poales > Poaceae > Aegilops > Aegilops speltoides. Next base: position 445,871,023 of record CM038142.1, read on the forward strand.
CGAACCCGCCGAACTCATGATGCAACAGCGGGGAGGGAAAAAGGCTGCGGCGAACACTCGGTGGTCTCCATTACGAGCATTAAATTTGATTATATACACCAGTCCGCAGCCCACCTGGGGGGAAATGTTTATTTAGTCCAATCCCTTGCTTACCGCACTATTTGTATCCTTCCGCACTTATAGCAGAATTCCTTGAATAAATAATGCAGCACTTTTGCTGTAATTGCATTACTTTACGTATATGTTCACTAATGACATCTTGCACCCGTATTTTTAGTGCGGCCGAATACACCGAGGGCTTATGTTCCCGCATTATGGTGTGATAAGTCCAAACACTTTCACAAGTGCGGCACCGAACTTATAGCATTATATGAATCGGCTCTGAATCATGTCTTGGGTCAATAGTTGGGTTTGCGGCCCCACGTTTTGGTGCCTTACGTTACGTTCAGCCGGCTAAGGTAGACTGGGAGAACCACTGCGATTGCGCCCTGGTTGAGCTGGGCGGCGCCTCGATGGAAAGCTAAAACTGGCGGCATGATAAGGCGAGGGTCGCTGTTCGAGAGGTCTTTTGGTCCCTAAAGACTTATGCCGCTTCGAGCGAAATACGGAGATGTCCGGCGAAGGCGTGGATAGCGCCCAATTCGGTCTTCGAATACCGGGGCTTCACGAAATTTAAAATTATAGAATTCTATGGCTAAGTGAGAGTGTTCAAGCATTATAAGTCCGGTTGCCTTGTTACGTTGTGTTGGCGCCTCCTAGATGGACCCAAAATGGGAACAAGAGTGCTCAAGTTTATCGAACACCCCAGCACTAGTGGCATGGGGGCTGAAGCCGACGACTTGCCATCTCTCGATTTTATAAGCGGCCGCCTGAAGGTAATATTTTAAATTAAACAAGCGTTGCTTAGCGCATCTGAACAAAGTTTTCAGCGCAGGATAATACATAGCGAGTTTACTCAATAATTACATCTCGGGGCACTCATCCGCACATCTGCGGGCACCCTTCAGACAGTCTTATAGTACATTTGGGCGCGACGATACTCCTTGACCCGTGGCGATGGGTCGATGAGGCCTCTCCGCATCCAGCCCGCCCGATGCACCTTTGCGGCAAGGGCCCGACGAGCACCTTCAATACAGGTGGGCGCTTGATGACCTCCACCCGGGGGCACGCATCCACCAGCCGCCGCCGAGGCAAGTAGCTCCGGGCATGGCCTGTCCAGGCCACAGCCGGACTATGAGGCCCTTCATGGCCTCCTCAGCCGCCTTGTGGAGCTCGACCAGCTGCTTCAGCTGGTCGCTAGGGGGCACCGGATGGCCGGCCTCACCATACTGAGACCAGATGACCTTCTCCGTTGAGCTCCCCTCCTCGCTATGATAGAATGCGGCAGCATCAGACACACTGCGCGGCAGATCTGCAAACGCCCCTGGAGAGCTCCGAATTTGGCCAAGTGTCAGGTAGTTTACATTAACATGCTTGCTTTGCATGAAAAATGCCTTACCCGCCGCTATCTTCTTCACATCTTCAACCTCCTGAAGGGCCTTACGGGCCTCGGCCTTGGCGGACTTGGCACTTTCAAGAGCCGAGGCGAGCTCGGACTCTCGAGTCTTTGAGTCGCGCTCCAAACTCTGATGCTTCTCCATGAGAGCCTGGAGCTCTTGCCGCACCTCCGCCACCCGCGCCTCCTGCTTTTCTCGCTCTGCCCGTTCCGCGGCCGCATTGCGTTCGGCCGCGGACACAGCCTCCTTCAGGGTTGCCACCTCGTTCGTGGCCCCTGCAGTACCCATGTTATCCTTGTTATTCTCTTATTGCAACCTAAATCCTTTTCTGTAAGGTAACTTTTCAAAATGGTGTTACTCAACTTCTTTGTCCTCGAGCTGCTCCTTGGCACAGCCGAGCTCTTGTTCGGACCACTCGAGATCCTACTTCAACGCACCGACCTCCATAGTCAGTGCGGCAGAGGTCAGCAGCGCAGCCTGCAAACCCATATTGACATATTTTTTAGCAACCCTGCGTATATCTTTTTAGATCCTCACTCCGACTTTTCTTTCCAAACACCGAACTGAGCATCAGGGGCTACTGTCTATACTGTATTATATTACATAATTTTAAACTTCTTACCTCAAAGCCTGTTAGAAGGCTGCTGCAGGCTTCGGTCAGCCTGCTCTTGGCGAGCTGAACCTTCTGAATCACCGCACTCATGATAGTGTGGTGTTCTTCCTCGATGGAAGCGCCTCCAACAAGTTGTCCGGTGCCTCCGGTTGGACGGAGGCTGCCGGTCTCACGGTCTTGCCCTTCTTGTGAAGGGGCCGCCTGCCGGACTCTGGAACCACTGCAGGTTACAGGCGAGAGTGCAGGCGCCAAAGTCCAGGAGGCTACCTTGCGGCGCCTCCGAGCCTCCTCTGATGGGTCCCTTCACGGGATCCCACCTCGGTGTCTCGGCGCGAGGTGGAGGCGATCGGAATGGATTCCACATCCGGCGCAGCCAGCGACCCTTCGGCAAGCAGGAGATCATCGTCGGCGGATTGCGGGCAGTAGGCGGCATTAGAAGGACACTATGTGACACAAAAGAAATTGCAGATCATTCAGGGATCCGGATACTTACGATCTCGCCTGAGGCCTGGCCCTTGAGGGCCACTCTTCATCGCCAACGTTGGTGTTGGCGGAGCTGTCCGGGGGAATAGTTCTTCCCCTCTTGGACCCTTCGGCCTCCCCTGTTGGGGAAGCCTTCCTCTTCCTCTCTCCCTCCTCTGGGAGAGAGTCTTCTTCCTCCTCCTCATCTTCGGGGGAGGAGTCTGCCTCAGAGTTGTCGGAGACCTGAAAACGAGAACTCTTTCGGGTGCCCGTGGCCACCTTCTTGGCCTTCTTCTCTGGCACCACATGCGGTGCCGGAACCAGCAGCCCCGCTAGACGGGCGTCCACTGGGTCTTCTGGCATGGGAGCCGGGCAGATGAGCTGCTCGGCCTTCTTCATCCATTCCTGTCAAAGGAAAAGGGAGATTGAAACCCGCTTAGAATCAATCTATTAACAATAAGTGTCCCGTAAAGGGGTAGAATCACTTACCTCGTCAGCTGGACGCTGCGAGTGAAATCCGCGATCTTCCGTCGCGGATGCGAACCGGCGCCCTTAAACAGCACCCTCAAGCGCCCGTGCGTGCGTGTCGAAGAGCCGCTTAACGCTGGTGCTGTTCCGGATCGAACTCCCACAGATTGAATGCCCGTTCTTGGCATGGGAGAATCTGGCGGACGAGCATGACTTGGACCACGTTAACTAGCCTGAGCTTCTTATTCACCAGCTTCTGGATACACGCTTGGAGTCCCGTCAGCTCCTTCGAATTACCCCACAACAAGCCCTTCTCTTTCCAGGAGGTGAGATGCGTAGGGATACCAGAACTGAACTCGGGGGCCGCCGCCCACGTAGGGTCGCGTGGCTCGGTGATATAGAACCACCCCGACTGCCACCCCTTGACGGATTCCACGAAAGCCCCTTCGAACCAAAGGACGTTGGGCATCTTGCCCAACATGGCGCCTCCGCACTCCGCTTGAGTGCCCTTCACTACTTTCGGCTTGACATTGAAGGTCTTGAGCCACAAGCGAAGTGGGGCTGGATCAGAGGAAGGCCTGCACACGCACGATAAACGCCGAGATGTTGAGGATGAAGTTGGCGCCGGATCATGGAAATCAGGCCATAGTAGAACATGAGCCCCGGACAAAGGGGTGAAGTGGAAAGCCCGATCCAGCGGAGGAAGTGGGGAGGAAAGCGACCCTCTCATGGGGCCTTGGGGTGGGGATGAGCTGCCCTTCGTCGGGCAGCCGGTGCGCGACGTCACCGGAAAGGTATCCGGCGCTGCGCAGCTTTGTGATGTGCTCCTCCTTAATGGTGGAGGCCAACCACTTGCCTCCCGCTCCGGACATGGTCGGAGAAGGTTGAGACGAGATGCGCAAACTTGGGCGCTGGAGCTCGAGTGCGCGGAGATGGATAAGCAAAGGAGGAAGAAGGCGTAGGTGAAAAGGTGAATCCTTATCCCTTATATATAGGCGGACGAAGACTATGCGTCCCCACTAGCCTGGTAAAACTCGCTTATCTCCCAAGCGCCACCATCAATGGCGCGGTTGGGTTACCCACATCCGTATTGATGAGAATCCCGGAATAAGGGGAACACGATCTCTGCTTTGACAAGACGTGCCAAGGAAACCTCTTCGCTAAACGCGCTGAGGCGGTATAATAAAAAACGATTCAAGTAAAGGCTTGGTAGTGGTGTGACGTCATGCCGCAAAATACGTCAGTAGATTGAACTTGTGTACATTTTATTCTCTCTAGGGTGGAATGTGGAATTTATTTTGCAGAGCCGGACACTATCTTTGTGTTCACAATCTTCTATGGATTATTTGGAGGAGGAACCCGCCTTGCAATGCCGAACATTATGCGCGCCGAACTCATCGTCATTGAAGCCAGGTTCAGGGCTCTTGAGGAGTCTGGACTAGGGGTGTCGGACAGCGGACTATCATCGTCGCGGACTCCAAGACTATGAAGATACAAGATTGAAGACTCCGTCCCGTGTCTGGATGGGACTTTCCTTGGCGTGGAAGGCAAGCTTGGCAATACAGATATGTAGATCTCCTACCATTGTAACCGACTCTGTGTAACCCTAGCCCTATCCGGTGTCTATATAAACCAGAGGGCTTTAGTCCGTAGGGAATAACCTCAATTACAACAATCATACCATAGGCTAGCTTCTAGGGTTTAGCCTCCTTGATCTCGTGGTAGATCCACTCTTGTAATACACATCATCAATATTAATCAAGCAGGACGTAGGGTTTTACCTCCATCAAGAGGGCCCGAACCTGGGTAAAACATTGTGTCCCTTGTCTCATGTTACCATCCGCCTAGACGCACAGTTTGGGACCCCCTACCCGAGATCCGCCGGTTTTGACACCGACAGGCACCGAGTTCAAGAACTACACCTTGGATGAGTTTCTTAGTGATGAGGGGATCAAGCATCAATATTCCGCACCTTACACCCCTCATCAAAATGGTGTAGCGGAGAGAAAGAACCGGACTTTGATGGACGCGGCAAGAACCATGATGGCGGAGTTCAAGTCTCCATACAACTTTTGGGCCGAAGCCATCAACACCGCTTGTCACGGATCCAATCGGCTCTATCTCCGCAAAGGTTTGAACAAGACTCCATACGAGATACTCACCGGCAACAAGCTCAACCTCAAGTACTTCCGGGTGTTCGGTTGTAAGTGTTTCATTCTCAAGAAAGGTGTTCGTTTGTCTAAATTTGAGGGTAGAGCTCATGAGGGCATATTTGTTGGTTATGCTACAAACTCTCATGCTTGCCATGTCCTCAATAAGTCCACGAGACTCATTGAGGAGATGTGTAACATGGAGTTTGATGAGAATAATGGCTCCCAAGTGGAGCAAAGTGGTACGTGTGATCTAGGTGATGAAATTCCTCCCCAAGCCATAAGAAGAATGGGTGTTGGTCGTATCCTACCCATTGAGGAACCCCTTGTGGCCGAAGGAGAAGGACAATGTTCCACTCATGTGGAACCATCACCAACCCCCAAGACCCACATGCTTTCGAAGAACAAAGTGAAGGTCCTCAACCAAATGAACAAGACCAAGGGCAAGATCAACCTCAAGATGGTCTTGAACCACCGAGTGATGCCCAAGGTCAAGTTCTTACCACCGAGCATGTTCAAGATCAAGAGAAAGCTCAAGATCAAGAACAAGCTCATGACGACGATCAAGATGATCAAGTTAACCCTCCTCAACTCTCTCTTGAGGAGGAATTGGAGCGTCGTGCTGCCAAGATTGCATCCAAGCTCACTACCAAAAATCATCTCATGAAGAATCTGCTTGGAAGCTTAATAAAGGGGGTAAGCACTCATAGACAATTAGCAAACTATTGTGAACATCACACGTTTGTTTCTTGGGTTGAACCCCAAAAGGTCTATGAGGCGCTCGAGGATCCGGATTGGCTTAATGCCACGCATGAAGAACTCAACAACTTTAAGCGCAACAAGGAGTGGAGATTGGTGCCAAGGCCATCGGAGAATCATAATGCCATTGGAACCAAATGGATCTTCAAGAACAAGCAAGATGCTCACGGGATTGTCATTCGTAACAAGGCTCGTTTGGTGGCACAAGGCTACTCCCAAGTTGAGGGTATCAACTATGGTGAAACCTTTGCCCCCGTTGCCCGCCTTGAATATATTAGTTTGTTGCTTGCTTATGCTTCTCATCATAACTTTAAGTTGCAACAAATGGATGTGAAGAGTGCTCTTCTTAATGGTCCTCTTAATGAGTTGGCGTATGTCAAACAACCCCCGGGGTTTGAGGATCCCAAGTTCCCCAATCAGGCATGTGTACCAACTCCATAAGGCTCTCTATGGCCTTAAACAAGCCCCACATGCGTGGTATGACCACCTTACCGAGTTGTTGCAAGATCGTGGGTTTGAAATTGGGAAAATCGACCCCACTCTTTTTACTAAGAAGGTCAACGGGGAGTTGTTTGTATGCCAACTATATGTTGATGATATTATCTTTGGTTCTCCTAACAATGCCTTTAATGAGGAGTTTGCCGCATTCATGACCGGGGAGTTTGAGATGTCCATGATGGGAGAGTTGAACTTCTTTCTCGGGTTTGAAGTCAAAAAAGGAAGAGAAGGAGTCTTCATCAACCAAGCCAAATACACTCAAGACATGCTCAAGAGATTCAAGTTGAGTGATGTCAAGCCGGCGTCTACACCAATGCCTACGAAATGCCAACTTGATAGTGATCCCAATGGTAAAGCAGTGGATCAAAAGGTATATCGCTCTATGATTGGATCCTTGATTTTCCTTTGTGCATCTAGACCGGATATTGTGTTGAGTGTGTGAATTTGTGCATGGTTTCAAGCCTCACCTAAGGAAAGCCACTATGTGGCGGTCAAGCGAATCTTTCGATATTTGGCTCATAGCGCAAACTTTGGCTTATGGTACCTAGAGGAGAAAGCTTCAATCTTGTGGGATTTTCAGATTCAGATTGGGTGGGAGAAAAAGTGGATAGGAAGTCAACTTCCAGAGGGTGCCAATTTCTTGGGTGCTCTTTGGTGAGTTGGTCTTCTAAGAAGCAGAGTTGTGTGTCTCTCTCCTCCACCGAAGCCAAGTATGTGGCTGTCGGCAGTTGTTGTGCTCAACTTCTATGGATGAGGTGAACTTTAAAGGATTACGATGTCACTTGTGACAAAGTGCCTCTTTGGTGTGACAATGAAAGTGCCATCAAGATTTCTCTCAACCCGGTGCAACACTTCAAGACAAAGCATATTGAGATTCGGTATCACTTCATCCGGGATCACATCAAGCGAGGGGAGATCGATCTTACTGTGTCAACACTCATGATAACCTTGCAGATATTTTCACGAAGCCTTTGGATGAAGCTAGATTTTGCGAGTTAAGGCATGAGCTAAATATCATTGATTTGAGCAATGTAGCTTGAACTTGTGCACAACCCACCATACTCATCATGTTTTCTTGTTTAGATGTAGGCATGGACATAGGGAGAGTGTTGTTCTCTAAATGAACTCTCCCCCCCATTATGCATAAATCGATCAAATATTTCACATTCGCCATTTGTGATGGTACTTGTGCTTCAAAGACGAGTTTTGGTCATGGGCCCAAGGATAATTCTTCGCGGTGCCATATTAATTGACTCAAACATAGGTGGCTTCGGCCACCGCCCTCTCTTCTTGAGAGGTGTTGGTTCGTTATTGGTCCTTGGTGTCCCCTTGCTTTCTTTTGGACCTGTTTGTGGTTAAGTTGCTTCGTCTATGGTCTCTCTTGTGTGTCCATTTTCTTGAAGTTTGTATTGCAAAGGCCTTATTGTTTCCTTGTGTCGAAACTTGCACTTTCTTGGGTTTGCGATACTACCGTGACAAGTCACGGTACTACCGCTGGCGGTGGGTGGCTCCTGTGCTTGCACAGCTGCACCCATGGCATGGTATTACAGCTCCAAATCACGGCAGTAATTTTTTACTGCCGCTGATAGAGCAGTACTACTGCCCTGGGTTCGTTACTTACTCTTGCGCGGTACCACTGCAATGACCCGCGATACTACCGCGCTATCAAGACTGCGTGGGGGTTACGGGCGGGCAAGGGGAGTTTCAACTCCCTCATACCCATTCATCCCTTCCCCTGACCTTGTCTCCCTCTCTCCCGCCCAAGAACGGCGCTAGACGACCTTGCCGGATCTCCGTCTCCAGCCACTCTCCTCTTATTTCAACCGGTGGGATCCTTCCCCACCTCGCCCTCTTGCCATGGACCCCGGTATCCCCCCTGTCCCTCTCTCTTTGCCTCTTATTTTGTGCTTCTAGGTTTTTGGAGATGCATGTGTAGGTCTAGAGATTTTTGGCTAAATATTTGCAAGAGAAGATTGTTGAGGAGTGTTTGTGCAGTAGATATGCTATTTGGTGTATATAACTAGGTAGTTTTGATCAACGGTAGTACCGATTTGTCGTTGCGGATCTTCTCAGATGCAATCCTGCTAGATCCGCCCGTGCAGTACTACCGCTCCCATGGAGCGGTACTACCACCATGGCGGGCCCCATGCGGTACTACTGCTTCCCTGGAATGGTACTACCGCCTGAGGCGCGGACGTAAAAAATTACTTCTGCTCTGAGCACGGTACTACCACGCCAACCCGGTGCGGTACTACCGCGATCAGAGCAGTAGTAAATTTTTACTTCCGCATCCCACTACGGTACTACTGCTTGACCAAACTCACCTCATTTTGTCATACCCAATCTCATTTCTATGCGTTTCGTTTTGGTTTGGCCTTGGTCTTTGCAATAATCCTTCTTGTTTTTCTTGTGTGTTTGTGTGGTTTGTCATAGGTGGTGGCTCCGGTTCTAGGCGCTCGAATCCCAGTCACGATACAAGATCAAAGCGTCTTTGCAACCAAGAAGTTCCTGAGGGGTCCAGTGCCCCATCTCAGCATGTCAAGACCTCAGCTACGAAGTTCAAGGAGCCAGTTGTCAGCATGGCTGAAATGCCTTGCTACTTCTTGAGCTTGCATTGGTTTTTCCCTTGAAGAGGAAAGGGTGATGCAGCAAAGGAGAGTAAGTATTTCCCTCAGTTTGAGAACCAAGGTATCACTCGAGTAGGAGACAACGCACAAGTCACCGAATACCTACACAAACAATCAACAAACTTGCACCCAACGCGATAAAGGGGTTGTCAATCCCTTCACGGTTACTTGCAAAAGTGAGATCTGATAGAGATAGATAAATGGTAAAGTAAATATTTTTGGTATTTTTGGTTTATAGAACGGAAAGTAAAAGATTGAAAAATAGTAGATCGGAAACTAGTATGATGGAAAAGAGACTTAATATGATGGAAAAGAGATCCGGGGACCATAGGTTTCACTAGTGGCTTCTCTCAAGATAGCAAATAATATGGTGGGTGAACAAATTACTGCCGAGCAATTGATAGAAGAGCACATAATTATGACGATATCTAAGGCAATGATCATGAACATAGGCATCACATCCATGTCAAGTAGACCAAAATGATTCTGCATCTACTACTATTACTCCACATATAGACCGACTCCTGCCTACGTCTAGAGTATTAAGTTCATAAAGAACAGAGTAACACATTAAGTAAGATGACATGATGTAGAGGAATTAACTCAAGCAATATGATGAAAATCCCATCTTTTTATCCTCGATAACAACAATACAATACGTGCCTTTCTGACCCTACTGTCACTAGGAAAGGACACCGCAAGATTGAACCCAAAGCTAAGAACTTCTCCCATTGCAAGAAAAACCAATCTAGTAGGCGAAACTAAACTGATAATTCGAAGAGACTTGCAAAGATATCAAGTCATGCATATAAGAATTCAGAGAAGACTCAAATAATATTCATAGATAATCTAATCATAAATCCACAATTCACCAGATCTCGGCAAACACACCGCGAAAGAGTATTACATCGAGTAGATCTCCAAGAACATCAAGGAGAACATGGTATTGAGAATCAAATAGAGAGAAGAAGCTATCTAGCTACTAGCTATGGACCCGTAGGTCTGTGGTAAACTACTCACGCTTCATCGGAAGGGCAATGGTGTTGATGTAGAAGCCCTCCATGATCGATTCCCCCTCAGGTAGGATGCCGAAAAAGGCCCCTAGATGGGATCTCACGGGTACAGAAGGTTGCGGTGGTGGAAAAGTGTTTTCGTGGCTCTCCCTGATAGTTTTGGGGTATAAGAGTATATATGGGTGAAAGAAATAGGTCAGGAGACCTCCGAGGGGCCCACAAGGTAGGGGTGCCCCCTACCCCCCTAGGCGCACCCTCCACCCTCGTGGCCGCATTGTTGCTTCTCCGACTTCATCTCCAAGTCTCCTGGTTTGCTTTTGGTCCTAGAAAGATCATCGCGGAAGTTTTATTCTGTTTGGACTCCGTTTCGTATTCCTTTTCTGTGAAACTCTAAAATAGGCAAAAACAGAAACTAGCACTGGACTCTAGGTTAATAGGTTAGTCCCAAAATAATATAAAATAGCATATAAATGCATATAAAACATCCAAACAGATAATATAATAGCATGGAACAATCAAAAATTATAGGTACGTTGGAGACGTATCATGCATCAAGCAGAGTTTCTGATTCAAAGGAAGCTCAACCCCTATGTCAAGCCAACGGAACTCGTAAGGGGAAATGACTTGTTTTGGACCAAGCAACAAAATCTCATCTTCCTCGATGTGATCAAGGCCAAGCAGAAAACCTATATACCCGTCCAGTGGATTGACATGGACCATCTGAGGAAGAACTAGGACTATTTTGGTGAGCCTCTGGATTTGGTGGAGTAGTTTGGTATTGAGGAGCTCCTCACGTTTCACCTGGACTTTGACCCGGAGATTGTGGCTTAGTTCTTTGCTTATGTCTACTTCCACATGGATGTGAAGCGAGCCATGACTTGGATGACTAATGGAAAGAGGTTGTCTGCTGAGTGAAAGGAGTTCATGGATCTGCTGCATGTTTGTGATGAGGGGCTAGATGTGCTCGTGTGTGTCCACCCACATGCCAACCCAGAGTCTGCCAACAAGAACAAGCTTCAACCCTACCTTGTTGAGAAGTCTTTACACAGTGGCAAGAAGACTTATGTGTTGAACCCGTTTCTTGACATCATGCACTGGATCTTCTGCAACTCCCTTTTCCTTGCATAGGCGACAAGGATAAGGTGCATTCCTATCTTATGGACATGATGCTCATTTGTGAGAACGCGCATCATGAGCAACCCGAACCACTTGATGTCTCTCATATCATGTGGTGTGAGCTTTAGTTTGCGGTGTTCCATCGCAAGGTTCCTATCTATGGACCTTATTTGCACCTCTTGATCTCGAAGACTTGGGAGAAGCTCTTTCCAGGTGAAGAGTTTTAGGCTCCCAATTGGATTCGCCATGAGCCCATTCGGCTGCGCCAGAAGAACAAGTGGCCCAAAACCACTACTCGGGCTGAGGCAGAAGCGTCTCGCATGGATGTTGATGATGATGAGATTGAGGAGGAGGAGGCAGAGGACAGTTCTGAGGGTTATGCACCTCCCTCTGCTGAGTCATCTTGGGCTAAGAAGCTCAAGGCCAAGGTGAAGGCTCTGTTCTGCATGCAGGCCAAGGGGCAATACAAGGCTCACGTTGCTCAGAAGGAGAGTCGCCAGCACGACAAGAGGATTTTAAGGAAACTTGGCGAGCATGTCTTGAGCGGGTCTAAGATGAACATCACTCCTAAGGCTGCCTGGATGCCGGAGTAGGGCTATCAGTGGGCTGAGTCAGATGAGGAGACCATTCGTACTGCTTCATATGATGAGACCATTGGGTGATCACTTTAGTGGGAGCTACCACCTGTGTTGTAGGTGTCCTCTCTACCCTTTTGTTGTCTTGATGCCAAAGGGGGAGAGAGTGTAGGATTTGCGAGTCTTTGCTTTGTCTTGCTTTCGTTGGACCTTCTTCGTTTGCTTTGGTTTGTGTTAGTTGTGTGTGAGCCCGGAGACCTATCCTATCATATGATGTAAGACATATGCGCTCACTCTTATCTTCATATTGTCTAGTATGATTAGTAGCTCGTGAGATTATCTTATCTTGTGCCCTCACTACCATGCTCAGTTGCTATACCTTGCTTCCATGCTTATTGTCACTTATCTTGTTGCAAGGATTGCCTTGTCTGTAAAATATAGGGGGGGTGTTGATCCTAGTATGTGTGTTTTGCAGTCCAAAGCATACCTATGGAATGCACACATCTAGGGGGAGCCCGTCTATATTTTATAGATTTTGGGTTTGCCTATGCTCATATATATCTCCATGTGCAAATCCCGTATTGTCATCAATCCACCAAAAAGGACGAGATTGTAAGGGCATATTTCTCCCTAAGTGGTTTTGGTGATTGATGATAGTACTCTTGCAGACTAAATCTATGCATTGAGCATTTTAGATATTTCATATCTAGGCACAAGACGATTCGGTGCCCCTCGGAGCCTATCGAAGACGGTTGTTCTCTATGGTTCCTTTTGGTGGATTTGAGTCGTAGGAAAGCCGTACTATTAAGAGGGGGCCCGCTTCGGAAAGGTTAGGGTGGAATCAACACGTACACATATGTTCCTTTGCACCACCTTTACTTCACATCAATGGAGCACCATCCGTTTATCTTGTCTCTACGAAATGAAGGCTTTCAAATACTAAAGTGTCTATGGAGTGCGGTAGTACTGCTCAAGGGAGCAGAAGTACCGCAGGTGGTTGCAGTAGTACCGCTCATGGTAGCAGTAGTACCATAGGGCCCAGCGGTAGTACCGCTCTTGGTGAGCTGTAGTACCGCTGCCTCCAATCCTGACACTGAAGCATGCGGAAGTAGGTGCGAAAGTAATTTTTTACTGCTGCTTCCTGCGAGCGATAGTACCGTGCTAGATTTTTGCACAGCCCCGATCTCAGCGGAAGTATTTACGGATGTAATTTATTTATTCCGTGTTGAGCCCTACCTTACGGTAGTACCGTAGGGGCACGCGATAGTACTGCTCTGGCGGTTCTACTGCTTGTTTCGTTGTACGACAGGGCCTCGGCTGGTCTCTAGCATGCAAGCGGTAGTAGCGCAGCTGTATGCGGTAGTACCGCACTATGCAGGCTGAGTAGGGGGATAACGGTTAGATCTTTTCTCCCACTATATAAAGGGGGTCTTCTTCCCCAAGAAGACCACCTCTTTCCTCCCCAAGCTCCATTGTTGCTCAAACCTCCACTTTTGCCCGATCTCTCTCCCTATCCAATCAAACTTGTTGATTTTCTAGGGATTGGTTGAGAAGGCCCCGATCTACACTTCCACCAAGAGAAATTTGATTCCTCTCACTAATCCTTCGCGGATCTTGTTACTCCTGGGTGTTTGAGCACCCTAGACGGCTGAGGTCACCTCGGAGCAATATTTCCATTATGGTGAAGCTTCGTGGTGTCATTGGGAGCCTCTAATTAAGTGGAGATTGCCCCAACCTTGTTTGTAAAGGTTCGGTCGCTGCCTTCAAGGGCACCAATAGTGGAATCATAGTATCTCGCATTGTGTGAGGGCCTGAGGAGAATACGGTGGCCCTAGTGGCTACTTGGGGAGCATTGTGCCTCCACACCGCTCCAACGGAGTACATACTTCCTCTCAAAGGGAAGGAACTTCGGTAACACATCCTCATCTCCACCGGCTCCACTCTTGGTTATCTCTTACCTTGTGCAAGCTTTCATTGTGTTGTACCCCGTGCTTGCTTGTGTGCTTGTTGTTGTTGCATCATATAGGTTGCTCACCTAGTTGCACATCTAGACAACCTACTTTGATGCTAAGTTTAATTTGGTCAAGAAAAGCTAAAAATTGTTAGTTTCCTATTCAATGCCCCTCTTGTCAATGATACGTCTCCAATGTATCTATAATTTATGAAGTATTCATGCCATGTTAACAATAGTTTTATATGATTTTGGTATGATTTGATTCGAACTAACCCGGACTGACGCTGTTTTCAGCAGAACTGCCGTGGTGTTGTTTTTATGTAGAAATAAAAGTTCTCGGAATATGATGAAAATCAACGGAGATTTATTGTAGAAAATATAAAAAATACTGGAACAAAAATCTACCACCCTGGGACGCGTCTCTATGCCTCGTGGACTGCCCGTGGGGCCCCCTGACTTGTCCTTGATGCCAACCTATCCTATAAATGCCCAAACCTCTAGAAATTAACCTAGATCGGAAGTTCCGCCGCCGCAAGCCTCTGTAGCCACGAGAAATCAATCTAGGCCCTCTCTGGCACCCTGCCGGAGGGGGCCATCATCACCGGAGGCCATGGGGAAGGATCCCGGAGGGGCCATCATCGCCATGAAGGCCAAGGACCAGAGGGGGAACCTCTCCCCATCCAGGGGGGAAGCCATGGAGGAGGAAGCACAAGGGGAACCTCTCCTCCTCTCTCTCTTGGTGGCACCTGAGTGCCATCGGGAGGGGAATCATCACCGTGGTGATCGTCTTCATCAACATCACCATCCTCATCGCTTTTACGCGGTCCACTCTCTCGCACCCCGTTGTAATCCCTACTTGAACATGTTGCTTTATGCCACATATTATGATCCAATGATGTGTTCCCATCCTATGATTTTTAAGTAGATATCTTTTGTCTTTGGGTTGATTGATGATCTAGATTGGTATGAGTTGTATGTTTTACTTTGGTGCTGTCCTATTGTGCCCTCCTTGTCGCGCAAGCGTTAGGGATTCCCATTGTAGGGTGTTGCAATATGTCCATGGTTTACTTATTGTCTGTGTTGCTTGAGTGACATAAGCATAAACACGGATAAGTGGGTCACGACGTATGGGAATGGGGACTTGATATGTTAATGCTCTGGTCGGGTTTTACCTTAATGATCTTTAGTAGTTGCGGATGCTTGCTAGAGTTCCAATCATAAGTGCATATGATCCAAGAAGAGAAAGTATGTTAGCTTATGCCTCTCCCTCATATGAAATTGCAATAGTGATTACCGGTCTTGTTAACAATTGCCTAGGATAATTCCGCACACCGACACATCATTATTCCACACTCACTATTTATAATGCTTAGGTAATATATTCTAACTTTATGATAACAACACCTATTTTTATATTTTAGCTCTCCGATATTGTACAAAGTTATCCTCTTCAGACCAACAACATAGTTTTATTTGTCTTTTCTAGTTGGAAGCAAACGTTCGGTGTACGTAGAGTCGTATCAGTGGCAGATAGGACTTGAGAGAATATTGATCCTGCCTTTAGCTCCTTGTGGGTTCGACACTCCATACTTATCACTTCCACCTTTGGGAATTTCTATGATGATTCCCTACACTTGGGGATTATCAGTCAACCATATCGATCCTTTCATAGTGTATTTCAGACAAGTTCAACAATGGCGTGGAATGGACAAGAGGATGTGGGACCCCTTCAAAATGCTAAGGACACATATTGGAAAAAGCTCAAGACTCTTCATTTCATTTAAAGAGAACCAAGATCACATTGAATCCAAAGGAAAGCCAATCTATTAAAAGGGGCTGAGGTGTTGCTTAATGGCTTGCTTGCTAAATGCTTAGAGATATTGCTCTAAAGCCCTCAACCACTTTCTCATTCCAAATATGTCCAAAACCCTAAACTCCATCTCGGCCCCACCAGTTCTATCTACCCGAAGACACCAAGTTGATATGGCATAGCCACTGCCAGAAACCCTAGCAATTCGGTTTCACCGATAAGGATCTCGGTTTCACCGAGATGGCCTTGCAAACTCTCTGATCCCCTTTTGTAACATTTCGGACTCACCAAAATGAGCAATCGGTCACGCCGATTTTACTTGACTAACTCTCTGTTTGCTCTTTTCTAAAATCAATCTCACCGAGTTCACGCAATCGGCGCCTCCGAGATGAGGTTTTGCCCTAGCCCTAGCACATCGGTCTCACCGAGTTGTTCCAGTCGATCCCACCAAGATTCCTAACATTCACATTTTGAACTGAATCGGTCTCACCGAGTTCATCTATTCGGTCTGGCCAAGTTGGGTCAAATGAGTGTAATGGTTGGATTTTGTGTGGAGGCTATATATACCCCTCCACCCCTTCTCGATCAGAGAGAGCCATCAAAACATGCCTACACTTCCAGCTTACATTTTGTTTGAGCGAACCACCAAGTAGTGTGTTGAGATCAAGATATTCCAATCCTACCACAAGAATCTTGATTTATAGCCTTCCCCAAGTTGCGTTCTACTCAAATCATCTTTCCACCATATCCAAATCTATGAGAGAGAGTTGAGTGTTGGGGAGACTATCATTTGAAGCACAAGAGCAAGGAGTTCATCATCAACACACCATCTATTACCTTTAGGAGAGTGGTGTCTCCTAGATTGGTTAGGTGTCACTTGGGAGCCTCCGTCAAGATTGTGGAGTTGAACCAAGAAGTTTTTAAGGGCAAGGAGATCGCCTACTTCGTGAAGATTGTAGGGAAACGAAAGCGGAAGCGTTTACTTAACGCAGTTGATATAGTCGAACGTCTTCTCGTTCCGACCGATCGAGTACCGAACGTACGGCACCTCCGAGTTCTGCACACATTCAGCGCGATGATGTCCCTCGAGCTCTTGATCCAGTAGAGGGTAGAAGGAGTAGATGAGTTCCGTCAGCACGACGGCATGGTGCCGATGATGGTGATGTGATTCGCACAGGGCTTCGCCTAAGCACCGCGGGAATATGACCGCAGGCGTAAACTATGGAGGGGGGCACCGCACATAGCTTGGAGAAATTGGTGTGTCTTCTAGGGCCCCCCCGTATATAGAGGGAGGGAGAGGAGGCCGGCCCTAGGCGTGCCCCAAGTGGGAGGAGTCCCACTTGGGCTCCTAGTAGAATTCGGCCCCCTTCCTTTTACCGGAGGGGGAAAGGGGGAAGTAGAGGGAGCCGGAAAAGGAAAGGGGGCGCCGCCCCCTTCCCTAGTCCAATTCAGCCTCCTCCCTTGTGGGGGGCATGCTAGCCCCTTGTGGGATAGTTAGCCTCCCTCCTATGGCCCATGTGGACCATATATTTTCCCAGGGGGTTCCGGTAACCCCCTCCGGTACTCCCGTATGTACCCGATACATTCCGGAACCCTTCCGGTGTCCGAATACTACCTTCCAATATATCAATCTTTACCTGTAGACCATTTCGAGACTCCTCATCATGTCCGTGATCTCATCCGGGACTCTAAACAACCTATGGTCACCAAAATAGATAACTCATATAATACATATCGTCATCGAACGTTAAGCGTGCCGACCCTACGGGTTCGAGAACTATGTAGACATGACCAAGAAACATCTCTGGTCAATAACCAATAGCAGAACATGGATGCTCATATTGGTTCCTGTCGGATTTCGGGATCCGACAACCCTTGTGAGGTTCGAACTCTGGGGTGCGTGCGAAGATCTCAACCTGCCAAGCCTGCCTACTCGCGATCCTCCCCAGCCTAGCGCGCCGAGCTCACAGAGACACAGAGATACAAAGATTTATACTGGTTAGGGCCACCATTGTGGTGTAATACCCTAAGCCGGTGTGGTGTGGTGGATTGATTCGAGGGGCTATGGATGAACTAGTACAAGGATGAACAGGCCTCAGGAGGTGAGGTGTTCTTGAGCTGGTGTGGTGCTCGGGTTGGAATCGATCCCCCTCTATGGTGGTGGCTAAGTCCTATATATATAGTGGCCTTGGTCCTCTTCCCAAATATGAGAAGGAAGGGATTCCACAACGGCGGGATTTGAAAGGGGACAAGCAGTACATTCTATCCTGACAAAAGTAGTCTTCGCCTGCGAAAAGCCTCTGGTTGTGACGCTGCGGTGGGCTCGGTGATGACCTCCGTCTTGTTGTCCTGGCGGTTTTGGTCTTGTTGCACCAGAATGGAAACCTTTGGCTGATTCCTCGGGACTCCGCGCCTGTGGCTTGCCTCCCTAGCACCGAAGAGGAAACCTACGCTCTGCACCCGCCTGGCGCCCGCCTGGCCTTGGTCATCACTGAGGGAGTCCTGGATTAGGGGGTCCTCGGATAGCCGGACTATATACTTTGGCCGAACTATTGGACTATGAAGATACAAGATTGAAGACTTCGTCCCGTGTCCGGATGGGACTCTCCTTTGCGTGGAAGGCAAGCTTGGAAATTCAGATATGTAGATCTCCTTCTCTGTAACCAACTCTGTGTAACCCTAGCCCCCTTCAATGTCATATAAACCGGAGGGTTTAGTCCGTAGGACAACAACAATCATAATCATAGGCTAGCTTCTAGGGTTTAGCCTCTACGATCTCGTAATAGATCAACTCTTGTAATACTCATATCATCAAGATCAATCAAGCAGGAAGTAGGGTATTACCTCCATCGAGAGGGCCCGAACCTGGGTAAAACATTGTGTCCCCCGCCTCCTGTTACTATTAGCCTTAGACGCACAGTTCGGACCCCCTACCCGAGATCCGCCGGTTTTGACACCGACATTGGTGCTTTCATTGAGAGTTCCACTATGTCGTCCCGATAAGGCTTGATGGCTCGCCTTGTTGTCAAGGACAACATCACCTTTGGAGGAACCCTGGCTGTAGGCCAGACTCTCCGGCTGGGCAGCTTCGTCATGGCCGCCCGTTCGACCGCCACGCCGACGATGACTTCTCAGGTCATCAAGAACAGCCTCCATGTCAGCTTAGAATTCACCAAGCAGATGGATCCAATGGAGCTCTCCTCCCTTAACAAGCTCTTGGATCGCATCGCCGCCCTGGGAGTCGCTACAGACTATGATCGGATCGGGCTTAAACCCGACCAAAGGGAGATTAACTCTCCACCGGACACCCATCAGATAGCGGTGGTGGAGGAACAAAACAATGATTCTTCCTCTATTTTGAGGACGAACTATGTCCGGATTCCCGAGCTCTCCGAGCCGGATACCCGTCTATGGGAGGACATGGCCCAGGCTCCAAACTTAGAATCGGGCAACGGGCCACAAATATTGGGCAACATCCCGGAGTCCGAGCTGCCAAGCTCGGGAGCTCCTTTGCCCCTGGGTCTCAGATCGGGTCAGGATTTGGACTTAAATCTACCCACCCACCCAGACACGAGTGATCTTTCCCACATTAGACAAGAGCCCCAAGAGACAGTACATCACTTCTGGGCCAGATTCCTCCTTGTAATAAGCAAGGTTAAGGAATGTCACGAGGAAGATGCAATCTCATTCTTTTGCAAAAATTGCACGGACAAGGGAATTCTCAATGCCATAAGTCACCGTGACATAGCACACTTCGCCGACTTGGCGGCCATAGTACAGAAGTACCGTGCGATGGCAAGCGCCTGGAAAACCCAAACAAAATTCTGGGATCCTCCGGCTCTCACTAAACCCCTCGTCCGAACTAAAAGGGTGCGCTCTCACAAGGCACCCAATCCAATTACAAAGAAGCCAAAGCCCTCTACTGGGCGTGGAACCGTACTGGAGGGATGGCTCAACAGGATATGCAAAATTCACAGCACACCAGACATCATACCAACACACAGCCTTAGAGCATGTTGGATACTCCGGCAGGTGGCCAAGAGCAGCGAGGACCTCCTCATCAACAATACCGTAGAACACCATGCCATGGAGAATAACAATACAATACTAACAGTCTTCGAGACTTTCGCCTCAAACAATAGGCGTAATCGAGCACTCTGCAGCCTCGCCGAAGTCTGCCATGTTGCAGCAATAAATCCGTGGAATGACACAGCCATAACCTTCAATACCAGTGACGAACCTCAATTCCGAACAGTCCAAGCACCAGCTGCTTTGGTCCTTAGTCCAATTGTGGACGGTTTCCGGCTTACTAAAGTGCTCATGGACAGCGGCAGCGGATTAAACCTCATCCATGAGGAAACACTTAACAAAATGGAAATGGATAAGAGCCGTATTGAGCAAAGCAGCACGATCTTCAGAGGAATCAACCCTAGTCGGGAGGCACGATGCGCGGGAAAAATTACACTGGATGTGGTATTCGGCACGCCGGAGAATTATAGGTCCGAAGAAATCACATTCCAAGTGGCCCCGTTTAGCAGTGGATACCACGCCCTTTTAGGGCGGGATGCATTCACAAGCTTCCAAGCTATACCACATTACGGGTACATGAAGCTCAAGATGTCTGCGCCCAATGGAATCATCACTCTAGCCAGTGATCCGGACATAGCACTCCGCACCGAAAATAAAACCGCCGCACTAGTTCTGGAGGCATTATCCGAAGCCCTCGCGGCCGAAGAGTTAACTACACTATGCTCCAGAGTGGACAGGGACGACGTGATACTCGACAAATGACCCAAGTCCACCTCTTTTAAACTAGCAGACGAAATAGTCAAATTCCAGGTCCACCCAATGGACCCTACAAAAACAGCATCAATTGGGGCACAACTAAACCCCACAATAGACGCCGCATTACGAGAGTTCTTGTGCGAAAATTGGGACATCTTCGCCTGGCATCCTTCAGAACTGCCAGGTATCCCATGCAGGCTGGCCAAGCATAGCCGAAACATACTAAAGGGATACAAGCTGGTCAAGCAGACTCTTCGGCGCTTTTCAGAACCCAAGCGACAAGCCATGGGAGAAGAGCTAGCCAAGCTACTCGAGGCCAGATTCATCATAGAAATAAATCATCCGGACTGGCTAGCAAACTTGGTGATGGTACCAAAGAAGGACAAATCCTGACGCCTATGCGTCGATTTCAAGGACCTCAATAAGGCTTGTCCCAAGGATCCCTTCCCCCTCCCCGCATCGATCAAATCATCGACGCTACCGCAGGACACGACTCATTGTGTTTCCTCGACGCATACTCCGGACACCATCAAATCAAGATGGCAGAGTCCGATCAAGCCGCAACGGCATTTATCACTCCATACGGCCCCTTCTGTTTTAACACAATGCCTTTCGGGCTTAAAAACGCCGGTGCAACCTATCAACGCATGATTCAGACATGCCTGGAAACACAAATAGGCAAAATAGTGGAGGCATACGTAGACGATGTGGTCATCAAAACCAGACACGTCGAATCTTTAATAGACGACTTGAGGCTTATGTTCGACAATCTCCGAACATATGACATCAAGCTCAATCCGGAAAAATGCGTTTTTGGCGTACCTGCCGGAAAGCTCTTAGGCTTTATCATTTCCAATAGAGGAATTGAAGCAAATCCGGCTAAAATCCGAGCTCTGTCACGGTTGGCTACCCCAACAGACCTCAAGCAAATCCAGAAATTAACTGGATGCGTGGCCATCTTAAGCCGCTTCATCTCCCGATTTGGAGAAAAGGCACTACCTCTTTATCGCCTTCTTTGACGCACCGAACACTTCGAGTGGATGGATGCGACTACGGCCGGACTGGAGGAAATAAAATCCCTCTTGGCCACCAATCCAATCCTGGCCGCGCCAAATGTCAGCGAACCTATGCTGTTATATATAGCTGCAACACACCAGGTTGTAAGCGCAGTGCTCGTCGTCGAACGAGAGACAGACGGACATAAGTTCCCGCTTCAAAAGCCGGTATACTATGTATCCACTACCCTCACTCCATGCAAGTCACGGTACCCACATTATCAAAAGATAGCATACGCGGTCTTCATGGCATCCCCAAAACTACGAATCTACTTTCAAGAGTGTTCAATCACGTTGGCCTCCGAAGTACCACTCAATGACATAATAAATAACTGTGATGCCATGGGCAGGATTGCTAAATGGGCTATCGAGCTCCTCCCGTTCAACATAACATACAAACCACGGCGAGCCATTAAGTCGCAAGTACTGGCTGACTTCATCGCCGAATGGACAGAAGCCGAACTCCCTAAAGAGTACAGCGCATACTCCAATTGGATCATGCACTTTGACGGCTCTAAGATGCTGGCTGGTCTAGGGGCAGGCGTTGTCCTGACAGCTGATACGTCTCCGACGTATCTATAATTTTTGATTGCTCCATGCTACTTTATCTACTGTTTTGGACTATATTGGGCTTTATTTTCCACTTTTATACTATTTTTGGGACTAACCTATTAACCGGAGGCCCAGCCAAGAATTGCTGTTTTTTTGCCTATTTGATGTTTCAAGAAGCAGAATATCAAACAGAGTCCAAACGGAATGAAACCTTCGGGAACGTGATCTTCTCACCGAACGTGATCTAGGAGACTTGGACCCTACTCCAAGAAGCTTCCGAGGAGGTCACGAGGGTGGAGGGAGCGCCCCACCCCCTGGGCGCCCCCCCTACCTCGTGGGCCCCTCGGAGCTCCACCGACGTACTCCTTCCTACTATATATACGTACGTATCCCGTATGATCAGAACATGAGCCGAAAACCTAATTCCCCCGCCGCGACCTTCTATATACACGAGATCCCATCTTGGGGCCTGTTCTGGAGCTCCGCTGGAGGGGGCATTCACCATGGAGGGCTTCTACATCATCACCATAGCCCCTCCGATGAAGTGTGAGTAGTTTATTTCAGACCTTCGGGTCTATAGCTAGTAGCTAGACGGCTTCTTCTCTCTTTTTGGATCTCAATACAATGTTCTCCCCCTCTCTCGTGGAGATTTATTCGATGTAATCTTCTTTTTGCGGTGTGTTTGTTGAGACCGATGAATTGTGGGTTTATGATCCAGTATTATCTGTGGAAAATATTTGATTCTTCTCTGAATTCTTTTATGTATGATTGAGTTATCTTTACGAGTCTCTTAGAATTATCTGTTTGGTTTGGCCAACTAGATTGGTAGTTCTTGCAATGGGAGAAGTGCATGGCTTTGGGTTCAATCTTGCGGTGTCCTTACTCAGTGACAGAAAGAGTTGCAAGGCACGTATTGTATTGTTGCCATGGAGGATAACAAGATGGGGTTTTTTATCATATTGCATGAATTTATCCCTCTACATCATGTCATCTTGCTTAAGGCGTTACTCTGTTTTTAACTTAATACTCTAGATGCATGCTGGATAGCGATCGATGAGTGGAGTAATAGTAGTAGATGCAGAATCCTTTCGATCTACTTGTCACGGACGTGATGCCTATATACATGATCATTGCCTAGATATACTCATAACTATGCTCAATTCTGTCAGTTGCTCAACAGTAATTTGTTCACCCACTGTAGAATATCTATGCTTTTGAGAGAAGCCACTAGTGAAACCTATGGCCCCCGGGTCTATTCTCATCATATCAATCTCCATCACTTTATTTACTTGCTTTGCCTTTTACTTTTTACTTTGCATCTTTATACCAAAAATACCAAAAATATTATCTCTATCAGATCTCACTCACGTAAGTGACCATGAAGGGATTGACAACCCCTAAGCGTTGGTTGCGAGTTGCTATCGTTTTGTGCAGGTACGAGGACTTGCGCATGACCTCCTCTTGGATTGATACCTTGGTTCTCAAAACTGAGGGAAATACTTACGCTCTTGTGCTGCATCATCCTCTCCTCTTCGGGGAAAACCAACGCAAGCTCGAGACGTAGCAAGAAGAATTTCTGGCGCTGTTGCCGGGGAGGCTTACGCAAAAGTCAACATACCAAGTACCCATCACAATCCCTATCTCTCGCATTACATTATTTGCCTCTCGTTTTCCTCTCCCCCACTTCACCCTTGCCGTTTTATTCGCCCTCTCTTTCCCAATCTCTCCCTCTCTCTCCCGTTTGCCTTTTCCCTTTTCCCTTTCTGTTTGTTTGTGTGTTGGATTACTTGTTGCCATGGCGCAAGATAATACCAAATTGTGTGATTTCTCAAATACCAATAATAATGATTTCCTTAGTACTCCGATTGCTCCTCTTAATAATGATGAGTCTTGTGAAATCAATACCGCTTTGCTGAATCTTGTTATGAAAGATCAATTCGCCGGCCTTCCTAGTGAAGATGCCGCTACTCATCTAAACAATTTTTATGATTTGTGTGATATGCAAAAGAAGAAAGATACGGATAACAATATTGTCAAATTGAAGTTATTTCTATTTTCACTTAGAGATCGTGCTAAAGTTTGGTTTTCATCTTTGCATAAAAATAGTATTGATTCTTGGAACAAGTGTGAAGATGCTTTTATCTCTAAGTATTTTCCTCCCGCTAAGATCATCACTCTTAGGAACGATATCATGAATTTTAAACAACTTGATCATGAGCATGTTGCCCAATCTTGGGAAAGAATGAAATTGATGCTTCACAATTGTCCTACTCATGGTTTGAATTTATGGATGATCCTACAAATTTTTTATGCCGGATTGAATTTTGCTTCTAGAAATCTTTTAGATTCGGCCGCGGGAGGCACTTTTATGGAAATTACATTAGGGGATGCTACCAAATTGCTTGATAATATTATGGCTAATTATTCTCAATGGCACACCGAAAGATCTTCTAGTAAAAAAGTGCATGCTATAGAAGAAATCAATGTTTTGAGTGAAAAGATGGATGAACTTATGAAGATGTTTGCTCCTAAAAATACTCCTCTTGATCCCAATGATATGCCTTTATCTACTTTGCTTGAGAATAATAATGAATCTATGGATGTGAATTTTGTTGGTAGGAATAGTTTTGGAAACAACGCTTATAGAGGGAATTTTAATCCTAGGCCTTATCCTAGCAAACCTTCTAATAATTATGGAAGTTCCTACAACAACTCTTATGGAAATTTTAATAAGATGCCCTCTGAATTTGAGAGTAGTGTCAAAGAGTTTATGAATTCACAAAAGAATTTCAATGCCTTGCTTGAAGAGAAATTGCTTAAAGTTGATGATTTGGCTAGGAACGTTGATAGAATTTCTCTTGAAGTTGATTCTTTAAAGCTTAGATCTATTACTCATAAGCATGATATCAATGAGTCTCTCAAAGCCATGAGAATTTCCATTGATGAATGCAAAGAAAGAACCGCTAGGATGCGTGCTTCCAAAGATGCCTTTATTAAAGCGTGTTCTTTCAATCCCTATGAAAATCAAGATGAAGATCTAAAAGTTATTGATGTGTCCCCCATTAAATCTTTGTTTTGCAATATGAATTTTGATGAATCTGAAGATTATCTTCCTTTACCTAGAAGGTGTTCTATTCGAAGTTTCTAGATCTTGATGATGAAATTGATGAAAGTGGGATTGAAATAAATAAAAACCGTGATGTTGCTAAACCCACTATTTTGGATCTCAAGGAATTTAATTATGAAAATTGCTCTTTGATTGGTTGTATTTCCTTGTTGCAATCCGTGCTAGAATCTCCTCATGCTTATAGTCAAAATAAGGCCTTTACCAAACACATTGTTGATGCTTTGATGCAATCCTATGAAGAAAAACTTGAGATGAAAGTTTCTATCCCTAGAAAACTCTATGATGAGTGGGAACCTACTATTAAAATTAAAATTAAAAATTATGAGTTTCATGCTTTGTGTGATTTGGGTGCTAGTGTCTCTACTATCCCCAAAACTTTGTGTGATTTGCTAGATTTCCGTGATTTTGATGATTGCTCTCTAAACTTGCATCTTGCGGATTCCACTATTAAAAAACCTATGGGAAGAATTAATGATGTTCTTATTGTTGCGAATAGGAATTATGTGCCCGTAGATTTTATCGTTCTTGATATAGATTGCAATCATTCATGTCCTATTATTCTTGGTAGACCCTTCCTTAGAACGATTGGTGCAATTATTGATATGAAGGAAGGGAATATTAGATTCCAATTCCCCTTAAAGAAGGGCATGGAACACTTTCCTAGAAAGAAAATAAAATTAACATATGAATCTATCATGAGATCCACTTATGGATTGCCTACCAAAGATGGCAATACCTAGATCTATCTTTGCTTTTATGCCTAGCTAGGGGCGTTAAACTATAGCGCTTGTTGGGAGGCAAGCCAATTTTATTTTTTGTTTTTTGTTTTTGGTTCTGTTTAGGAATAAATAATCCATCTACCTTCTGTTGATGTGGTTTTATGTTTTAATTAGTGTTTGTGCCAAGTAGGACCTATAGGATAACCTACGATGATAGTTGATTTGATTCTGCTGAAAAACAGAAACTTTAGCGCTCACGAGATTAGCTGCCATTTTTACTAGAGAGTGCTTCCATGTTGCTTCTTTTTGCTGCTGATCAATAAACAAATTTTTCAGGACTTCCTATTTTAGTAGAATTTTTAGAGTTCCATAAGTTTGCGTTAGTTATAGATTACTACAGACTGTTCTGTTTTTGACAGATTCTGTTTTTCGTGTGTTGTTTGCTTATTTTGATGAATCAATGGCTAGTAAATTAGTTTATAAACCATAGAGAAGTTGGAATACAGTAGGTTTAACACCAATATAAATAAAGAATGAGTTCATTACAGTACCTTGAAGTAGTATTTTGTTTTCTTTCTCTAACGGAGCTCACGAGATTTCTGTTGAGTTTTGTGTTGTGAAGTTTTCAAGTTTTGGGTGAATTCTTTTGATGGATTATGGAACAAGGAGTGGCAAGAGCCTAAGCTTGGGGATGCCCATGCCACCCCCAAGATAGTCCAAGGACACCAAAAAGTCAAAGCTTGGGGATGCCCCGGAAGGCATCCCCTCTTTCGTCCACTTCCATCGGTAATTTACTTGGAGCTATATTTTTATTCACCAACATGATATGTGTTTTGCTTGAGCGTCTTGTATTATTTGTGTCTTTGCTTATTAGTCTACCACAATAATCCTTGCTGTACACACCTTTTGAGAGAGCCATACATGATTTGGAATTTATTAGAATACTCTATGTGCTTCACTTATATCTTTTGAGCTTGATAGTTTTGCTCAATGTGCTTCACTTTTATCTTTTGAGCTTGATAATTTTTGCTCTAGTGCTTAACTTAGATCTTTTAGAGCACGGTGGTGGATTTGTTTTAAAGAAACTTGATCTCTCATGCTTCACTTAGATTATTTTGAGAGACATTAATAGCATGGTAATTTGCTTAATGTTAATATACTTAGTGTTCAAGATATGTGAAACTTTCTTTTGAGTGAATTGAATACTAAGATAAATTTAATGCTTAATAATTGTTTCAAGATATGGAGGTAATAATATCAAAGTCGTGCTAGTTGAGCAGTTGTGAATTTGAGAAATACTTGTTATGAAGTTCGCAAGTCCCGTAGCATGCACGTATGGGTAAAGTTGTGTAACAAATTTGAAGCATGAAGTGTACCTGGCTTGTGCATCCTTATGAGTGGCGGTCGGGGACGAGCGATGATCTTTTCCTACCAATCTATCCCCCTAGGAGCATTGTCCGTAGTACTTGATTTTTTATGGCTTATAAATTTTTGCAATAAGTATATGAGTTCTTTTGACTAATGTTGAGTCCATGGATTATACGCACTCTTGCCTTTCCACATTTGCTAGCCTCTTCGGTACCGTGCATTGCCCTTTCTCACATTGAGAGTTGGTGCAAACTTCGCTGGTGCATCCAAACCCCGTGATATGATACGCTCTTTCACACATAAACCTCCTTATATCTTCCTCAAAACAGCCACCATACCTACCTATTATGGCATTTCCATAGCCATTCCAAGATATATTGCCATGCAACTTTCCACCGTTCCGTTCATCATGACATACTTTACTTTTGTCATATTGCTATTGCATAATCTTGTAGTTGACATCGTATTTGTGGCAAAGCCACCATGCATGATTTTTCATACATGTCACTCTTGATTCATTGCACCATCCCGGTACACCGCCGGAGGCATTCATATAGAGTCATATCTTGTTCTAGTTTTGAGTTGTAATATCAAGTTGTTGTAATAAAAGTGTGATGATCATCATTATTAGAGCATTGCCCCAGTGAGGAAAAGGATGATGGAGACTATGATTCCCCCACAAGTCGGGATGAGACTCCGGACGAAAAAAAAGGAAAAAAAAAGAGGCCATAAAAAATAGAGAGAAAGGCCCAAATAAAAAAATGAGAGAAAAAGAGAGAAGGGGCAATGTCACTATCCTTTTACCACACTTGTGCTTCAAAGTACCACCTTGTTCTTCATGTAGTGAGTCTCATATATTTTTGCTTCAAAGTAGCACCATGTTTTTCATATAGAGAGTCTCATAAGTTGTCTTATTTATACTAGTGGGAATTTTTCATTATAGAACTTGGCTTGTATATTCCTACGATGGGCTTCCTCAAATGCCCTAGGTCTTCATGAGCAAGCAAGTTGGATGCACACCCACTTGTTTTCTTTTGTTGAGCATTCATAGCTCTAGTGCATCCGTTGCATGGCAATCCCTACTCCTTGCATTAACATCAATCGACGGGCATCTCCATAGCTCATTGATTAGCCTCGTCGATGTGACACTTTCTCCCTTTCTTGTCTTCTCCACACAATCCCCATCATCATATTCTATTCCACCCATAGTGCTATATCCATGGCTCGCGCTCATATATTGCGTGAAGGTTGAAAAAGTTTGAGATTATTTGAGTATGAAACAATTGCTTGGCTTGTCATCGGGGGTATAGAAGTTGGGAACATCTTTGTGTGACGAAAATGAAGCATAGCGTAACTATATGATTTTGTAGGGATGAACTTTCTTTGGCCAAGTTATTTTGAGAAGACATGATTACTTTGATTAGTATGCTTGAAGTATTATTATTTTTATGTCAATATGAACTTTTATCTTGAATCTTTTGGATCTGAATATTCATACCATGATTAAGAAGATTTACATTGAAATTATGCCAAAGTATCACTCTGCATCAAAAATTCTTTTTTTATCATTTACCTACTCGAGGACGAGCAGGAATTAAGCTTGGGGATGCCTGATACGTCTCCAACGTATATATAATTTTTGATTTCTCCATGCTACTTTATCTACTGTTTTGGACTATATTGGGCTTTCTTTTCCACTTTTATATTATTTTGGGGACTAACCTATTAACCGGAGGCCCAGCCCAGAATTGCCGTTTTTGAATATTTCAGTGTTTCGAAGAAACGGAATATCAAACGGAGTCCAAACGGAATGAAACCTTCGGGAACGTGATCTTCTCACCGAACGTGATCCAGGAGACTTGGACCCTACTCCAAGAAGCTTCCGAGGAGGTCACGAGGGTGGAAGGCGCGCCCCACCCCCTGGGCGCGCCCCCCTACCTCGCGGGCCCCTCGGAGCTCCACCGACGCACTCCTTCCTACTATATATACCTACGTATCCCCGTATGATCAGAACAGGAGCCAAAAACCTAATTCCACCACCGCAACCTTCTGTATCCACGAGATCCCATCTTGGGGCCTGTTAGAGCTCATGGGAGGGGCATCCACCATGGAGGGCTTCTACATCATCACCATAGCCCCTCCGATGAAGTGTGAGTAGTTTACTTCAGACCTTCGGGTCCATAGCTAGTAGCTTTTTGGATCTCAATACAATGTTCTCCCCCTCTCTCATGGAGATCTATTCGATGTAATCTTCTTTTTGCGGTGTGTTTGTTGAGACCGATGAATTGTGGGTTTATGATCCAGTATTATCTATGGAAAATATTTGATTCTTCTCTGAATTCTTTTATGTATGATTGAGTTATCTTTGCAAGTCTCTTAGAATTATCCATTTGGTTTGGCCAACTGGATTGGTAGTTCTTGCAATGGGAGAAGTGCATGGCTTTGGGTTCAATCTTGCGATGTCCTTACTCGGTGACAGAAAGAGTTGCAAGGCACGTATTGTATTGTTGCCATCGAGGATAACAAGATGGGGTTTTTATAATATTGCATGAATTTATCCCTCTACATCATGTCATCTTGCTTAAGGCATTACTCTGTTTTTAACTTAATACTCTAGATGCATGCTGGATAGCGGTCGATGAGTGGAGTAATAGTAGTAGATGCAGAATCGTTTCGATCTACTTGTCACGGACGTGATGCCTATATACATGATCATTGCCTAGATATACTCATAAATATGCTCAATTCTATCAATTGCTCAACAGTAATTTGTTCACCCACCGTAGAATATCTATGCTTTTGAGAGAAGCCACTAGTGAAACCTATGGCCCCCGGGTCTATTCTCATCATATCAATCTCCATCACTTTATTTACTTGCTTTGCCTTTTACTTTTTACTTTGCATCTTTATACCAAAAATTCCAAAAATATTATTTCTATCAGATCTCACTCTCGTAAGTGACCGTGAAGGGATTGACAACCCCTAAGCGTTGGTTGCGAGTTGCTATCGTTTTGTGCAGGTACGAGGGACTTGCGCGTGACCTCCTACTGGATTGATACCTTGGTTCTCAAAAACTTAGGGAAATACTTACGCTACTGTGATGCATCATCCTCTCCTCTTCAGGGAAAACCAACGCAAGCTCGAGACGTAGCAACAGCCCCCACCGGAGATACAGTCCAATACGTACTCCAAATACTAAACACAGATTCCAACAATGCAGCCAAATATGAGGCCCTGTTGCATGGTCTTCGAATGGCAGTCTCCATGGGCATTCAATGCCTAGAAGTGCGTGGGGATTCAAACCTCGCAATATCCCAAATAAAAGGAGACTTTAATGCCAAGGACCCAAAAATGCCGGCCTACCGCAATGTCGTCCTCAAAATGTCAGGTCGGTTCGAGGGGCTCGAATTCCACCATGTGGTCCGAGAAAACAACCAAGCGGTGGATATTCTCGCCTGCATCGGTGCTAAACGCGACCCCGTCCCACCTAATATCTTTTTGGAAAGGTTGTTCAAGCCATCCATGGTGTGGGAAGGGGAGACCGGCAATAACAGTCCGGATCCGCACACAACCCCAGATCCGAACACTCTGACATAATCGGAGGCTCCACCACCGAAATAACACCTTCGGCCCACGCGATTATGGCTGTCATCGCCCCGTGGACAGAACCCTTCTTAGCCTACTTAAATAGGCAAGAACTCCCTGAGGACCAAAATGAGGCACGTTGCATTGTGCGGCGCTCTAAAGCCTACAAAGTCCATGAGGGAGAGCTTTATAAGAAAAGCACGACTGGAGTGCTCCAACGGTGCATCTCTGAAGAGGAAGGGCGGCAGCTCTTGGCCAAAATTCATGCCGGACACGGCGGCCACCATGCCGCAGCTCGGGCGCTCGTAAGCAAGGCCTTCCGTACAGGTTTCTACTGGCCAACAGCCCGGGCAGACGCATAGGACCTTGTCCAACATTGTGTTGGTTGCCAGCTTTTTGCAAATCAAAGCCATATGCCACCTATCGCTTTCCAAACAATCCCCATAACTTGTCCCTTTGCGGTCTGGTGGCTCGATATGGTTGGATCCCTTAAAGGAGGAAGCCATAAGAAGAAATACTTGTTGGTCATGGTCGATAAATTCACCAAATGGATAGAAGGCAAACCAGTTAGAACGGTCGAGTTCCGACCAGTGATAGACTTCATATCTGGGGTAGTACACCGTTACGGTGTCCCCCATAGCATCATCACCGATAACGGCTCAAACTTCGTAGCCGATGAGGTGAAAACTGGGTGCAGCAAAATGGGCATAAAACTCGATTATGCCTCCGTCTATCACCCCCAAACAAACGGTCAAGTCGAACGAGCGAATGGTCTTATTATGAGCGGCATTAAACCCAGACTAGTGCGATCCTTGAAGGAATCAGATACGCACTGGGTCGAGGAGATCGACTCCGTACTATGGGGGCTGCGGACCACGCCAAATCGCACAACCGGATACACACCATTTTTTATGGTGTACGGCGCAAAGGCAGTGCTACCCTGCGATATCATCCATGACTCACCTCGAGTGCACATGTACGAAGAGAGAGAAGTCGAGCTGGATTGGCAGGATAGCTTAGATGCCCTGGAGGAGGAGCGTGACATCACAAGGGCCCATTCCGCATTCTATCAATAGCAGGCTCGAAGGCATCAAAGAAGAGAAGTACGGGCCAAAACTTATAACATTGGTGAGCTCGTTCTACGCCTACTAGAGAAGAAAAAGGACAAGCTCAAGCCCAAGTGGGAGGGTCCCTTCATCATTGACAAAGTTCTCACTGGGGGAGCGTACCGTCTGCGTGATGCACCAGATAATTGACTCGAGCCGAACCCATGGAACGCGGCCAGACTCCAAAGATTCTATGCCTAGTGTCGAACTCTGTGTTCGTCTCCTTACCTACCCCTCTCTCTCTCTCTTTTTCTTTTTTTATATAGCCTTAAAAGCTTCAAGTATGCTTCGATCAAGACACTCCTACCGCTATCTTGCGCTCAATATACCAGGGCTTCTTATCGAAGCTTAATATAATTATCTTCTGGGCTTTATGCCCACCACATATGCGTCATTCCTCCATATGTACCTTTTTTCACCATTATATGCATTGATATGACTTAAGTTTTGGCCAAGCTGGGTTGCCTGGCGCTTGTGTTTATGCCCTACGTTCCCGTTAATTCGGCTAGGGCATAAGGGGAGCACCTTTGCGATTGCTCCTGCCGGGTCAGCCGGATGTGTACCTCAGACTGGGTGAAGCCTAAAGCTAGCATTCTTAAGGGAATATTCGATTGGTGAACAAAAGATGTTTCTCACTTATTGCAATACATGCCCCCAGATGTTTATATCATGTGTCGCTTTTCATAGTTCGGACATGCACATTAATGCATGCGTACCCAGGGAAAGGAACCCTTAACAGAACTATTCTCCCTGGAAGATTTTTCTTACTATCCATGTAATATAACATAGCTAGTTGGGTACTTGTCTGTTCAAGCACGTATGACCCCTACGCCTGGTTTCCACGCGTGCCCCGGTTTTTACATAACTGAGTGGGTATTCGGATACACTCCGGACTATCGGGTCCGGAGGTTGAAGCGAAAAGGTCCGCCAAGAAAAATGATTTACAATTTGGCTAGGGACAAAACATGTCCTTTGAAGAAAAAAGTCACTTAGACTAACTAAATTCTTCTTCTATACCATCCAACAGGCTGTCTAGCCTACAATCCTGTTGGGAATACTTAGCGGCTAATGCTACCTGGTCATATACCAGATTTACAGGGATCTTTTTCCCATCTAACCCTATAGGTTCGACCTCGGCCATGTGGTTCGGGTCAGCCTTGTTGTATCGCGTCTTCACCATGGCCCAGGCTTCCCTTGCACCTTGTCGACAGGACGATATCTTCCATAATCGGAAGCGGCGTCGCGCTCCCTTGCGCATATCTACAAGCTCCCCCATGCCTCCTGGCAGGGAGGCGGATAGCCTAAGGCACATGTAATGCCCCTGCATCACCGTCGAACTTGTTAAATGCGGTTGTGAGAGCTCTGTAGAAGATTGCCTGCAGATCTGGGCATCTCCTCTTCGGGACGACCTGTCAACATACCTACAGATATAATTCTGTTAGCCCGCTTCTTCGCCGAACTTTATAGTGGTTCGTTAGAGCACTTACTAAAAATGCCGCGTCAAAGCCTCTTATTCTCCTTTACGGAGTCAGCAAGTTGGGCTCGAACATCCTTTAATTTGACGTCCAGTCGGGTGTTCATGTACTGGAGATTATTTTTCTTCCGTATAACCTTTGTAAGCACACGCTCGCCAGCCTTCAACTGTCATTGAGCATGTTGCTCATCCTCTGGTACGATCTCCAGATTGCCTCCGGGATTGTCTGCAGAATCTATTGTTAGATTTTCATTCATGCCGAATACTAACTGGTACATGCCATTACATTCTTTTCGAGTAAAACAAGTATTACCAGATGGGGCCTTCGTGGACTCCTCCATTCCGGCAACTGCGGCCCACAGTTGGGCTTTGCACTCCTCCAGCTCTTTAGACAACTGGGTATTCTTCTCTGTCAGAACCTACGCATACGAGGATCCTTAAATCAGTTGTGCCAACTGTTTCAAGTCTCAAGGGCTACTGATATACATACTTATCAAATTTTCTTACTCGTATATCCTTTACATACTGGTCCAAGGCTCTGCCGAGGCCAGCTCGGATGTATGCGTCCCCTGAGTTAAAGGCATTGAATGCCTCTTCAGAGAAATTAGGGTCGCGTAGTGTGGCCCGTCGGGGCCTATGATTCATGGCGCTCTCCACTTAGGAGTTTCTAGCGGATAATCTATTTGCGTCCTCGGTAGGAGGATCGCCGAACATTGTCCCCGCATTGACCTCCGCCCTTGAGTCCGGCCTTGGAGTCCGGCTGGTGGAGGCATGGCCGGCAGGCTCTCGAGATATAGTCCGGTGAGCGCTTTTTCTGCCAGGAAACCATGGACATCGTTATATTTTAAAGACAATAATTACGTGGCAGGTTTCTAATCATACCTCTGCAACGGTGTCTCGGTCCTGACCGCCTTCCTTTTAAGCCTACCCGGCTTTGGTGCCCCTTGTTCACGACTCACCGCGAGTTTGGCACGGCATCCTGATGGCCTTCCCTATAAAACGCAATACATATGCGGTTGGTAAGGCGCAAAGAGGGGATCCTTCTTGGAAGTTGGGACTCCGGTTTTACTTACATGTGATATAGGGAGTAGGCCAGGATAATCAACTATGATGGCCACCAAGGCGCCATCACCGCTTAACTAATAAAATGTCCTGTCGACAAGCTCCACAAATATGTCTGGATCTTCTTCAAGTCGAGCGTCGAGGGCCCGGTCGGGGTCCTCTGGCTGTGGAGACAGGCTGTGAACCTCCCTCATAGCTTTTCGCAGTTCCTCCTATGAATTGGCAAGGTAAATATTTGTGCTAAAGAATGCGGGAAAGACTGGAATAAAAGATAGCAGCTCACCCAGCTTGGGGGTTGTACACGGAGAATCCATCCCGTGGCTTGATACAGATGAACTCCTCTTCATCTCCTTTGTACAAATCGGACAGTATCTTCGCCAGAGCGGCGGCGGAGTCCGGGCCTTTACGGCGGCAGCGGGTGGCATCGTCTTCTCCATTGAAGTGCCACATGGGTTTCCCTCGATATTGAAGTGGCTGTACTCCCCGCATTATACATATTGACATAACCTCAATTATTGTCAGTCCTGATTTGGCCAGCGTCTTTATCATGTCCATTAGGAAAAGGATATATCTGTTATCTTCCTCCGGGGTGCTCCGAGGGCACCAGCTGTGGCGTTTCTTCAACGGGTCATTTACAAACTCAGGAAGGCCCTTCCGAATAGGGTCCAGAAGAGGGACGTCCTCCATTTAGAACCACTCCGAAGGCCACTCTTCAGATGTCTTCTTCGGGGTACCGGACAGGTATCCGGTCCCAGCGATGCGCCATATTTCGGCTCCGCCCACTTGATATACCGACCCCTCCTGAGTGTAGGGTATGAGGCAGAATAGCCTCTTCCATAGCTCGAAATGGGCTTCGCAGCCTAGAAATAGCTCGCAGAAGGCAATGTAGCCCGCTATGTGTAAAATGGAGGCGGGGATGAAGTTATGCAGCTGGAGGCCATAAAACTCCAGGAGCCCGCGGAGGAACGGATGGATTAGAAATCCAAGTCCCCTCAGCAAGTAAGGGACAAAGCATACCCGCTCCCCCTTGGACGGGTTGGGAAAACTCTCCGCTTGCTCCCCGCCATTATAAGTGGCAAGTCCGGCTCGGACGGGGACCGTGTATGCAGGCGGGAGAAACCCCTGGGTCTGCAACTCTACCAATTGGCTATGGGGAACGGGACACTTCTCCCAATCGCCTGGCTTAGTGCTACGGGAGCGAGAGGAGGAGTCGTGCGGCTGGCCATGATGGTATGGATTTTTCCGGGCGCGCTCTGATGGATACTCGCTGGGAGGAGATGGAGTGATTTGGATCTGAGGATCCCCGTCTCTTTAAATAGATGATTTACTCACATGGTCAGGATGGAAAATGTAAAAATGCCCCAACTTCTCGCATTCGCTTGACACATGGAGACAGCCATTATTAAAGCACAGAAGTCGAGGAGTGCAACATTAATGGGAAGCCGGACACTACTCGTTACAACAGGTACTCTGGAGAATTTGGAGAAGAACCCGCCTTGCAATGCCGAAGACAAACTGCGCGTCGGACTCATCGTCATTGAAACCTGGTTCTGAGGCTACTGAGGGAGTCCTAGATTAGGGGGTCCTCGGACAGCCGGACTATATACTTTGGCCGGACTGTTGGACTATGAAGATACAAGATTGAAGACTTCGTTCCACGTCCGGATGGGACTCTCCTTTGCGTGGAAGGCAAGCTTGGCAATTCGG
Source organism: Aegilops speltoides (assembly GCA_021437245.1). Taxonomy (NCBI): domain Eukaryota; kingdom Viridiplantae; phylum Streptophyta; class Magnoliopsida; order Poales; family Poaceae; genus Aegilops; species Aegilops speltoides. Next base: position 445,907,104 of record CM038142.1, read on the forward strand.
ATATGTAGATCTCCTTCTCTGTAACCGACTCTGTGTAACCCTAGCCCCCTCTGGTGTCTATATAAACCAAAGGGTTTAGTCCGTAGGACAACAACAATCATAATCATAGGCTAGCTTCTAGGGTTTAGCCTCTACGATCTCGTGGTAGATCAACTCTTGTAATAATCATATCATCAAGATCAATCAAGCAGGAAGTAGGGTATTACCTCCATCAAGAGGGCCCATACCTGGGTAAAACATCGTGTCCCCCGCCTCCTGTTACCATTAGCCTTAGACGCACAGTTTGGTACCCCCACCCGAGATCCGCCGGTTTTGACACCGACAGTCATGGCTCACATCAGCTGTGCCTCATGAGGTAGTTGCATAGAACTCTCCGCCCCTCAGGAGCCCTCCTGAGGAGGCCAACTCCTTCGGGTGTCTTAGCGTCATTCACCTCGCGAGGCTCAGCCTCTCGCGAGGGTCTTGTAGTGTAGGTGTTGAAGCTGGGCCGTATTAGGCCATCGATGAAGCCATGCGGTGGGCCGTGGGAAGGCAGGATTGGATACCCACAAGTCCAGGACGCCGACAGTAGCCCCCGGGCCCAAGGCGCGCTCAGACTTGGCCTCTAGGCGAAGCCAAAGGGAAAGTGTGGAGCACTGCGGGCCCTAACCGCCTGCGGCTTTGATGACGCATGGCGATTGATTGGACGTGGGCAAGTCCGTTTCCCCACGCTGCCTCGGCAACTGCTCGACTTGGCTGGTCGATGCTACATGCAGGGGGTCATGATGGCGCGAGGTCGTGGAGGCCGGCGGTTGGCCTCCCTTGGCTATAAATGTGAGGAAGGGGCAGAGCCCCCTATCCATCTTTCCTTTGTCTTGCTCCCACCTGCTTCTTTCCTCTTTGTCTTGCTCCCATGTTGTCGCCGAAGAGGTTCTCACCGGCCGAGAAGGGGAAGGCCCGCAAGGAGGGGCCAGCCTCTCCCCCTCCCAAGAGGGGTCACGGTCGTCCCCGTAAGCACCATGCGGTCCCTCTGGCAGCCCCCAGGGGGCATGGGCACGCGCGCCCCAAAGTCAGCGTTGCTCCATGCGTCCGTGATGGCACCTCCTCCCACGGCAGGGGCCACCGGCTCCGGAGCAGCCCCCATGATGAAGGGAGGCGCGCCGTGGTCGTGCGCCTGCCTCGGCCGCGCTTTTCCTTGCTGGAGGTACTCCCTGAGTTCGTGGTGTGGTCAGAGAGCCTGGCTGGCACCTCGCTCCTGCTCCCACGCTTCTTCTCGGGCGAGCTTCCTTCCTCAGGGCTTGCCAGCCTCTGGCTGCAGGCCGACAGGTGCTGCAGCAGAGCCTCGTGGGTTAGCACCGAGATCTCCGCTTCTGGCAGCATGGTGCTGGCCCGCGGCTGGCAGACCTTCGCCTGCGTGCGCGGCTTGGGCAGAAGGCGCACCCTCCACTTCAAGTACCACAGCCTGGAAACCCTCCATGTGAGGGTCTTCAGGGGGGACGGCCGCCGCGTGGGGTGCTGCCCGGAGAATAGCAGCGATGACAATTAATGGTGGTAATAGTGAGCTTGGCCTGGGCGACGTGCACTCCTCCTCCCATGACGGCAGCTCTTCCTCGGACGAGAGCTCGATCAGCGGTGGCTACGACCGGCCTCCGCGTCGTGTGCTCCTAGTCCCGGTGGTTCGTCCCGCCGCAGCGCTCCAGTGAAGCTGGAGAGGAGCCTCGCTTGAAGCTGGGGGCCAGCAAACTTGGACTCAAGGCCGGTGGACCCAGATCTCCTGTGGAAGAACTGGTGAAGCACCAGGCTACCTTGAGGCGCTTCTTGAGGATGCGGCTCTGGTGCCAAGCTCGCACGCCTTCGGGCCCTCTTTGTTTAGTCTTTCCTTTTTCCTGCAACCCAAAAAAGAATGTATCCTAGGAGGGCATGTAATGAACCGTTGCTGCTATGCCTTTTATGTTATAATTGCTGTCTTGATGCTGTGTTGTAGTGTTTGCAATTTGAGTGGGTTGAGGTAGGAAGGCTTAGCTTGGTATGTGCAGTAGTCCTTCGTCCCATTAGGACCTGACCTTTGGTATTTGACAGGACCCCAGGGCGCACGCTCTGCGCCTTCCGGACATACGCCTTGTGCCCTTCCGGAGATACGCCTTGTGCCCTCAGGGGCCGCGGCAAGGCGGAGCTATCCCTTGAAGGAAAAGAAAATTTTTGAGCGACTTATTCCCCCTGACGCGAGCCCCCTGAGGGAGTCCTGGATTAGGGGGTCCTCGGACAGCCGGACTATGTACTTGTGTCGGACAGTTGGACTATGAAGATACAAGATTAAAGACTTCGTCCCATGTCCGGGTGGGACTCTCCTTTGCATGGAAGGCAAGCTTAGCAATTTGGATATGTAGATCTCCTTCTTTGTAACCGACTCTGTGTAACCCTAACCCCCTCCGGTGTCCATATAAACCGGAGGGTTTAGTTCGTAGGACAGAACAACAATCATAGGCTAGCTTCTAGGGTATAGCCTCTACAATATCGTGGTAGATCAACTCTTGTAATACTCATGTCATCAAGATCAATCAAGCAGGAAGTAGGGTATTACCTCCATCGAGAGGGCCCGAACTTGGGTAAACATTGTGTCCCCGCCTCCTGTTACTATTAGCCTTAGACGCACAGTTCGGGACCCCCTACCCGAGATCCGCCGGTTTTGACACAGACATTGGTGCTCTCATTGAGAGTTCCACTGTGTTATCACGATAAGGCTTGATGGCTCCTTCAATCATCCACAATGATGCGATCCAGGGTGAGGTTTTTCTCCCCGACATTTCTTTTTGGCGGCTTCGCACTGCGTGCCAACTCGCTTGGCCATCTGGAGCAGGTCGATAGCTACGCCCCTAGCCATCAGGTCGGGTTTGGAAGCCTGAACTACACTGCCGACATCCGCGGAGACTTGATCTTCGACAGATTTGAGCCCATGACAGGTGCGTCATACAGTCACGATGAGCATGACTTAGATCGGCCATCAGACGATGTTCAGGAGAACGCACCTATAGTTGCCCTGGCTCTAAATCCGGAGCAGGCCATGCCGTCCGAGGACGGGTGGATAGACCACGCCACGGAGGCAGCGCACTCATCGGCGGTAGAGCCGAACACAGACTTTGCCCCCAATGAGGTCAGTGTCACTGGACCCTCGGATACATATCCGGCCATAGGCTCCGAACCGCGCGCATTCGTGCCTATCGAATCTGATTGGGCACCGATCATGGAGTTTACCTCAGCGGATATCTTTCGGCCCTCGCCCTTGGGAGACGTACTAAATTCACTGAAATCTCAATCCCTGTCAGGGGCCTCTTGGCCGAACTATGTCTAGCTTGAGTGGAAAGCAGACGACAAAGAAATCCGTTCCCCACCCACCACCCACTTAATAGCCACTGTCGACGATTCCAACCCGACATGCTTGATTTCGACTCCGAGGACATCAACAGTATGGACGATGCCGGAGAAGAACAGGAACCACCACCCAAAGGGCGCTGGACAACAACCTCATGATACAATATATACATGGTGGACACACCAAAATTAAACAACGACAAGTAATGGAAGGATGCAACGGAGGATAATCCTCTCGAGAAGCAACCAAAGCACCGACGACGGCGCCGCTCTAAATCCCGCCACAGTAAAAACAGCGATAACAGCGCAAGAAGGAATAATACCCCGATCGACTCCAAAGGAAACGACGACCCCATGGACCCAGCGATGGAGCAGGATGAGCCAGGGGACGGCAAACATAGTCCGGAGCCACTGTCCGATCACGGCGATGCCGAGGGTAAAACTCATCAACCTGTCTTCGGAGAGGAGAATAGTCCAGACGATGATGCATTCATCATCCCGGAGAAACACTTGGAACAAGAGAACCTCCATAGAAGGCTTATCGCCACTGCGAGGATCTTAAAGAAGAAGAAGCAAAGGCTTAAGGCCGTGCAGGATACGCTCAACGGCAGATGGAATAAAGTCCTCGACACTAAAGAAAAATACGGTGGTGATCACCACACAAAGAGCTACCCAAAGCGCAAGCTGCTGCCCGAATTCGACGACGAGGCTATAGAGCCCATTCCGCCGAAAAATAATATGGCCGATCCTCCAGACCGACCACCCCGTGGCCGCGATAGCGCGGCTAATGACGCTGCACACAATTCAACACACGATTTACGCGAGCACCTGGACAAAAAAGCCGGTATGGCCAGGTCCATCTATGGATCTGGGAAGCGTGCTCCGGCATAGTATCACGGCCACCAAAATGATTATACTGATCGAATACTAGCTCGGAATCAACACTGAACACTACAACCGTCGGTAGAATGCCATGACACATCCAAATACAGGGGTGCCACACACCCCCTGTGCTTCACCGATGAGGTGCTGGATCATGAATTTCCAGAGGGATTTAAAGCCGTAAACATAGAGGCATATGACGGAACTACAGATCTGGCAGTCTGGATTGAGGACTTTATTCTTCACATCCACATGGCTCGCGGAGATGATCTCCACGTCATCAAATACCTGCCCCTCAAGTTGAAAGGACCAGCTCGGCACTGGTTGAAAAGCCTCCCTGAAAACTCAATTGGAAGTTGGGAGGAACCTGAAGATGCTTTCAGGGCTAATTTTCAAGGGACCTATGTCCGACCTCCGGATGCAGACGATTTAAGTCACATAATTCAACAACCGGGAGAGTCAGCCCGTAAGCTTTGGAACATATTTCTCACCAAGAAGAATCAAATCGTCGACTGCCCGGACACTAAAGCCTTAGCGGCTTTCAAACACAGTGTCCGGGACGAATAGCTCGCTAGACACCTCAGCCAGGAAAAACCAAGGACAATGGCAGCCGTAACAAGCCTAATGACCCGTTTTTGTGCGGGCGAGGACAGTTGGTTGGCCCGTAGCGGCGCCACCGACATAGGTAAATCCGAAGTCAGGGATGGCAACGGGAAGCTGTGACGCAATGAAAACAAACGTAGAAATAATGAAGACAACCCAGAGAACACAGCGGTAAACGCCGGATTTAGGGGCTCTCGACCCGGTCAATGGAAAAAGCCATTTAAAGGCGGCAGAGATGGACCGTCCAGCCTAAACAAAATTCTAGACAGATTATGTCAGATTCATGGCACCCCCAAAAAAACTACAAATCACACAAATAGAGAATGCTGGGTCTTCAAGCAGGCCGGCAAGCTAAACACCAAACACAAGGGGAGGGAGACGTCAAGTGAAGACGAGGACGAGCCTCGCCAGCCGAACACTGGGGGACAGAAAAAATTTCCACCAAAGGTCAAAACAGTGAACATGATTTATGCAACCCATATACCAAAGAGGAGGCGCAAACGCGCACTCCGAGACGTATACATTGTAGAACCAGTTGCCCCCAAATTCAACCCATGGTCGGCCTGCCCGATCACTTTCGATCGCAGGGATCATCCGACTAGTATCCGGCACGGAGGTTCGGCTGCCTTGGTGCTCGACCCAATAATCAACCGATAGTCCGATACCATCTCACCCGAGTCCTTATGGACGGCGGCAGTAGTCTTAATCTGATATATTAGGACACTGTCCGCAAGATGGGGATAGACCCGTCAAGAACCAGCCAAAACAGTACTACCTTTAAAGGAGTAATACAAGGCGTCGAGGCCCGCTGCACGGGCTCTCTAGTACTAGAGGTTGTATTCGGTTCGCCCGACAACTTCCAAAGTGAAGAACTAATCTTGGACATCGCTCCATTCTGAAGCGGCTACCATGCACTACTCGGAAGAACGGCCTTTGCTCATTTCAATGTAGTTCTGCATTACGCTTACCTTAAACTCAAGATGCCCGGTCCACATGGCGTCATCGCAATTAGCGGAAATACAGAGCGTTTCTTACGTGCGGAAGAATATGTGGAGGCTCTAGCAGCCAAATACTGAACGGCCTCTCCAACCAGAATAAATGATTGGTCGTCAAGACCATGGACATGGCTAGACGTGTACGACGCACCACTAGTCATAGCAGCCCAGATAAACCTGAGCTTGGGTCGATCAATATACCCCCATAGGTGGTGCTAGGGGCTGCCTGCATGTAAAAAGGCCCATAGTTCGGCTTGACCCTATTAATATAATAATAGATTGCATTTCCATGGTTCATTAATAATAACCAACTTTTCGCATGAGTCTTTCACCTGGGTTTTCCTTTTTCACAGATGATCATCGTGCTACAGCCTTCTAGGATACGGCCCAACGGAGACAAAGGCGCAGACGTGCGACAGGGCCCCGCGCAAAGGTTTCTTTTTAGATTAAGACCCTGTGTAAACCTTTTTAATATCTCTTGTTGCTTCACACCCTCCGGGCACTTAAAACAACCGAGAGGGATATTGGTGTTATTGGAATTTTGTCACGCCAGATTAATGCATGTACCTGGAAATTCAGGGCTCATTATCGAGGGCGATACTCAGCCCAGTATATGTTTTAAAGCCCGAATACCTTCGGGAGTGTTCGGCGTCGCGAGTTTGGCCTGATATGCATCAGCTCCGAATCATGTCTTGGGTCAATAGTTGTGTTTGCCCGGCTCCCATGTTTTTCTACCTTACGTTCTGCTCTATCGGCTAAGGTGGCACCGGGAGAACTACTGCGATTGTGCCCTGGTTCACCTGGATGAGCACCTCGGTAGAGAAATCCGAAAACTGACTGTCATGATAAAGCGAGAGACTGGTCAACCACTCGATGACTTAGCAGAATCTTCGGGATTCCTCCGCCTTAACGAAAGACTGGTTTCCCGGTCACGTATGTAAGAGCATCATATTCGGATGAGCGCAGACATACCAGGGGCTATATAGTAGCCCCACCGTCAAACTCCTATGGCTAAGTGAAAGTATTAAAGCTATATAGTCGGATTGCCTTGTTCGCCGCGCTATCACCTCCTTAACGGACCAAGACGTTGGATCAAGTGTGATTATGCGCTTTACCGAACACCCCCGCATTTTGTGCATGGGGGCTTAAGCTGACGACTACAAACTTTCAGGTTACATACATACATAAACGGCCGCACATGAGGCACTACAATACTTTACAGGCAAAAGTATAAATGTAGCCTTTACTATCAAAAGCATTGTTCTTACAATCAAGATACATGTCACTCGAACATGGTACTCTTTGAGCACTGAGCCTCTATCAAACGGGCACCTTCTAGGACTTCTTCAAAATAGTGCTCGGGCGAGCCCTGGCCTCCGGGCGGACCCCTGGTTGCAACAGCGGTTGTCTCCATCTCCGCCCAATATGTCTTCACACGGGCAAGAGCCATCCCCGCACCCTCTATGCACGCCGACCTCTTGACAACGTCGATATGCGGCACAGCACGAAGAAATCGATGCACTAAAGCAAAATAACTATCCGGACTTGGCTCCTTCGGCCAAAGATGATCCACGACAAACTTCATGGCAAGCCCGGACAACCTGTGGAGCTCGGCCCACTCAGCCATTTGCTCATTCAACAGCAGCGGACGCTTTGGAGAGCTGAACTGCGACCAGAATAATTTTTCCACCTCATGATCTTTTTGATCTTTGAAATACTCAGTTGCATCAGCAGGACTCTTTGCTAAATCCAAGTACGCGTCTGCAGAACTCCTCAATTGATCAAGGGGGCATACTTCAGGTCGCCAAACTTTGTCCGCAATAAAAAGGGCCTCCCAGCCATGATATCTTGACAGCGAAGCTCTCTCTTGCCGCTCGATTTGAGCGGGTTTCCTTGGCTGCTTCCAAAGCCTTCTTCAAGTCAGCCGCTTTCGATTGGCTTTCCCTTTCGAGGAGCTCATAGTGGCTGGCGGCATTTTGCAGCTCAAGAGTCATGTTGGCTATTTTATCTTCGCTTTGGCGATAAGCAGCCTGTTCAGCTTTTAACTCTTCGGCCGCCTTTAGGGATGCCACATCGCTTCTCCTGGCTTGTTCCTTGGCTCGGGCAAGTTCTGCCCGAAGGGTCTCCACGGCGGCCGCTCCATCTGCAGTCAAAGCATATTATAGATACTAAGCATCATACTCCTCTTAATATTTGCTGACCGCCTGAATGTACATACCTCATGCCTCGTCAAGCCGCTTGTTCACAAGCGTGATGTCCGCATCCGCCACATCAAGTTGCCGCCTTAATTCGGCAAAATCAGCGGTCCGGTTAGCCGCCATACTCTCAGCAGCCTGCGCATGAAAGTGGCGCTATCATTACTTGAGACTATGATCCTCCGTTTGCGCCTTTGGACAGTAACCAGAGTCTCAGGGGCTACTATCTATACAGAGCACACCTAGCATGTGCGGTACAGTCAAAAATACATATATTACTGTGCGTACCTCAAAGCCTCTTAGTAGGCTCGTAAAAGCTTCATTCAACCTGCTTTTCGCGGATGTGATCCTCTCAACCACCGTACCCATTAAGGTACGATGTGCCTCTGAGATGGCCGCTTGCTCTAGAAGAGCCATCAATGTGTCCGGCTGTACACCTGACAGTCTCGGGCTTCTTCTGTTGGTCTCCTTAAGAGCCGAGAACTCCGGACTTCGGGCGGCCGTAGAGTTACCCTCTGGCCTTTGTGGATCAGGAGAAATCCTCCGTGATGACACCTCAGGGTCGTCCGTCTCTCGAGGAGGGGAAGCAGGAGGCGGCGTTTCGCTCTCCATCATCTCTGGAAGAAGATCCCCCGAAGACGAACTTTGTGGAGAAGGGCTATGAGCCGGACTGCAAAACATGTGTCTCGGTTGTTATTCTCAGAGAAAAAGCAGGACATATTTACCAAAGTGCCTTTATTCACTTACGGCTTGGTTGATGGCTGGCCCCCTTGCGGGCGCTGTGTGGCAAGAAAGCCCTCCGGGCTAGGGCCCCCTGGTGAAGGTTTCTTCCCTCGTTTGGAAACCTCCGTTTCCAAATCTTCTGGGGCGCCCCTTTTCTTCCCATGGGGGAGAGGGGATTTTATATTCACCTCCCCGATCTCCCTCCTTCGCAGAGGCACTAATTCCCCCCGTTTGGATGAGTAACGTATGAAGCCCGCTTTCGGCTTCGCTATTCCTCCCCTCATTTTCTCCTGATGGCACTTGATAGGGTGCGCGAGCCAGCATCCTGGTTAGTACAGGATCCAGCGAGCCTTCGGGAAGAGGGGCCGAACACCTAATCCTCTCCGCCTTTCTTATCCAGTCCTGGCCAAGGGCGGTTTTTCAGAATGATGTTGTGACAAATATAAAGACAGCATGTTCGGTCGCGGAATTACTTACTTGGGTATCTGGACGGTTGCAGTTGAGACCCGCATCCTCGATGGTGTCCGGACACTTTATTCGTGATCCGAAGAATAAACCATACATCCCTTCGAGCGTCACGCCGAAGAAATGTTGAATAGTTCACGGTCCTTTCGGGTTGAACTCCCACATACGGAGCGATCGACGTTGGCATGGCAGGACCCGACGAACTAGCATTACCTGAATTACTTTGACGAGACTGGCATCCCTCTTGAGGAGATCTCGGATGCGTCTTTACAATGTCAGCACGTCATTCACTGGCCCCTAGTCTAGCCCTTTGTTGACCCATGACGCCAGTTGAGGCGGAGGGTTCGCCCGGGGCGGCCGCCCGCTTTGTACCTCGGGGTGCTGTGATGTAGAGACACTCTCGTTGCCATAAGTCGGACACCTCCGGAAGGAGCCCTTTGGCCATAGGGCGTCGGCACCTTTGCTTATTATAGCGCCTCCGCACTCTGCGTGTCGCCCGTCGATCATCTTCGGCTTCACATTAAAAGTCTTGAGCCATAAGCCAAAGTGTGGGGTAATGCGGAGGAACGCCTCACACACGACGATAAATGATGAGATGTGAACGATAGAATATGGGGCTAGATCATGGAAATATAGCCCATAATAGAACATGAGCCCTCTTACGAAGGGATCAAGACTAAAGCCTAGCCCTCAGAGGAAGTGGGAAACAAATACAACGCTCTTGTTGGATTCGGGAGTGGGGATAACCTGCCCTTGAGCAGGTAGCCTGTGGGGGATTTCGGCGGTCAGATACCTAGCCTCCCTAAGCTTCTTAATGTCCTCCTCTATGACGAAGGAGGCCATCCACCGGCCTTGAAGGTTGGATCCGGACATGGTTGAGGGTCCGAAGCGCTTAGCCTGAACCTTGGGTGTTGGAACTCGAGGTAGGAGAAGGGAAGGATCGAGCATGGAAAGAAAAGGACAGGTCTTGGCCCCTTTATAAAGAGGGTGAATATCAAGCGTCCTCCGCATGGCCGTTTAGAACTTGCCTAAAATCGATGAGTCATACTAACAAGCACGGTTGGGTTACCCACACCAGTGTTGATGAGAATCCCGTGATAAGGGGAACACGATCTCTACTTCGACAAGACGTGCCAATAAAACTGCCTCGCAATACGTGCGGTAGCAGGCTAGGAAAACGGTTCGTGTAATGACCAAGCCATGGTGTGATGTCACGCTACGAAAAGTTGTCAGCATATTAGATTTGTAGAATATTGTACTCTCTATGGTGGTACATGGAATTTGTTTTATAGAGCCAGACACAATTCATGTGTTCAAAATCTACCTTGGTGTATTTGGAGAAGGAACCCGCCTTGCAATGCCGAAGACAATCTGCGCGTGGGACTCATCGTCATTGAAGCCTGGTTCAGGGGCTACTGAGGGAGTCCTGGATTAGGGGGTCCTCGGACAACCGGACTATGTACTTGTGCCAGACTATTGGACTATGAAGATACAAGATTGAAGACTTCGTCCCGTGTCCGGGTGGGACTCTCCTTTGCGTGGAAGGCAAGCTTAGCAATTCGGATATGTAGATCTCCTTCTCTGTAACCGACTGTGTGTAACCCTAGCCCCCTACAATGTCCATATAAACCGGAGGGTTTGGTCCGTAGGACAAAACAACAATCATAGGCTAGCTTCTAGGGTTTAGCCTCTACGATCTCGTGGTAGATCAACTCTTGTAATACTCATATCATCAAGATCAATCAAGCAGGAAGTAGGGTATTACCTCCATCGAGAGGTCCCGAACCTGGGTAAACATTGTGTCCCCCGCCTCCTATTACCATTAGCCTTAGACGCACGTTCAGGACCCCCTACCCGAGATCTACCGGTTTTGACACCGACACCCCCCTGCCATAGGGTGGTTTTGACCTGATGCACCATGTTGTGCTACCCGGGGGGCACGGACATGAGGGGTGCTAGCGCCAGTGGACTCAATTGAGGGCTCCTCACGAGGATGAAACCGAAATAACGGGGTTTGGCATGGTGCGTGCGCAAAGGCAGGCCCTGGGCGCATACGCCCTGGGCGCACACACCTACCTAGCCCCACGTGCGAGGAGCACGAGGAGAAGTGGCGGGCGACTGCCACCTCTCTCGCGTCCTCAGACCAAAACAGCTTAAGAGAAAACACAACTCGGGGAACCAGCATTCGAGAATACCAAATCCATTGAAAGACTACTAAGAAAACTGCAAGCAACTTCAGAAAGCAAATGAACAACCGCGTCTGGCACCTAATCTAGTCTTCTCACCAGCGCGGAGCTAAGTGCTGCCAAAGTGCTACCACTAGGACGTGGGAGGGAGCCCCCATGAGGCCCCAAGGCAACTCTCAGGAGACTCCGGGGCGTGTACAGCCCCACTCATTATTACGTGAGAGTGCCACGAGCGGAGACCTTCACAGGCCGGAGCCTTACTTCACAGGCCGGAGCCTTTATTCAGGGGTAGAACTTCCGGAGGTGCTGGATGTTCCAGGTGTTCTGGATGGGAACCCCGTCCTGTGTCTCCAGGCGCGCGGCGCCAAGCCTAGAGACACTGGCAACCCTAAATGGGCCCTCCCACATGGGAGAGAGCTTATGCAGCCCCTCCCTGGAGAGCACCCACCTTAGGACGAGATCGCCCACCTCCAACATCCTGGAACGGACATTGCGGTAGTGGTACTGCCACAGCGCATGTTGGTACCTCGCTGCCCGGGGCAAGGTTTGACGGCGGCGTTCCTCCCCCAGCACGACGTCCAGCCTCCGCGCGGCGTCCTGATGCGTTTCATCGAACGCTAGGACCCGCGTGGAGCGATGCTTGACCTCATGAAGGAGAACCGCTTCTGCTCCGTAGACGAGGAAGAAGGGCGTTTCTCCTGTTGGCTTGGTTACAGTGGTGCGGATGGACCACGGCACGGACTGCAGCTCGTCGAGCCAGCCCCTACCGCAGGCCTCGAGCTTCTTCTTGAAGGTGTAGGTCTTGAGGCCCCTCAGGACTTCCGCATTTGCCCTTTCAGCCTGTCCATTGCTCCGTGGGTGTGCTACTAAGGCATAGTAGATTTGCATTCCAAGGTTAGCATAGTATGTTTTGAAAAGATTGCTGGTGAACTGCGAGCCATTGTCGGTGATGATGCGATTGGGGACCCCAAATCGGCTCACGATTCCCTTTGATGAACTTGATGGGCGATCCTTCTGGGATGGTCCGCACGACCTCTACCTCCGCCCACTTGGTGAACTTGTCGATGGCGATGTAGAGGTATCGGTAGCCCCCTGGCGCCCGAGGGAATGGCCCTATGATGTCCAGTCCCCAGACCGCAAATGGCCACATGAGCGGGATCGTCTGGAGGCCCTGTGCAGGCTGATGGATCTTCTTGGCGTGGAATTGGCATGCTTTGCAAGAGCACACCATCTCGCTAGCGTCGTTGAGCGTGATGGGCCAATAGAAGCCGCAGCGGAACACCTTACCCACCAGGGTGCAGGACGAGGAGTGATGCTCGCAGTCCCCACCATGGATATCCGTCAGCAGCTCGAGCCCCTGTTCCCTGGAGATGCATCACATTGAAATGTCATTGAGCCTCCTGCGATATAACTCACCATCATTGATCTGATGCGTGGTGGCACGGACAGACCCACGCGCTCAACGATCCTCTTCCTTCTCTAGCAGGGTCCCTTGAAGCAAGCACGCCTTGAACTCTTACATCTAGCACCCTCCACGAGGCTCGGCGCAAGCAGGAGGCGAGCTCTGAGGGTGACGCGAGGCTAGAGCACCCGTCTCGGGTGCTTGTGGCAAGTCCTCCTGAGGTGGTGCTGGAGTCGTGATGTGTGGGACCGCAGATGGCCTTAAGAGCCGCTCCTCAGAAACCCTGGCTCCTGAGGGAGCCTGCGAGAGGCTCTTTTGGCAATGTCGGTTGCTTCCTTGTTCGTCCCGTGCGGCACATGCTGCAGCTCCACGCCCATGAACCGCTTCTCCATTTTGCTCACCTCTTCTAGGTACGCCTCCATGTGTTCGTCCTTAGGCGTGTACTCCTTGTTGGAGAAATTGACGAGAAGCTGAGAGTCGCCCTTGATAGTGAGGCGCTTTATCCCCAGTGCGACTGTGGCCCTAAGCCCAGCGAGCAAGCCTTCAAACTCTGCGATGTTGTTGGAGACCTTCTCGCCCTGTTGAAAGCAGAGTTAAACTGCATAGAAAAGCTTGTCCTTGGTGGGTGAGATGAAGATGGCCCCTGCCCCAGCGCCTTGTCTAGCAAACGCCCCGTTGAAGTACATGATCCATCCGTCTGGCTCTTCATCTCCTGGCGAGAGGGAGTAGTCCTCACTTACTCCAAGGTCTGGAGCGTCAGTCCACTCGGCCACGAAGTCCGCGAGGGTCGCGCCCTTGATGACCCTGGTGGTACTGAACTCGAGATTGAATGCTTGAATCTCAATGTTCCATTCAGCAACTCGCCCAGCTGTGTTCGGGCTCCGGAGCACCCTCTCCAGTGGGTACGCTGAGACGACCTTGATGGGGTGGCCTTGAAAGTAGTGGTGCAGTTTCCTGGAGGCAACCAGAAGTGAGAGCAAGAGCTTCTGCTGCATGGGTTAGCGTTCTCAGGCCTCCCTCAGTATTGTGCTGACGAAGTACATGGGGTGCTCGACGATGGGGGAAGCTTCAGCGGGATCTTGTTCTCCATGAGGGCACGGGTCCCTTGCGGCCTCATGAGGCCCTTCCTCCAGAGCTTTGAAAACCACGGGGTCAATCATGGCCTCAGGAGGAATGTCGACCGCTGCGCCGGCCGAGACTTCAGATGCCTCCCCCGGGGTGTGCTGCACTTCGCTTGCTGGTTGTGCATCCTGCTGAAGTTTCTCAACCGGGCGCTCCTTCCTTAGCGCCACCAGGGCGGCGCTTGCTGAGTGAGGAGCACCAAGGGCTCGAGAGGGCATGGTGCCACCATCACGGGCGAACTGGTCAGATATCCCTTGAGGTCCTGGAAGGCTGCGTCCGCCTCGGGTGTCCACTCGAATGGCTCCTTCCTTTTCATCAACTTCAAAAACGGGAGGGCGCGCTCCCCCAGCTTGGAATTGAAGCACCCAAGTGAGGTCACGCAGCCAGTCAGCTTCTGCATCTCCCTTAGGGTCTGTGGGGGTTTCATATCTTCTATCGCCTTTACCTTCTCTGGATTAGCCTCGATCCCTCTGTGCGATACCAAGAAGCCTAGCTGCTTGCCGGAGGGGACCTCGAACACACACTTCTCGGGGTTAAGCCTAAGATCCACCGTGCACAGGATGGCGAACGTCTCTTCCAGATCTTCTATCAGAGTCTTGGCCTCCCGAGACTTCACCACTATATCATCTACGTAGGCCTCTGCGTTCTTCCCGAGCTGCAAACCCAAGGCGATGTGCATCAACCACTGGAAGGTTGCAACGGCGTTGCACAGCCCAAAGGGCATGCAGGTGTAGCAGTACACCCCACACAGGGTGAGGAATGCTTCGCCTAGGACTTTTGAAGATTTCCTAGAAATTTGATACCCCCAAGTCTAGGATGCCGACAGTTCCCACATATTCTAGGAAGATCTTTATCGGTCGAACCGCAATGTCAACATACGTTATTCCCTTTGTCATCGGTATGTTACTTGCCCGAGATTCGATCGTCGGTATCTTCATACCTAGTTCAATCTCGTTACTAGCATGTATCTTTACTCATTTTGTAATGCATCATCCCGCAACTAACTCATTAGTCACATTACTTGCAAGGCTTCATATGATGTGCATTACCGAGAGGGCCCAGAGATACCTCTCCGATACTCGGAGTGACAAATCCTAATCTCGATCTATGCCAACCCAACAAACACCTTCGGAGATAACTGTAGAGCATATTTATAATCACCCAGTTACGTTGTGATGTTTGATAGCACACAAGGCATTCCTCCGGTGTCTGGGAGTTGCATAATCTCATAGTCGGAGGAATATATATTTGACATGAAGAAAGCAGTTGCAATAAAACTGAACGATCATTATGTTAAGCTAACGGATGGGTCTTGTCCGTCACATCATTCTCCTAATGATGTGATCCCGTTCATCAAATGACAACACATGTCCATGGCTAGGAAACTTAACCATCTTTGATCAACGAGCTAGTCAAGTAGAGGCATACTAGGGACACGGTGTTTTGTCTATGTATTCACACATGTATCAAGTTTCCGGTTAATACAATTCTAGCATGAATAATAAACATTTAACATGATATAAGGAAATATAAAATAACAACTTTATTATTGCCTCTAGGGCATATTTCCTTCAGTCTCCCACTTGCACTAGAGTCAATAATCTAGATTACATTGTAATGAATCTAACACCCATGGAGTCTTGGTGTTGATCATGTTTTGCTCGTGGAAGAGGCTTAGTCAACAGGTCTGCCACATTCAGATCCGTATGTATTTTGCAAATCTCTATGTCTCCCTCCTAGATCAAATCTCGGATGGAGTTGAAGCGTCTCTTGATGTGTTTGGTCTTTTTGTGAAATCTGGATTCCTTCGCCAAGGCAATTGCTCAAGTATTGTCACAAAAGATTTTCATTGGACCCGATGCACTAGGTATTACACCTAGATCGGATATGAACTCCTTCATCCAGACTCCTTAATTAGCTGCTTCCGAAGCAGCTATGTACTCCGCTTCACACGTAGATCCCGCCATGACACTCTGCTTGGAACTGCACCAACTGACAGCTCCACCATTTAATAAAAATACGTATCCGGTTTGTGACTTAGAGTCATCCGGATCAGTTTCAAAGCTAGCATAGGAGGAACACTATTTCCTCGAGAAGAAATGAAGTGGGAGAGGTGATATCGGATCATCAACAATTGGCGGGAATGTTCTGGGCTGATTTTAAACAACGGATGGGCCGTGACAAGGGCATTGAAATGGGATTTCATTTGGATGCTTTAATTTCCAAAGTCGATGGGCTGGAAGATTTGTCTATGCTTTTCAGTGAGGATGAGGTTGAGCTGGTTATCAGTCACATGCCCACCGATCGTGCACCTGGCCCAGATGGCTTCACTGGGCTATTTTTTGAAGAAATGTTGGTCAATTTTAAAACCTGACTTTATGCAATTAGTCAAGGATTTTTATGATGGTAAATGTGATCTGGAATGTCTCAACTCTTCTTTAATTACCCTCATCCCAAAGAAGCTTAGCCCTGAAGTGGTTGATGATTTCCGGCCAATTTCATTGACTAACACGTGCTTAAAGTTCTTAACAAAGCTATTGGCTAATCGGCTGCAAAAGGTGATACTGAAATGCATACATAAGAACCAGTATGGTTTTCTTTGCTGCTGTTCAATCCAAGATTGCCTTGCTTGGTGTTTTCAATACATGCATCAATGTAAAGCTTCCAAGCGGCCCATAATTTTGCTCAAGCTTGATTTCACCAAGGCTTTTGATACAATTGAGCATGAGTCTATTCTCAGAATGCTACAGTGTAAGGGTTTTGATGATCGATGGAATGGATGGGTTAATGGGCTTTTATCCTTGGGATCTTCCTCAGTTTTAGTTAATGGTGTGCCTGGTCAACATTTTACGTGTCGTACTAGAGTTTGACAAGGTGACCCTCTGTCTCCACTACCTTTTGTAATTGTGGTTAATCTTCTCCAATCACTGGTGAATGAGATGTGTTCTAGAAACATCTTAACTCTGACCATCCCAACTAATTCCAATGACTACCCGATCGTACAATATGCAGACGACACTCTCATTGTTCTGTCTGCTGTGGATGCTCAGGTCTTGGCTTTCAAGGAAATGCTTGACAAATTTGCAAAGCCTGCGGGTTTGAAGGTCAACTTCAGTAAATCCTCACTAACTCCTTTGAACATGTCTGATGAAGAGGGTTTAAGGATTGCTGGGTTGCTTGGATGTGAAGTTGGCACCATGTCGTTCACATACCTTGGGCTCCCGATGGGTACTTCATGTCCAACCATCTATGATCTTTTGCCCCTGGTAGACCGAATCGAGAGATGCTTATCGGCTGCCTCTTGTTTGTTAAACCAAGGTAGTAGGCTCCAGCTGTTACAATCTGTGCCGGCTTCCATGCCGATTTACTTCTTGTGCTCCTTGTCTTTGCCCATGGCATTCTTAAACAGATTGAGAGGATCATGCGACAGTGTCTTTGGCGTGGAAACTCTGACCCCCCACGGCAGTCATTGGCTGCTTGGGACCTAGTTTGTAGGCCTAAGAAATTTTCTGGCCTTGGAGTTACCCACCTGGGTTTTCAAAATGAAGCATTGCTTATGAAACACTTATTCAAGTTCTTCAACAAGCGAGACATACCATGGGTTAATCTAATTTGGAGCACATACTATGGATCCTCGGCCCCTCAAGCGACTCAGAGCTGTGGTTCTTTTTGGTGGCGTGACGTGCTCAGCCTATATGATAAATTTTGTAAATTGGCTACTTCGCAGGTGCATGCAGGTGACGCGGTGGTTTTCTGGTTGGACCATTGGAAAGTTGATAACTGCACCATCCCATTGAAAGAAAGATTCCCGTGTCTCCATTCATTTGGCATTGATGACTTGATCACGGTTAGGGATTTTTTCAACATGACAACTGAGTCTGATTATTTACACCTGCCCTTGTCTGTGGAAGCATTTAATGAGTTGCAGCAGCTACAATCTATTTTGGCTCCCATAAATTTGGACCCCGAGGGGAAGGGTATCTGGATATGGCCTTCTAAGTCTAGAGATTTTCAATCAAGGCTCTTTTATGAACTTAATTTCCATCACTTGGTAGTTGACCCCATTCTTAAGTGGATTTGGAAATGCTCATGCACTCTTAAGCTCAAAGTCTTTGGCTGGCTCCTTCTAATGGATCGATTGAATACCAGTGACATGATGCAGGCATTGGAATGTGCAAGATGACACTTGTGTTTTATGTCACATGCCTAGCCACAAGGATCGTGTGCATCTTTTCTTCACTTGCAACTTCAGCCAGCGTGTTTGGAATTATCTTGGTATTTCTTGGGTCTCCCATCTGAATCAATCCACATACATGATGGCTCTTTCTAACTGCAAGGACTTTGGGTTCCCTTTCTTTTCTGAAGTGGTTTTCACAGCCACTTGGAATATTTAGACTCAGAGGAATGGCAAGATCTTTAGGAATGAGAATCCTAGCTTCAGAGCTAGGAGAAGAAATTTTGTACATGATATCTCTTTGTTAGCACATAGGATAAAATGCAAAAATATAGGGACAGCCTCCTATCTTGGATAGCCTACCTTCCTTAGGACCTGGTATGTATTTTCCTCCCCCCCCAACTCTCTTCCTTGTACATTGTAATTTGTTTGGTTTGGAGTCTTAATAAAAGACTGTGAGGTTGTTGCCTTGCAGTACATAGTCAAAAAAACTCGGGCATTTTCTTAAAATATTATCTTCAACTCCTGGAACATCTCATATGGTCCATGACATTCAAAACGTCTTTGAAATCCTGATTCTAAGCCGTAAAGCATGGCACATTGAACTAACGAGCAGTCATCAGATTGAGCTTGCCAGACATTCACAACGTCAATTTCTGCTCCTGCAGCAGGCCTTTCACCTAGCGGTACATCAAGGACATAATTCTTCTGTGCAGCAATGAGGATAATCCTCAAGTTACAGACCTAGTCCGTGTAGTTGCTACCATCATCTTTCAACTTAGCTTTCTCTAGGAACACATTAAAATTCACGGAAACGGTAGCATGGGCCATTGATCTACAACATAGATATGCAAAAACTATCAGGACTAAGTTCATGATAAACTAAGATCAATTAATCATATTACTTAAGAATTCCCACTTAGATAGTCATCCCTCAAGTCATCTAAATGATACGTGATCCAAATCAACTAAACCATGTCCGATCATCACGTGAGATGGAGTAGTCATCAATGGTTCATGTTCGACCTTTTGGTCTCCAGTGTTCCGAGTCCATGTATGTACATGCTAGGCTTGTCAAGTTTAACCCGAGTATTCCGCATGTGCAAAACTGGCTTGCACCCATTGTATTTGAACGTAGAGCCTATCACACCCGATCATCATGTGGTGTCTCAGCATGAAAGACTTTCGCAACAGTGCATACTCGGGGAGAACACTTATACCTTGAAATTTATTTAAGGGATCATCTTATAATGCTACCGTCGTACTAAGCAAAATAAGATGCATAAAAGATAAACATCACATGCAATCAAAATATGTGACATGATATGGCCGTCATCATCTTGTGCTTTTGATCTCCATCACCAAAGCAACGTCATGATCTTCATCGTCACCGACTTGACACCTTGATCTCCATCGTAGCGTCGTGGTTGTCCCGCCAACTATTGCTTCTACGACTATCGCTACCACTTAATGATTAAGTAAAGCAATTACATGGCATTTGTATTTCATACAATAAAGCGACAACCATAAGGCTCCTGCCAGTTGCTAATAAAGTTTACAAAACATGATCATATCATACAACAACGTATATCACATCATGTCTTGACCATATCACATCACAACATTCCCTCCAAAAATAATTTAGACGTCCTCTACTTTGTTGTTGCAAGTTTTACGTGGCTGCTACGAGCTTCTAGCAAGAACCGTACTTACCTACGTCACAAAACCACAACGGTGATTTATCAAGTTTGCTGTTTTAACCTTCACAAGGACCGACCGCAGTCAGATTCGATTCAACTAGAGTTGGAGAAACAGACACCCACCAGCCACCTTTATGCAAATCTAGTTGCATGTCTATCGGTGGAACCGGTGTCATGAACGTGGTCATGTAAGGTTGGTCCGGGCCGCTTCACCCAATAATATCGCTGAATCAAAATAAGACATTGGTGGTAAGCAATATGACGATCATCGCCCACAACTCTTTGTGTTCTACTCGTGCATATCATCTACGCATAGACCTAGCTCGGATCCCACTGTAGGGAAATGTAGCATGCAATTTGAAAAAAAATCATACGCTCACGCAAGATCTATCTAGGGGAGAGTGTGTCCACGTACCCTCGTAGACCGAAAGTGGAAGCGTTTACTTAACGCGGTTGATGTAGTCCAACATCTTCTCGTTCCGACCGATCGAGTACTGAACGTACGGCACCTCCGAGTTTTGCACACATTCAGCGTGATAACGTCCCTCAAGCTCTTGATCCAGCAGAGGGTCGAAGGAGTAGATGAGTTCCATCAGCACGACGGCGTGGTGACGATGATGTGATCCATGTTGGGCTTCGCCTAAGCACCGCGAGAATATGACTGAAGGCGTAAACTGTGGAGGGGGGCACCGCACATGGCTTGGATCAATTGGTGTGTCTTCTAGCCCCCCGTATGCAAAGGAGGGAGGCAGAGGAGGCCGGCCCTAGGCGCACCCCAAGTGGGGCCTCTAGTAGGATTCGGCCCCCCCTTCCTTTTATCGGAGGGGGAAAGGGGGAAGGAGAGGGAGTAAGACAAGGAAAGGGGGGCGCCGCCCCCTTGCCTAGTCCAATTCGGCCTCCTCCCTTGTGGGGGGGGCAGCCCCTTGTGGGCTGGTTAGCCTCCCTCCTATGGCCCATATGGCTCATATCTTTCCCGGGGGGGTTCCGGCAACCCCTCCGGTACTCTGGTATGTACCCGATACATTCCGGAACCCTTCTGGTGTCCAAATACTACCTTACAATATATCAATCTTTACCTCTCGACCATTTCGAGACTCCTCGTCATGTCCGTGATCTCATACGGGACTCCGAACAACCTTCGGTCACCAAAACACATAACTTATATAATACATATCGTCATCGAATGTTAAGCGTGCGGACCCTACGGGTTCAAGAACTATGTAGACATGACCGAGACACCTCTCCGATTAATAACCAATAGCGGAACCTGATGCTCATATTGGTTCCCACATATTTCACGAAGATCTTTATCGGTCGAACCGCAATGTCAACATACGTTATTCCCTCCGGTATGTTACTTGCCCGAGATTCGATTGTTGGTATCTTCATACCTAGTTCAATCTCGTTACCGGCATGTATCTTTACTCATTTTGTAATGCATCATCCCGCAACTAACTCATTAATCACATTGCTTGCAAGGCTTCATATGATGTGCATGTTGGGGAACGTAGTAATTTCAAAATTTTCCTACGCACATGCAAGATCATGGTGATGCATAGCAATGAGAGGGGAGAGTGTTGTCCACGCACCCTCGTAGACCGTAAGCGGAAGCGTTATGACAATGCGGTTGATGTAGTCGTACGTCTTCACAATCCGACCGATCCAAGCACCGAACGTACGGCACCTCCGAATTCAGCACACGTTCAGCTCGATGACGATCCCCGGACTCGATCCAGCGGGGTGTCGGGGATGAGTTCGTCGGCCGACGGCGTGGTAGCGATGATGATGTTCTACCGACCACGGGCTTGGCCTAAGCACGCAACAATATGACCGAGGTGGAATATGGTGGAGGGGCACCGCACTGCAGAGCGATCACGAAGATCAACTTGTGTGTCATGGCTGCCCCGTATATAAAGGAGCAAGGGAGGAGGGCGGCCAAGGAGGAGGCGTGCCCAGGGGGAGTCCTACTCCCACAGGGAGTAGGACTCCTCCTTTCCTAGTAAGTAGGAAGAGCGAAGGGGGAGAGAAGGGAAGGAAGGAGGGTGCGGCCCCTCCCTAGTCAATTCGGACTAGGCCTTGGGGAACCTGTGGCCTGCCCTAGGCAGCCCCTCTCTCTTTCCCGTGTGGCCCAATAAGGCCCAATACTTCTCCCGGCGAATTCCCGTAACTCTCCGGTACTCCGATAAATACCCGAATCACTCGGAACCTTTCCGAAGTCCGAATATAGTCGTCCAATATATCAATCTTTACGTCTCAACCATTTCTAGACTCCTCATCATGTCCCCGATCTCATCCGGGACTCCGAACTCCTTCGGTACATCAAAACTCATAAACTCATAATATAAGCATCGCCGAAACCTTAAGCGTGCGGACCCTACGGGTTCGAGAACTATGTAGACATGACCGAGACACGTTTCGGTCAATAACCAATAAGCGGAACCTGGATGGTCATATTGGCTCCCACATATTCTCTGAAGATCTTTATTGGTCAAACCGCATAACAACATACGTTGTTCCCTTTGTCATCGGTATGTTACTTGCCCGAGATTCTATCGTCGGTATCTCAATACCTAATTCAATCTCGTTACCGGCAAGTCTCTTTACTCGTTATATAATGCATCTTTCCGTAACCAACTCATTGGCCACATTGCCTGCAAGGCTTATAGTGATGTGCATTATCGAGAGGGCCTAGAGATACCTCTCTGACAATTGGAGTGACAAAACCTAATCTCGAAATACGCCAACTCAACATGTACCATTGGAGACACCTGTAGAGATCCTTTATAATCACCCAGTTAAGTTGTGACGTTTGGTAGCACACAAAGTGTTCCTCCGGTAAATGGGAGTTGCATAATCTCATAGTTGTAGGAACATGTATAAGTCATGAAGAAAGCAATAGCAACATACTAAACGATCCAGTGCTAAGCTAACAGAATGGGTCAAGTCAATCACATCATTCTCCTAATGATGTGATCCCGTTAATCAAATGACAACTCATGTCTATGGTTAGGAAACTTAACCATCTTTGATTAACGAGCTAGTCAAGTAGAGGCATACTAGTGACACTATGTTTGTCTATGTATTCACACATGTATTATGTTTCCGGTTAATACAATTCTAGCATAAATAATAAACATTTATCATGAAATAAGGAAATAAATAATAACTTTATTATTGCCTCTAGGGCATATTTCCTTCAGTGCATTATCAAGAGGGCCTAGAGATACCTCTCTTATACTCGGAGTGACAAATCCTAATCTCGATCTATGCCAACCCAACAAACACCTCCGGAGATACCTATAGAGCATATTTTTAATCACCCAGTTACGTTGTGATGTTTGATAGCACACAAGGCATTCCTCCGGTGTCCAGGAGTTGCATAATCTCATAGTCGGATGAATATATATTTAACATGAAGAAAGCAATAGCAATAAAACTGAACAATCATTAAGCTAAGCTAACGGATGGGTCCACATCATTCTCCTAATGATTTGATCCCATTCATCAAATGACAACACATGTCCATGGCTATGAAACTTAACCATCTTTGATCAACGAGCTAATCAAGTAGAGGCATACTAGGGACACAGTGTTTTGTCTATGTATTCACACATGTATCAAGTTTCCGGTTAATACAATTCTAGCATGAATAATAAACATTTAACATGATATATGGAAACATAAAATAACAACTTTATTATTGACTCTAGGGCATTTTTCCTTCAAAGATCTACCCGAGTGAGGCAAGTCCTTCATGGGCGATGGCCATCATGGGATAGACAAGGTTGCTTCTTCGTGGACCCTTCGTGGGTGGAGCCCTCTTTGGACTCGCGCAGCCGCTACCCTTCGTGCGTTGAAGTCTCCATCAATGTGGATGTACGATAGCACCATCTATCGAAACCACGCCAAAAATCTCCGTGTCTTCATTGTGTTTGCACACTCCAATCCCATCCCTTTAGTTTCTTGCAATTAGCATGCTTTTATCTTTCCGCTTGTCGGTGTACTAAAGTAGGGGTACCTTAGTATCCCGAACTTGTGCCAGGCGATCGCAGCACCATGGCGGGGGCTTGCGGCGTCGCCAACACCGCCGTTATTCCTATTACGCCATTCAAGAACAAAGTGTTAGCGAGAAAGCGAGTCCGGCAAGAGAAGCTTGCCGGAAAATAACCAAGACCCAGTGGCGGCAAGCTGCGGGTGCGACAAAACGGCGACCATGACAAAGGCGCTTGCAGCGGAAGCCACTGTCGGTGTACTAAAGTAGGGTACCTTAGTACCCGAACTTGTGCATGATCGATCGCAGACACCCAGCGGCAAGGCTTGCGGACGCCCGCCAAGGCCCTCCACCGTTCCTTATTACTGCCATTCAAGAACAAAGTACCAACCAAGAAAACGAAGGCCCCGGCAAGGAGAGCTTGCCGGGAAGGCCAACCGAGGCATCATAAGAAGACTTGTCGCGGCGCCCTCGCGCGCCCCGGCAAGGCCCGACGGCCGGCAAGCTTGCCGGCACGACAAGAGAAGGGCCGCGGCAAGGCACTTGCCGCGGCAAGGCTGCCACCCACACTCCAGCGCACCCAATGACGTGTCGTCACAAGGCCATCCCAAAGAGACGCGTGGCGAGGCAATACGCAGCCATGCGAAGCAAGGTGGCAAGCGGAGTGACAGAGGCGCCATCGTGGCAACGGTGGCTCACTTAACGGTCCTCCTCCTGCCTTTGTTAGGGCGACAGACGGGCATTAAATGCCCTTGTCCCTACCGTCGAGTTAGGTAGGGAACCTTTGTTGTACCTTCTGCTGTACCAACCTGCGATTTTACCTTTCTACCCCCTCTTCCTACGCTGCCACCTGTGGATCCCCCCTTCAGAGTATAAAAGGGAGGCCCATGCGCACGTAGAAGGGGTTCGGGCCATTCGATACCCGCGGCACCACCATATGCTCGCATGCTCAAGCAAGATCAAATAACACACACAAAGCAGCAGTAGGGGTCTTATCTCTCCGGAGAGCCCCGTAGCTGGGTAAAAATCGCCCGTCTCCCCCGCGCGCTCGACCTCGATCTGCTCTGCGCACGACCCCCACTCCCTTGCCGAACCAGAAGGGGCCCCCAGTGCCCCATAGGTGCTCGAGGCCATAAAGATACGCCCCGACATCTTTGGCGCGCCAGGTAGGGGGTGTCGAGATCGTGAGCATCTGATCCGGTCTCCACGTGCGCTACATCAACGTTGTAGGATCGAAAGTATGTCTAGAGGGGGGTGATTAGACTACTTGACAATATAAAAATTCTGCCTTTTGACAAAGAACAGTTTTTGGCAGATTCACAATTATGATCAAGTCAAGCATCACCCTACACATGCAATTCTAGAGTATAGGCAGCGGAAAGTAAATTGCACATGTAGTAAAGAGAGGTGGAGAAGAGCAAACGCAATTTTGGAGACGCGGTGATTTTTCTCGTGGTTCCGATAGGTGGTGCTATCGTACTTCCACGTTGATGGAGACTTCAACCCACGGAGGGTAGCGGCTGCTTGAGTCCACGGAGGCTCCACCCACGAAGGGTCCACGAAGAAGCAACCTTGTCTATTCCATCATGGCCTCGCCCACGGAGGCTAGCCTTACTCGGGGTAGATCTTCACAGTAGGCGATCTCCTTGCCCTTACAAACTTCTTGGTTCAACTCCACATCTCGGCGACGGAGGCTCCCAAGCGACACCTAACCAATCTAGGAGGCACCACCCTCCAAAAGGTAATAGATGTTGTTGATGATGATGAACTCCTTGCTCTTGTGCTTCAAATGATAATCTCCCCAACACTCAACTCTCCTCACTGATTTGGCTGTGGTGGAAGAAAGGATTGAGTGGAAAGAAACTTGGGAAGGCTAGAGATCAAGCTTCATATGGTGGGAGTGGAGCAACTTGATCTCAACACAAGGGTAGGTAGTTCTCTTCTCAGAAATGTAAGGTAGGAGTGGTAGTTCTTTCTGATGGCTCTCTCCACGAATGAAGAGGGGGTGGAGGGGTATAAATAGCCTCCACACAAAATCCAACCGTTACACACATTTGATCAATCTCGGTGTGACCGAAGTGGACAACTCGGTGAGACCGATAGTTCAAATAATGTGAACATTGGGATTTTCGGTGGGACCGAAAATACAATCTCGGTTAGTCCGATTCGTGCAATGACAAGAGCATGCCAGTTTCGGTGGGACCGACTTCATCATCTCGGTGACACCGATTTGATGTCGAAGATTCTGAAGCTTGGCAACTCATGTTTGGTGAGACCGAGTTGAGAATCGGAAAATCCGAGTTTACTAGGGTTTGGCTTATGGCTGAGGTGGTTCATCTCGGTGTGGTGAGTTTGGAATATCGGTGGGACCGAGACTACTTATGAGTGTCTATGGCGGTGAAAGTTCTTGATAGTTTAGGAGATGTATCACTAAGCACTTGAGCAACGGATCATCATCATAACCTCATCCCTTTTAATAGTATTGGCTTTTCCTATGGACTCAATGTGATCTTGGATCACTAAACCAAAAATGGAGTCTTGAGCTTTTGCCAATGCTTGCCTTAGCATTTTGGGGGTCCACCTCTTGATCCTTGCCATACCCATATCCTTGAACTCTGAAATGATTCTCAAGTAACTATTAGTTCAATGATATATATGTTGTTATTAATTACCAAAACCACCCGGGGATTAGTTGCACTTTCAATCTCCCCCTTTTTGGTAATTGATGACAACATATAGATCAAAGCTTCGACAAAGGATATAATCAATGAATAATATCGTCACTTTGAGAAGTATGTGATAAGCAAGAGCTCCCCCTAAATTTGTGCATTATTTAAGATTTGCGTTTGAATGCAAATGTACAATCGATTAGGATCATGGGTCACTCTTCCATGTCACATACATCTTGGTGGAGCGCACAAAATGATAAGAATGAACAGCATGCACCCAATCACCAAGACATGAGTAAATGGTCATACGAGATAGGAATGGCATATGATAAGCGTTAAGCACACATTAAAGCATAATGCGACCAAGCACTCATTAAGGTAGAATCAAGCGGAGTATCAAACACAGAATGTCTCGAAAAGCAAAAGTATCTCAAAGAAACCGCAAAAGAACGAAAGAGGAAAAGCGCAAAGACAACGACACTCTCTCTCGAAGCCCTATGATCTATACAATTTCTCCCCTTTGGCAACAAGTTACCAAAAGTTCAAAAAGCATAGAGCTAAGCGTCACTGCGGACTCTGTGGCGGCTCCGTGCAGGTTGATGTCGGAGTGGATATGTGACATCGGCGAAGACTTGGTGATGTCTGTCTTTGGTGGAGTGGACCTTTGGAGCTGGAGCTGGAGTAGGACAGCAACTTTGGAAGCTGTGGGAGGTCTTGAAGCTGTAGTCTGGTGTCGATCCTTTGGAATAGCAGTGATCGGGATCCTTTGGGAACCGGAGCGATCTGTCGATTAGAATCTGGACTAAGTCATCCTGCAACTCACGCATAAGCTCGCCTTCTCTGCTTTGCTTCCTCAATGTCTACCTCGAGCTTGTTGGCGGTCACTTGTACTTGATCGACTTCACGTCCAGGCGTGGATCTTATCGTCAACAATCCTCTCTAAGCTCTCCTGAGACTGTTCAATGCTGGCCAGGCGTTGTTCAATCCTTTGAGTAGCTTCAAGAATTTGCTCTCCGAAACTCTTTGGTTTAGCTGCTGCTGCTGCTGCTTCCTTGTCAGCTTTGGCTTTCTTAGCAGCTGCGATCTTGGCTTGACCTTCAACAGATGTCGGATCCTCCTCATCCATCACAACAACATTGTCTTCATGCTCTGGCTGCAA
This sequence comes from Aegilops speltoides, assembly GCA_021437245.1. NCBI lineage: Eukaryota > Viridiplantae > Streptophyta > Magnoliopsida > Poales > Poaceae > Aegilops > Aegilops speltoides. Next base: position 445,934,718 of record CM038142.1, read on the forward strand.
TGGTAAATGTTCTCTATCCAACAAGAATGTGCCCGTGCCAAACTTGGCATTGATAAGCATCTGAATCTGCGGGGCAAATCCACATGACCTTTTCTGGTCAGCTGCAGTCCTCTTAATGGTCTCTACCATCAAGTCCATCACCTTGAAAGGTGCTCTCTCATCAAGTATGTGCAGCATGTTGATAGAGTATCCTCGATCATCGATCATCTCAGATTTGGGCATCAAGGTATGCCTCAAAATGGTATTAGTGGTAGGTAAGCCTGCACGGAGATGGTAGATCGAGCCGAGCTTCAGTTGCAAATCCTCTGCTGGAATCTCTTTGTACATGTTTTCATGGATTCATGATTCTTCTTTGGAATCCCATATACATCAATATCATCTTCTCGTTGCCTTTGGAGCATTCAGAATTTCTGCCCATTCTTCTTGAAGAAGAAAACCTTTGACCTTGGTCATCCACATAATCTTTCCATCGGGGTAGAAGTGAGTGTGGCATAAAATTGCATTATCATCTCATCGTTCCAACTGGTCAATTTCGACCTACAAAATCTGCAACTCCACATGCGGTGAAACTTTCATGCACATGTGGAAAGAAATCTCTGTGCTCTTATTTGTCAATGTACTTCCGGTCAACATATCGGGTGTCTGCGACTATGGGCTTCTTGTCCATCAAGACGGTCTCATAGAAGTCCTGCTGCTCTCGGTGTGAAATCTGGGATCTATAGCAGTTCTTCTCCTCACGGCATATGGGTCGGTTTATCTCCATAGCTTGAGACCTTTATCTTTCCTTGCCTTCATATCCTCGGCTTGAGGGTGAGCATCATTATGGAGTTGCAGTTTTGGGCGAAGTTTCAAAAACTGGTCCTTCATCGTCGAGACTCGGTGGTGGCACATCATCCTTGTTCTTTTAGAGATTTGGAATGTTTTCGACGGTCTTCTTGGGCTTGGCGGCGAGGCTTTGGAGCTGCCTTAGCTGGAGCAGATTTCTTGGGCTTTGATGTGGCTCCGGCCTTAATGGCATCACCCATGAGCTTGGCTTCGAGGAGGAGGCTGGGGTGCTTCCTCATCCTCATCCTCTCTGCTTTGCATCATGCACTATCCTCTTTCTCTTGGTGGTTTTCTTCACTTTGCTTGCAGTGCCTCTCCCAAATTCAGCTTCTTAGCAGCAGTTGACTGCTTGACTTTCTTTGGTGCCCTTCTTAGATTGTCGATCTTGTTGCTCTTTGGCAACAACCTTCCTTTAGGCTTTGAGGTCACCTCTTCCTCAACAACAAAATCTGAATCCTCATCATCTGAATTCCTCTTCTTTCTAGCTCTGGTGGCTGCAGGAGGCATGCCACTTGGTGTACTCCTCTCACCATCATCGGATGAGCTACTAGGATCGGGACTAGTGCTGCCTCTGGAATATACGCAATGGGTGTCTCGACCTGTTCTCCTTCATCCTTGGCATCGACATGGTGACAACCTGTGAATAGATAAGGTGTAGGCAGAGAAGAAGAGTCATCACAAAGCTGCAGAAGTTTTGCAAAAAAATGAGTTCAAATTCTAGTATTAAGTTTTCACAGAAGACATTTCGGTCGAGACCGAGTTTAAAGTTGGTGAATCCGAAGTGTTAAGCAGAGCTTCACACACCACTTTCGGTTTGACGAAGTGGGTTTGATCTGCCAAAAACACTAGGGTTTCACAGAATCTTCATTTCGGTCACACCGATTTTGCACAACTTCGGTTGGACCGAAGGTGCGGTCTGATAGCCATAGGCCAAATCGGTCATACCGAAAATATAAAATCGGTCTCACCGAGATGTGTTCATGAAACCTAACCTAAAACTTTTACTCGAATCTAGTTCAAACGAACCAATCTAGTGTCTGAGGAGGATTTCAATCGTGGCAAGATACTAGGCAATCAAGCGTGCATTGAATCGGAGATGGGAGCACGAGTGGGATCAAAACTCACCTAACTTGGTGGAGTTTTTCTCGGCGGCAGCGGCTCGGAGGAGATGGCCGTTGGCGACGGAGACTGCGGCGAGGCGCCGACGGCGACGGCGGCGACGATCCGGAGACCAAGCGACAGCGGCAAAGGGTGTGGGGCGAAACGTTTGAAGGAGGAATCAGCGCGCACGGCCCTCGGAATATATACCCTTCGCTGTCGGTGGGACGAGTTGTAAACTTCGGTGGCACCGAGATGGATAACTGCTAAGCGATTATGCACTTGATCATGCGAAAATCACAACTCGGTTTCACCGAGATGAAAACCTAGATCAGTCTAAATGCTTTCGGTTCGACCGAGTTTGAGTGAGTTGGTCGACCGAAATCAATTAGAAGGTTTTGGAAATTAGCCCTTGACGGATCGGTGGTCGAGTGCTCCTCACCGGAGGTCAAGAAAATGACTTGTTCAAAATTTGTGATGTAAGCATGAATAGAATTTGAGACAAGAAAGCATAGATAGCTAGGGGAGGTACTTAGGCATTCTTGTCCATCCATTAGGTCAGAAAAATCAAAACGACCAAAACAACAAATGGGTGTCCTCGAATGGATAAAATCATGCATCCAACATGCTCACACAATAAGATAGCAAATGAATTATGTGTCAAACATGCACAACCAAAACTCTAGCAACTAACACACAATTTGTCGACGACTAGGTCATCTTTATATGAGTATATTGACTTAGGAGCCAAATGAGAACATTTGATCATAGGTCATACTCATCGTTTAAGCACAAGTGGGGTTACCACTTTTACATAAAGCATTGATGTGTTCACATCATTTGAAGATGCTTTAGCTCAATTTTTAGAGCAAAGCTCCCCTAGATGTGAGAACCCTTTTAAAGGGTCAAACTAACCTTGGGTTGTCGTAGAAGACTTCATGTAGATGTTGAAGATGTGGATGCTCAATGTTGATGGAGATCATCAAGAGTTGGGAGCTATCCTTTGGATTCGGGCACTTTCAATACCTACATGGGTTAGTCCCACAAGGAACAAACAAGGATATCCATGGACATAGATTGAAGTTCACAATAGATGATGTCCATGAAAGCAATGATTACCTTGTCCCTTGACTTACCAACAAGAGGGTTTGTGACTCCATGAACTAGTGCACGATGTGGAAGTTGATTGCACAAGTTTTTGCCAAAATGAATGTGAGTGAAGTATGTTGGGAGTCACCCTCAAGAACTTTCTAGTTCTTCTTCTTGGGATCCACATCATCTTGATGGGAATCCTTGGGGTTGTAGTTGAGCTTGACGAAGTAGAACTTGGCGTTTCCTTGGGAACCCACTTGACCATGGCTTGAGGTGCTTCAACAAATGCATCAATCTCCTCTTGAAGCTTGTCCTTGCCTTTTAGCTTGTGGTCTTGTGGTGGAAGGTCATCTTGAGCTTGTTCCACATTGGAAGAAGTAGGATCATACTTCTCCTTTTGAGGAACAAAGCGTGGAGTAGGATATTGACCTTCTTCCCTCAACGCCTTGGCGTTGAACTTTCGCTCAAAACCAATTCCTTGATTCTTCGGTGCCTTCCTTGCTTGCGAACAATTTCCTCAAAGTTCTTGCTTCCGCAAGGCTCTTGTAGACACCTTTCTCTATGATCCCTTTCAATAAACTATTCTCTTGCTCAAGTGTAACTTGGCTTGAAACATTGTTAGTGGAATCAAGAGAACTACTAGAAGCAACAACATTGGATTTAGCATGGTTATTATTCTGCTAGAGGAAGAATTTTCTTATGCTTGTCATGCTTAGTCTTAATGGGTGGCAAGAAATTAGACAAGAGAAGTCGTTTGGCAAGATATGAAGAACTCTTCTTTGAAGATCGTCATTGATTGCTTTTAGAAACTCATGTTCTTGCTCTAGAGTGAGCTTCTCGAGCGTAGCTTCTCATGAGATCTTAGGAGCTCTCTATGATCTTCTTGAGTTGTTTCATGAGCTAACTTAAGAGTGTTTAGTTCTTTAGTTAGGCGCTCAATCTCCTTCATAGCATTGTCATTCGACTCTTCTAGACTATAAAGACTACTAGCATGTTCATCGTTACTAGGCTCCTTTGGATTTATCATGCAAGAGCTCATCTTCACCAAGCAAGTCATCCTCATCACTATCGAAGTCAATGAATTGAGTGTGATACCTTGGGGCCTTTAGCCATGAAGCATCTTCCAATTCCCTCATTTGGTGAATCAAATAAGTCGTAGGAGTTGGAGTTGGAGGAT